>CM019044.1:23443069-23954318 GCA_009664405.1 Drosophila bifasciata
AAGAGAGACAAATACCATATTTAAAGAGGCAATGAGCCTAAAAGACTCAACTGTCTTATTCTGTTTTCACCCGTACAGCTGCCGTGCATGTAACTCAAACTGTGGGAGCGTATGCAATTTTGATATATAATATGCAAGTTTCATTCAATTAACGGCAACCCTGCTTAATTTATTACAATTCAGAGCACAAAGTGAATAAATAAGAGAAAAGCCAGCAATTATAATTTTTCTCATGGTTGATGCTCTTCTATTATACCCCTCTGCATGCTAAGGCCATCCCAGGGGCGGTGGGAATCAGCATCCATAGCCGAGTCGATATAGCCATAACTGTCCGTCAGTCTATCCGTCCGTCCGTCCATCCGTCCGTCTTGTTTGTCGCCCATTTTTCGGAGGCTATGAAAGCTAGTGAAACCAAATCTTGTTTGGTTTTGTTTCCACACTGATATGATATCCTACTTTTCCTACAAATGTATTTCAAATGTATTTCCGCCCCACAAAAGGCACACATCTGTGGAGTCCAGAATTTTGAAGAAAACAAAAACTAAAAAAAAAGATTCATAGACAAAGACGATATCTATCAGGGGCCCAAATCTGAATCGGATCTGATCATTAATATTCTCCACAATGGAGAAAACAATTTCGAGAAACATCGTTCCCTCTCGGTCGTACTCACACAAAAACGAGAAAGGACGTATGGAGTCGCTGTGAACGCGACTCTACTTTTATACCCGTACTCAGTCAGTACACATGTGATTTATGTGGAATTTTCAAATGTTTTATCAGTTTTAACATTGAACATTTTTTTTTGCTGCATTGTCATCTACATCTACATCATCTACATCTTTTCTCACAAAAAAACACGTACACTGCACGAGGCAGAATGTATGAACAGTGTGTGAGCGAGAGGGAGAATCTGTAACACAATCAACCCCATAAAAGACTTACGCTGGAATCGGGCGCGGAGAAACGCTGAAAGCTCGCGGGGTCTTTCCGCTGCTGAAAATTCATTTGATCATTGTGGCTACAATAATGATCCGATCTGAACCAAATTGAATCTGGTAGATATGGTCATTCTCTACAATACTGCATTTTTCGTTTTTTCCTATCTTTAAAATTGTGGATTTTCATCTTTCGTGGGGGCGGGGCGAAATTTTGAAATACACTTGTTCAGGTTTGGTATCACAGGAGTCTTTACAGAAAGTTTGGTTGAGCTAGTCTTATAGTCTCTGAGATCCAGGCGTTCATTTGTACGAAAAACCAAATCGAATCGTTTTTGTGTGAGCGCGAAAGAGAGGGAGCGAAGTTTTTTCGAATTGTTTTCTCTCTTGTGGCTATATTAATGATCCGATCCGATTCAGATTTGGACACCTGATAGATATGGTTTTTCTCTTTGATACTACGTTTTTAGTTTTTTGTTATATTCTAATTTGTGCACGCCACAGATGTGCGCCTTTTGTGGAGGCGGAAGTAGGCGGGGCGAAATTTTGAAACACTTTTCTAGGAGTGAGATATCACATCAGTCTGGAAAAAAAGTTTGGTTGCTCTAGCTCTTATAGCCTTCGAGCAATGGGGGACAAACAAGACGGACAGACAGACAGACGGACAGACGGACGGACAGACATGGCTATATCGACTCAGCTATTGATGCTGATCAAGAATATATATACTTTATGGGGCTGGAAATGATTCCTTCTCTATGTTACAAACATCCACTTTTACCACAAGTACTCTTCGAGTACGGGTATAACGAGTCGATTTGGTTTTTCGTACAGATGAACGCCTGGATCTCAGAGACTATAAGAGATAGAGCAAGCAAACTTTCTGTATAGACTCCTGTGATACCAAACCAAGACAAGTGTATTTCAATGAGCAGCCACGCCCCCCTTCCGCCACCACAAAAGATGAAAGTCCACAATTTTGAAGATAGGAAATAACTAAAAATGCAGTTTTGTAGATATAGTACCAGATTCCCAAATTTGTTCGGGAATTTGTTCAGATCGGATCATTATTGTAGCCACAATGATGAAATGAGTTTTAAGCAGCTAGCCGACAACCCTTCAGCTGTGTTGTTGTGTGAAGTGATGTAGATGTACATGACAGATGCAGGAAAATATAATAGTGTTGCGTCAACGGCGCCTCAGCACGTCCCTTCTTAAAGGTGCGACTCTGGACTTGGCGCATTTGAGATGACAGCGCACAGTTCTAAGAGATACTGAACGGATTTATACACAGGCACTATATGGTGCCTGGCTCGCATAATTAGTTTCGCTTTTATGGTGATGGGAGAGATGAGTCCTAAGGGATCGTAGGACTGGCTGGTGTAGACAGGACCAAACTCAAATTCGCCTTCCAAAGCAGCAGCTTCACTGGAACACCATTTACGTATGGGAAAACATCATTTCGATAGAAGCTTCCCCACCTGATGATGAATCTGGATGACCGAATCGATACTGCCACCCGCTGATATGAGATCATTGATATAGAAATCTTTTTGAACAATATTATCACCAAGTGGAAAGCTCCTCCTTTGGGTCGTTGATACACCCGTAAAATACACTGCACGAGCTGATCGGAATTGGAAACGCGTACGCAGCGATACATTTTGCAGATGTCGCCGCACAAAGCGACTCTAAAAAAGCAGACACGAAGCAGAGTTACCAGATTTTTAGTTTGGATAGTGGGTCCAGCCATCAGTGCATCATTAAGTAATACACCACAAGGTACTCCTGGAGAAATCCGGTATATTTAGCCTTAAGCTGTGCATTTTTCGCTAGCTTCCTCTCCAAATGGAGAAACTTACGTAACGCTTGCTAATACGGTTCTCCCAATTCCTCTAGACTGAATTTAGTTGGCAAACCAGTTGTTGTACGTCCGGGACCACACCGGATATTGCCATTACAGGTACCGCACCTGTGGTGCCAAAACCACTGGTGGGTGTCCCACCAAAGCGGCAAAAGTTTTGTCTCTCGGCTTGCCCCTGATCTTACATCTGATGATGTAACTGCTTTTATACAAAGCAAAAATAAAAGCCGAAGGCCTAAAAGGTGGAGAAGTTTAATTTCGCTTATGCCAGAGAGATAGATTCTTTTAAGATAAGCGTCTCCCCATCTCATTTCGACACCATTTGCTCTGCCAATTTTTGGCCGGAGCACTTGGTTGTGAAAGAGTATAGGGCTAAGAAAAATAATAGGCCCCCCATAACTCTCCCCGGCAGTCAGTCCCCATCCAAAAAACTAGTTTCCTCTTACCAGAATGCTAGAGGCTTACGTACTCTAAGCTCAGCGCTCTCTATCTTAAAAGTTTCAAATTTGTATCTGTATGATTGTGTTCACTGAAACATGGTTAAAGCCGGACATCATTAGTTCCGAAGTTTTGGCAGATCGGTACACAATATTTAGAAATGAGAGTTTGTCTCGACGTGGAGGAGGGGTCCTCATCACAGTGGACTCTAACTTCACGTCGGAACATTTCATATTCCAGGTTCAACAAGACCTGGAATTCCTGTGCATAAAACTGGATTCTTCCAGCCTTTTCTATTTTCATTACCTGCTCGTACATTCCACCGTCTTCGGATATCTCTATATACGAGCAGCACCTGTCCGATTTAAAACTGTTTCTTCCTCGCTATCAGATAAAAGACCACATGATAGTTCTGGGGATTTCAATTTGCCAGGCACTGTTTGGTCTTCGGTAAACGAGTCGAATAACCTTGTGCCCATATCACGACATGACTTTGTTGATGGCTTGCTAGACCTGTCCCTGTCTCAAGTCAACCATGTGAAAAATTCCTTGGGTCGATTGCTCGATCTCTGCTTCGTCTCGGATCCGAACATAGCGTTGTTAAACCGAGCCCTTCCGCTCACTATACCCGAAGACTCCCTACTATCCTACTTTCGAAGTATCGGTCGATATTGGACCTTCTATATTGGATTGATCAGGTAAGCTTTCTAAACGTGTCCGCTGCTTTTGTAAGGCCGAGTTTACGAAGCTTAATATCCTGATTAGGGATTTCGATTCGTCCGTACTTGTGCACTGACGTTATGAAAGGCACAAACATTTTCTATAATGTACTTGACACACTCTTTTGATTCTTGTGTCCCATATTTTTGTCCGATTAGATCTGGGAAGCCCTCTTGGTTTTACCAAAGAGCTATCCAGTCTAAAAAACATAAAATCAAGACTTTATAAAAAATTTCAAGAAGTTGGCTCTCCTTCTCTTTCTCGCTATGTAATAGCTCGGTCAAATTTCACCATTGTGCCCGCTCAATGCTACAAAAATTACCTAGCTCGATGCAGGATGCGCTTTTCCCAGGACCCTAAACAGTTTTACAGCTTCGTAAACAAGCGTAAAACGTCCGCACATCCATCCTCGCTATCATTTAATAATTGTCGGCAAACAATGATCAGGCTATTGCAGATCTTTTTTGCACAATTTTTCAAAACAACATATTCCCATGGAAGCTACTCTGGTCAGCCGTATCCAAACAGTTTACCAAGATCGAACGGCATTTTCTGTCCTATGTTAAATGAAAGCTCACTGCTTCAGGATCTTCGACTAGTTACTATATCAAAGTTATCCGCTATTCCAAAAATGTTTGAGAAAACATCTCCAGCTCAGCACGGATTTATAAGGCGACGATCAACAACTACAAATTTACTAGAGTTCACCTCTTTATTATTAAAGGCTTCCATGGTAACATGCAGACGGATGTCATTTACACCGATTTCAGTAAAGCATTCGACTCTGTAAACCATTCCCTTTTAGCACAAAAACATTGACATTTTAGGTTTCCGCCCAATCTTTTTTGAAATGGATTTCCAGCTACCTTTTGCTCTAGGTCTCAAAGAGTGCTCTTCAAAAACTCCCTTGTCTTCACTTGTTCAGGTTACTTTGAAGTTCCACAGGGCAAGCCATCTTGGTCCCCCCCTACTTTTCACACTCTTCATTAATGACCTGCCTTCAGTATTAACAAACTCTCGAGTACTCATGCATGCGGATGACGTTAAACTCTGTGTCCAGTATAAGGACATTTCATTTTAATCTCGCTTGCAATCCGATCTCAATAACTTTCAGTCATAGGTTAGGTTAGGTTAGGTTAGGTTAGGTTTATAGGGCTGCTCGACCGAAGTCGAGGTCACTCGGAGGCAAGAATTGCCCATTGTGATGACCCACACTCGTCCTGGGATTACGTCCGGTGCCTAGGGAGGGTTGCGTGAACCATCCCGAGGCCTCAACAAAAGAGCATCAGCCTCTCTAAAGGCATGTTTGCCAGGCTATCAAGTCCTCGTGAAAGGCGCTGCCGAGTATTCGGTAACGCCTTTATATGAGTGCAGTACAGCCACAGAGAAGATGCTGGATGCTCTCTATTTCCTCCTCGTCCCTGCAGCTGCGGCAGAAGTCATGGTGGGGCAATCTGTACCTAGTGGCCATGTGGCCGATGACCCAGTGCCCCGTTATAACTCCCGTCAGTGTGTTCGCACCTGACTCTTCCTGAAACCAAGGAAAGTCTTAGTACGTTTAGAGTCATAGTGTGGCCAGAGCGAGCGTGAGATCTCACAGTTGGGTGTTGCGTTCCACCGTCTGTCTGATCTCGTTCTAGCTCGACCCATCATCTGCGAGATGATGTCTCGCAGAGGCCTCCGTATATCGCTGACTGCGTCCGCCAGTGGCTTAGCCGATCCATTTCTGGCACACTCGTCCGCACTCTAATTGCCCGCGAAGTCGGTGTGACCCGGGACCCACGTGATTCTGATTCCAGCTCCTTTCCCTTCGACTGTCTTTGACCCGTCGGTGAAGATGGAGAGCACATTCTGCCCAAGAGCAGCGTTACGCGTCCATTCCTCTCTTTCCGGTATGTGTCCTCTTTTTAAAATTTCTCTTCCATGAAAAACTCCGAGACACAGTAGTCGCTCCATTCGCCCGTTCCACTTTCCTCCTTACGAAGTATTGTGGCGTGGCCATAAGGCGATGGCTTGAAGAACCGCGCGGCTGAAAAAGCCTCGCGGCACTTGTTTCAGCCTTGCACTTAAGGTGGAGGTCTATGGGCTCCAGGCTTAGCATGGTGTCTAGAGCAGCCTGTGGGTTGGATCTGAGGGATCCAATGACTCCAAGGCCAAAGGATGATGTGCGGTTGTAAGGCCCCATGTTCGCCCAAAGGTCTTCCTATAGATGTAGAAAGCAGCCATTGCCTTTTTCTTCCTTTCCTCCGTGTTTTCTCTTCCAAGAGAGTTTGGAGTCTAGGATGACACCAAGATACTTGGCTTCTTTCGATAACTCAAGCATCGTTCCAACAATTGCTGGTCGTTTGAAGTTTGGTATCTTGTATTTTCGTGAGAACAACACCAGTTCTGTCTTTTGGGGATTAACCCCCAGACCGTTTTGGTGTGCCCAGCTCGCGGTCGTTCCCAGTGCAGATTCCAGAAGATCACTGATTGTAGGTAGGAACTTACCCGTTACCAGTATCACTAGATCATCCGCATAGGCCACAACCTTGTATCCGCTCCTCCCCAACCAAAGAAGGTCGTTGAGGACTAAGTTCCACAGGAGAGGGATATAACCCCCTGCGGAGTACCTCGTGTGACCGTCTTCCTTGAAGAGGGAGGTGCCCAGACCAGCGCTGCTCGTTCTGCTCCTGAGAACGCTGTCCAGCCATATGGTTACCGTCGGGTGTGTGCCAATCTTATTATTAACTCGATCCTGACGTTGTTGAAGGCTCCCTCTATGTCAAGGAAGGCCGCCAAAGCATATTCCTTATGGCTGAGAGTCTCGATACTCCCAACAACTTCGTGTAGTGCGGTCTCAACTGATCTACCTTTGAGGTAGGCGTGCTGAGCTCCGCTGAACACTTGTCTGTCGAGTTTGGTCCTTATGTGTAGATCGATCAGCCTTTCCATCGTTTTCAGCAAAATGAGGATAGACTGATTAGTCTGTAGTCCTTGAGAGAGATGTGGTTTTATCTTCCCGGCTTTGGGGATGAAGACCACTCTCACCTCTTTCCATGCTTGGGTAACGTACCCAATTCGAGAGACATCCTTCGAAGATTTTCTTTAGCCATGGAAGCAGGGGCAGGCAAGTCTTGTTGCGGAAGGTGGGGTGGTCTCCCCGGTTGCACACAACAAGATTTGTGGACAGAATGTACTCGAACAGTGACTCTCCTCTGGAATTTGTGCCCGTGCTTCCCCAAAGGGGAGTGGTGGGCATTCGCGTCACAACCTAGGACGATGTCGAGACCCTCTTTCCGCGCTTGGTGGATTAGGGCCCTGACATCCCCCGAGGGTGGGTCCTCTCCTCGTACGGCAGGTATGCCGAGGCCAGGTAGGACGGGAAGAACCTACCGTCCTTCCTCTCACATAGTGCCACCGTTAGGTCCGGAGTGCTGTACCTGCAAGAAAACAGAACATTAAGCTCGCTTCTTACCACAATACAGGATCTTGGCTTACCCATGGGGTGTGGCGTGAGATGGCGGTATCCGCGACCGTCCAGTCCCCGAACCCCTCCCTTAACGGTCCAGGGCTCTTGAATGAGGGCCACGTCTACCGCCTTCTCGTCCATAAACCGCAGCAGGTCCGCCGATGGTACACTTGAGTGATGCAGATTAATCTGCACCACCTTCATGCTGTTCAGTGGACCTGGGGTGTCGCGGTACTACTACCGCCAGTGTGCCCATACCAAAAGATATGCGGCAGTCCTTTTCAAGGAGTTTGGCAAGGCTTTCTTGACCAATACTGATCCAGAGTTCCTTGCCGTTCCCCTTATCCCGCGCTATCGCCCGTATGATGGTCCAGTCCGACGTTCCCAGGATCCGGTTCTGAGCCTTGATCAGGACAAGTGTGTCCTCATCCGCCTTGATTGGGGAGGAATCCACACCTTCATGATCGTCCTACTGGGAATCTCATCGATGGGGACCACGCAGAGAGCCGCTCCTGGCCAAAGTTCACCAAAACCTTGGACCGTGGTTTTGAGAAACTCAAGAGTTCCTGCGTTACCACTGGCCACTGCTTTGGCTCCCTAATACCACTTGATGCCCTTGAACTCGCTAACAAACGGATTGCCTGCGCGAACAATGGCATCTTTCATGGCGGTCAGGATCTCCGATTCTGCCTTCAGCCAATTAGCGTCCGATATCTTCCCTTCCGGGTGGCTTCGGTCAATAATGGCTGTCTGCAGCTCAGGCGGTGCTCCTAGGCTGGCCAGAATGTCCTCTGGTTTCGCCTTCTTCGGCTCGGAAGCTCGTATGGAGTCATCCGTTCTCTGCCGCTTGAACCTTGGCTCTCGGCCAGTCGGTTCCACCGTTGCATTCTGTACAGAGGGCGTTGGTGGTCCCTTCGCGCTTGCCGTTTTCTGCGGTTGAGGTGAGGTCTTCTCCCTCTGCTTCCCGGATGCCTTCTTCCCTTTTCTCCCTCGCGAGTTCGCAGACGATGACGTTGAGGGTTGGTCCAACATCGTCTTCGTGCCAGCTGCTGCTGACGGTGAAGACGATGGCTTGGGGTCCTCTGCCACCGTCGCGTGTACACTTGGGGGGGACTAGTTTCCGTTGGCAGGAGCTACTCCGTTCAGCCGCTCTTACCTCCGCACGTTCTGCTCGTGCTTCTTCCTAAGGCTCCTTTCCCTCGCGGTCAAAGTTTCGGGGGGCCTTTGGCTCATACCACGAAGGTATTTCACCGATGCCCTGTATCCCGAAAGCCGTTTGCGTCGGGTTTGAGCCTCATCCTCCTCCCAGGTAGTGGACTCTAGTCGACCTGGATGGTGGGAGCCTCGGCAGCTCCTCTCTATGTCCAAGGCGAGAGAAGGCCTCGGCCAACTCTGCCTCCGACACTGAGGGGCCAGTGAAGTTCCAGATCCGTTCCAGATCCTCAATCGTCCCTTTCTGCCTGCGGATCCTCCTTTCGCTTGTGGCATTTCTGCAGTAACTGTTTTTCGTTAACGGAAATTCCCATTGAACGATGCGTTTTAACCCTACCGCCAGGGTGAACTACTTTTGGCTTTCAGTCATGGTGTTGTGAAAATATGTTACACCTGAATGCCTCGAAATTGTAGCGTGCAGGTGTGGGATAGATGCCTTTTACCCAAACTAGTATAAGAAGATTTCGTGTGCACCTCTAGCTATGCTCTGACTTAGCTCGCCGGATTGTCGGGGTTCGTTCTACTCTCTTCTATCTTGTATACTGACACACACTCGCATAATGTTTAGGTGCACATTTAAAAAGAATCAAAAATCAACGCAAAAAAAAAAAAAAAAAGAAAATAAACCAGGTTAAACAGAACTGAATGAATGGTAACTGAACTATGTATTGGGGTTGGGGATATGCATATCAACTACTCTATTCAAAAATTTAAGAAACTCAGGTGTCATCGAGTATCTCTCTCTTCTCTAACCTCCCAACCTATGCTATACAGGTTAATCGAACCGTATAGACCCTTTTATGTGCTTATCCAGTTTTCATCGTGCCACTTCGGTCTTGATGTCTGAGGACGGATGTCTAAATTTAGAACATATTAGATTTGCGTTTCAAAATTAATGCCTTTATATATGTTTCCATGTTATCCTAATTTTACAATTCCAACTCTTTTCTATCTTACTTAACTTCTAGTAGAATTCATCTTTAGTGGGGTTCTTAGCAACTCAGTATATATACTTTGTTAAGCTATTAAGCGTTTTTAATAGCTGTTGTAATTTGTCTTTTTAAGTAAAGAGTCAAGATAATTCAATTGGAACTACAATTTTATGTATTTTATTTTATTTATATTTATAATAAGTAGCGGCAGTACGCGTTTGTGAGTTAAGTGGACAATAATCCGAAAGCGATGATGATCAGGTCCAGACTGCTTGAGAGTAGGCGGACCTAATTGCCCGTGCCCCACTGCAAGCGGTAGACAGAACGAAAGAAGCTCGGGCTGCTGCTGAGCCGAGAGCGAGCGATAGATAGAGAGAGAGAGAGAGCGCGGGAGAACAGCATGGATGCTGCAGCTGTAGTAGCGAAATAAGCATAAGCAATTACACTATTTACAATACAGTGTTCAATCGAATAAGCAAACATATGGTAGATTTACGTTAGGCTGCCATTAACTAACAACAAGTTTTTATACCTAAACATCGGGCTGGGAAACCCGACATCCTCCCCCGTTGAAACCTGTCTTTCAACAGAATCTGCAGGGTTTCGCAGATAAATCGGATGTTGGGGTCCTGTTCCTCATCAACGATACGGATTTGACTCGATCACAACCTCAGACACGACCCATCCCAAAGAGAGTTTCCTGAAGTATTGGTAATTGGCGAAAGCTTGAATTGCCCAACACATAAGAGCTCCAAAAAGTCTTACACCAATCAGCAGATCGATGCCCTGAGGTATATGATATCCTGGATCGGCGAGTGGCAGGTTTCCAGGGATCATCCAGCTGCAAGTGTTCACGCTGCGGCTTGGCTGCCGATCAGTGATATTAGGGACGATTACAGCAGTGATGGGAGCCGAGTGTGTCGACAAACGAGTGAAGGCTTATTTTCACTGACATTCCATCGGTGACGAGGCTGGAGTCGCCTATTCCAGAAACAGCAGTGGACGATTTTATCTTCCGAAGCTGAAGCTGATTAGCTAAACGGGATGTTATTAGATGCAGTTGAGAGCCGGAATCTAGCAGCGCTCGGCAAGAAACGAAGGCCCCAGAACTATTTTTGACTAGGACGGTCTTACACCAATCAGCAGATCGATGCCCTGAGGTATATGATATCCTGGATCGGCGAGTGGCAGGTTTCCAGGGATCATCCAGCTGCAAGTGTTCACGCTGCGGCTTGGCTGCCGATCAGTGATATTAGGGACGATTACAGCAGTGATGGGAGCCGAGTGTGTCGACAAACGAGAGTGAAGGCTTATTTTCACTGACATTCCATCGGTGACGAGGCTGGAGTCGCCTATTCCAGAAACAGCAGTGGACGATTTTATCTTCCGAAGCTGAAGCTGATTAGCTAAACGGGATGTTATTAGATGCAGTTGAGAGCCGGAATCTAGCAGCGCTCGGCAAGAAACGAAGGCCCCAGAACTATTTTTGACTAGGACGGTGGCCGTGGGTAATAGCACATCATCATTACTGAGATCCTGGGCAATAAGTGCGGAATATGCAGAGGCTGAAGCAGAGGACTCAGTGATGGGATGCGACGACGTATCAAGTAGCACAGATCCACCTTGGGCTGCAGTAGCTTCAGGACCTACAAAATGCAGGAGAGTGTGGTGCCTACGCCCACAGGTACGGCATTTGCTGGAGCTGCATTTACTCAACCGATGGCCTGCCTTGAGGCAATTTACACACAGGGAACACCTCTTGGCTTCTTTATAGCGATTTAATGGAGACAGTGCTATAAACTTGGGACAATGATGGATTCCGTGAGCACTGTCATTGCACAGAACGCAACCTGATGTGTTTTGCTTAAAGGCAGCAAGTATGGATTTGGAATGGCTAGCTTTTTACTGCACCTGCCCACCTGACCGCTCGGCGCATAGGTTGTCATAACGAAATCCACTGTTTCCAACGTCCTGCATCGCTGCTCCAAAAACGAGGCCATGGACTCCCATGACGGAATCAAGTTAACGAAGGCTGAGTCCTCTAATCGTTCCTCCCACTTGGCTTGAGTCGCTGGATCCAGTTTACGAAGCAGCACCTGCACAATGATGCATCCTGCGATCTGCTCAGGAGTGCCCAAAGCCTGGAGCGCCCGAATATGAGCGTTAAACTTGTCCGAAATCTCCCGAAGCATCGACACTGACCCATTCTCCACAGACTGCAGCCCCAGGATCTCAGTAATGTGCGCCTGAAAGATTAAACGACGATTATTAAACCTTTTTTTCCAACAAATCCAAGGCTATATTATAATTGCTGTCAGAAATTTCCAGCGCACGAACTGTCTCCAACGCCGAATCACGCAGGCAAGATCGTAAATGCTGGAACTTCTCAATGTTGGAGAGGTCCGGATGATTGTCGATGATAGTGGTGAACATCGAGTAAAAGTCCGTCCAATCCGCATATCCTCCACTAAATCTTGGCAATTGTATGGGAGGCAGGGACGATGCTGGTCTGCGAAGAGGTGGCGGCTGAGAACCAGCAAAACCAGAAGTTAAATTTGGTCCAGCAACCGTAGAATGCAGTGGCGTATAGCCGCTAATCCTATCAATTTCACGCCGAATCGAAGCCTTGAGAGCAGTGGCAAGCGTTTCAAACCTGTCGCACAGTCCACTCTGAATCTCGCTGAAGTCCAATTCTTCGAGCTCATTGTGCAATGTCTCAAATTGCCCGCTCAGCTTCTCAATCTGCTCCAACTTCCCCACTAGGGTGTAATAATCGCAGACAGCAGCCTCATCTTCCCAAGCGGTAGTCAATCTCTTCACCTTCTCACAGAGTTCCGTTGACTTCATCCTCAAAAAAAGACACCCTGTTTTGCTCCCTTGTCACTGTCACTATAGTGTCGTTGGCAGCGTCCATAGCAGCAGCCGCTCTAGAAACGTTCGTAGCGGGAAGAGGAACGCAAAACGAAAGCGTGTAACAAACGGGAACCTCAAGCGCAATTCGTGTATGTAAGAGCGGCTGGTGTATATGCTTGTATAGCAGCTATGTGGTCGATGGCACTGGCTATTTACAGAAGAGCGAAAACAGACGAACGAACGAAAATTATTGTTTATACCTGCAGTTTGTGATTGTACTGATCAATTAATTATTGCACAATCACGTCGGGTCACCAAATGTTGAGCTATTAAGCGTTTTTAATAGCTATGTATTGTTAAAAGGTAGGTTTTAAATAAAGAGCCGAGTATTTCAATTGGAAATACAATTTTATTAATTATATGAGGTAGCGGAAATACGCGTGTGTTGCTGGGGTGTAAAAATGCACCGAAAGCTATGATAATTACATCCAGACTGCTAGAGGGCAGGCGGACCGAATTGCCCGTGCCCCACTGCAAGCGGTAGACAGAACGAAAGAAGCTCGGGCTGCTGCTGAGCCGAGTGCGAGCGATGATAGATAGAGAGAGAGAGAGAGCGCGGGAGAACAGCATAGATGCTGCAGCTGTAGTAGCGAAATAAGCATAAGCAATTACACTATTTACAATACAGTGTTCAATCGAATAACAAACATATGGTAGATTTACGTTAGGCTGCCATTAACTAACAACAAGTTTTTATACCTAAACATCGGGCTGGGAAACCCGACATCCTCCCCCGTTGAAACCTGTCTTTCAACAGAATCTGCAGGGTTTCGCAGATAAATCGGATGTTTCCTGTTAACTCATCAACGATACGGATTTGACTCGATCACAACCGACACGACCCATCCCCCGTTGAAATTGGTAATCCTTTGCCCAACACAGCTCCAAAAAAGTCTTACACCAATCAGCAGATCGATGCCCTGAGGTATATGATATCCTGGATCGGCGAGTGGCAGGTTTGGGATCATCCAGCTGCCTGTTCACGCTGCGGCTTGGCTGCCGATCAGTGATATTAGGGACGATTACAGCAGTGATGGGAGCCGAGTGTGTCGACAAACGAGAGTGAAGGCTTATTTTCACGACATTCCATCGGTGACGAGGCTGGAGTCGCCTATTCCAGAAACAGCATGGACGATTTTATCTTGGCTGAAGCTGATTAGCTAAACGGGATGTTATTAGATGAGTTGAGAGCCGGAATCTAGCAGCGCTCGGCAAGAAACGAAGGCCCCAGAACTATTTTTGACTAGGACGGTCTTACACCAATCAGCAGATCGATGCCCTGAGGTATATGATATCCTGGATCGGCGAGTGGCAGGTTTCCAGGGATCATCCAGCTGCAAGTGTTCACGCTGCGGCTTGGCTGCCGATCAGTGATATTAGGGACGATTACAGCAGTGATGGGAGCCGAGTGTGTCGACAAACGAGAGTGAAGGCTTATTTTCACTGACATTCCATCGGTGACGAGGCTGGAGTCGCCTATTCCAGAAACAGCAGTGGACGATTTTATCTTCCGAAGCTGAAGCTGATTAGCTAAACGGGATGTTATTAGATGCAGTTGAGAGCCGGAATCTAGCAGCGCTCGGCAAGAAACGAAGGCCCCAGAACTATTTTTGACTAGGACGGTGGCCGTGGGTAATAGCACATCATCATTACTGAGATCCTGGGCAATAAGTGCGGAATATGCAGAGGCTGAAGCAGAGGACTCAGTGATGGGATGCGACGACGTATCAAGTAGCACAGATCCACCTTGGGCTGCAGTAGCTTCAGGACCTACAAAATGCAGGAGAGTGTGGTGCCTACGCCCACAGGTACGGCATTTGCTCGAGCTGCATTTACTCAACCGATGGCCTGCCTTGAGGCAATTTACACACAGGGAACACCTCTTGGCTTCTTTATAGCGATTTAATGGAGACAGTGCTATAAACTTCGGACAATGATGGATTCCGTGAGCACTGTCATTGCACAGAACGCAACCTGATGTGTTTTGCTTAAAGGCAGCAAGTATGGATTTGGAATGGCTAGCTTTACTGCACCTGCCCACCTGACCGCTCGGCGCATAGGTTGTCATAACGAAATCCACTGTTTCCAACGTCCTGCATCGCTGCTCCAAAAACGAGGCCATGGACTCCCATGACGGAATCAAGTTAACGAAGGCTGAGTCCTCTAATCGTTCCTCCCACTTGGCTTGAGTCGCTGGATCCAGTTTACGAAGCAGCACCTGCACAATGATGCATCCTGCGATCTGCTCAGGAGTGCCCAAAGCCTGGAGCGCCCGAATATGTGCGTTAAACTTGTCCGAAATCTCCCGAAGCATCGACACTGACCCATTCTCCACAGACTGCAGCCCCAGGATCTCAGTAATGTGCGCCTGAAAGATTAAACGACGATTATTAAACTTTTTTTCCAACAAATCCAAGGCTATATTATAATTGCTGTCAGAAATTTCCAGCGCACGAACTGTCTCCAACGCCGAATCACGCAGGCAAGATCGTAAATGCTGGAACTTCTCAATGTTGGAGAGGTCCGGATGATTGTCGATGATAGTGGTGAACATCGAGTAAAAGTCCGTCCAATCCGCATATCCTCCACTAAATCTTGGCAATTGTATGGGAGGCAGGGACGATGCTGGTCTGCGAAGAGGTGGCGGCTGAGAACCAGCAAAACCAGAAGTTAAATTTGGTCCAGCAACCGTAGAATGCAGTGGCGTATAGCCGCTAATCCTATCAATTTCACGCCGAATCGAAGCCTTGAGAGCAGTGGCAAGCGTTTCAAACCTGTCGCACAGTCCACTCTGAATCTCGCTGAAGTCCAATTCTTCGAGCTCATTGTGCAATGTCTCAAATTGCCCGCTCAGCTTCTCAATCTGCTCCAACTTCCCCACTAGGGTGTAATAATCGCAGACAGCAGCCTCATCTTCCCAAGCGGTAGTCAATCTCTTCACCTTCTCACAGAGTTCCGTTGACTTCATCCTCAAAAAAAGACACCCTGTTTTGCTCCCTTGTCACTGTCACTATAGTGTCGTTGGCAGCGTCCATAGCAGCAGCCGCTCTAGAAACGTTCGTAGCGGGAAGAGGAACGCAAAACGAAAGCGTGTAACAAACGGGAACCTCAAGCGCAATTCGTGTATGTAAGAGCGGCTGGTGTATATGCTTGTATAGCAGCTATGTGGTCGATGGCACTGGCTATTTACAGAAGAGCGAAAACAGACGAACGAACGAAAATTATTGTTTATACCTGCAGTTTGTGATTGTACTGATCAATTAATTATTGCACAATCACGTCGGGTCACTAAATGTTGAGCTATTAAGCGTTTTTAATAGCTATGTATTGTTAAAAGGTAGGTTTTAAATAAAGAGCCGAGTATTTCAATTGGAAATACAATTTTATTAATTATATGAGGTAGCGGAAATACGCGTGTGTTGCTGGGGTGTAAAAATGCACCGAAAGCTATGATAATTACATCCAGACTGCTAGAGGGCAGGCGGACCGAATTGCCCGTGCCCCACTGCAAGCGGTAGACAGAACGAAAGAAGCTCGGGCTGCTGCTGAGCCGAGTGCGAGCGATAGATAGAGAGAGAGAGAGAGCGCGCGGGAGAACAGCATAGATGCTGCAGCTGTAGTAGCGAAATAAGCATAAGCAATTACACTATTTACAATACAGTGTTCAATCGAATAAGCAAACATATGGTAGATTTACGTTAGGCTGCCATTAACTAACAACAAGTTTTTATACCTAAACATCGGGCTGGGAAACCCGACATACTTATTTTATAGGAATTTACGGTAGAGTATGAAAATATAGATATTGATGTAAAGAATAAGAATCATGGGTAGATAATAGAATGGAAAGGCGAGGAGTATAAATACATTTTTGGTTTAGAAATTATTAAGAATTTCGAGAAGAAACAAGGGCTAACACTCAGGTTACGTTTCTGCTCTGTGCATACACATTTTTACATTTAAGAACTCACTGCATTAATTCTTTGTTTAGTGCTGTTTTGTAACACTTACTCCTTCCGTGATCGTTAAGCTCAATGATGACGTAGGTGCATATTCTGAGCAAAAATATAAGTTAATACCAGTATATGCACACGAGCGTACTGACGTGTACGGCTTTGCAATCTGAATTAATGTTAATGTCTCATACCCATTCGCTTCCAAAAAACTATTACACTTCCACGGTTACATAACTAGATATACATATATATATAGGTATAGCTGAAATAGAATAGACTTTAAACTATCATATCGAATTAAGATAAAGAAACCGGGTATATATGTATTTGAAGAGGAACGACGATCCTATGTCACGTGGTGGACCACTGCTACTCTTGGAACAGGTCAGTCAAATGTTGCCAATGTCGATGTCCAAAGTTTCCCGCAGTAAATCAGTCCGAAATCATTTCTGGCCTTCAGCTGGTGCAGCTAGATCAGCCGAAGGTGTTGCCGGCACATTGGTTTGGGGCATCAACCCGTCAAATTGAAGATTCGCTCGCAGTCGCTCCGCTGTTCACCCTAGCACTGACGGGTGCGATAGAAGAGTGGTTACAGTGAAGCTGGGAAAAGATTCCGAGGCGCCTCCTTTAAGGCTGGATTGCCAAAGGCGACGGTGGCTTGGAGCTGCTTACGCCAAGCGGAGGTTCTCGGCGATCGTTGTCTGCAAAAGGGGTTGAAGGGTACCTCTTTTCGTTTGAGGATCGCTCCAAAACACACCTCTTGTAGAGCTCCTCGTACAGGCGTTTGTAGACACTTGGGGCTGATACACAAGGTCTGGGCTATAACACACATAATTTGAATAAACTAGACCGAAAACACTCCTAGCTAACTGCCGACATACCTGAGATGGTTTTTCTTTTAACAAAATCACTAGCACACTGGCTCAAATTATTATATTAATCACACTCGAATTAATGGCAAGAAAAATTTTTGCCACGAGGGATTATGTAATCGGTTTGAAATAGGCCTACGTTTGTTCACAATCACGTCTGATTTTACCAATCGTATATTTGCGAATAACTGCGGCACTACTTTTCTAACTTCAGCTATGCTGTACAGAACATAAAGCTCGAAGATCGAACGATATTTGGGGAGCTTTTAACTGTATAATCGTATGATCTTTTCGCGGTCAAGCTTAGGTTTATGCTCTCTCTCTATATGACTCTCTTATCAAAGTACACGCAACAACTCTCTCTTGCATGCGTGCTTACTGCAGCGACTCTCTCTGAAAAGCTAGACGTAAAGCTTACAGCTTACGTTCCACTTTCAGGAGTTATTTATGGATATGCGCTTTTATGCGTTTCCGAAATGGAATTCTGCTTATCAGTGATGCTCCGAGTTATGTACCTATTTTCGGCCCCTACAGCACAGTTGAAGATATAATTGTTCTTACAGTGATACTTCAACTGAAAAAGGCGATCTACTGAATATCTTTTAGGTGGTAGACTCCTAGGTTTTTCTCGTCTTCACTAGCTAATTGGTAATACACTACAGTGCCGCACTAATTTCTAGTAACTTGTTTTCCCAATTAGTATGGTCTTTGCCGACGTACGCTCTTATGGCCGCTAACACGGATCGGTTTTACCGTTCACTGGCATTGGCTTGTGGGGAGTATATGGCTGTGCATCGGTGAGTTACCCCAAACCGGGTAAGAAATGACTTGAAAACCCCCGAGACAAATTGTGAACCATTGTCGGTGAGTATGGTCTCAGGCACGCCAAAGGTACAAAACAACATACTTTCCAGAAAGTCACACACCTTACTCGAGGTAAACTTCTTGAGTGGACATAAGAAATTAAATTTAGTGTTATGATCCACGATTATTAGTATACCAATATTTCCTTGCTTAGATCGAGGATACGGCCCCAGCAAATCCAAGTAAAGCTTTTGAAAAGGTCGCTCGGAAATCATTGGTTGCCCCATCGGAGGTCTTAACACAACATTAGCGCTATTGGTTTGGCGACAAACGCCACATTGTGATACATAGGTCCGATTTGTGTTACCATTTTCGGCCAAAACAGATACCTTTTCTCGGGTTCATCTTGACGTGACAACGCATCGGCCACTATATTTTCAGAACCTTTTCGGTGTGAAATTTGAAAGTTAAAACCCTGTAACTTTATAGCCCATCGAGCCAAGCGACCTGACAAATCTTTTTGCCTCATAAGCCATTGCAGCGAAGCGTGGTCCGTTATGACTTGAAACTCCTGTCCTTCGACAGCTCTAAACTTTTGTATTCCTTTGATCACTGCCAAGCACTCGAGTTCGGTGACGGAATAGTTTCGTTGGGCCTTAGAAAGTTTTTCGGACATAAAGGCTATAGGTAATTCAATCCCTTCCTCGTTTAATTGTGCTAATACACAGCCTAGACCAAAAGATCTTGCATCACATACTAATAAAAAGGGTTTTTCAAAATCGGGAGTAACTAAAATTGGTGCTGATGTTAAGCAGGACTTCAGCTTATTGAAAGCTACTTCAGCAGATGCATTCCAGTTAAGTGACTGATGCTTTTTTAGTAGTTCCGTTAAAGGAAAGCTGACTGTGGCATAGTTATCGACAAAGCGTCGGTACCATCCCGCCATTCAAGAAATCTTCTTAGTTGTTTTACTGTTTTTGGAATGGGAAACTCCATTATAGATCTTATTTTTCCAGGGTCTGTTTTTAACTGACCATAGCCAATTATGAACCCTAGATATTTTATCTCCCGTATACAAAAGTTAGACTTGGCTATATTGATCGTAAGGTTTGCCTTACGCAAAATACATCGCTACCTCTAGTAACAGCAACATGTGCGAATCGAAGTCCTCAGAAAGCACTAGTAAATCGTCCAAGTAGACGAAGACCCGATTCCTGAGATGGGCCGGTATCACCTGGTCCATAAGTCTGCACAATGTCTGAGTGGCGTTGGTTAAGCCAAACGGCATTACCTTATACTGGTAAAGCGGCCTATTGTGGATAGTAAAAGCAGTATAATGTCGAGATTTTTCCTCTAAAGGAATCTGCCAGTACGCATGTTTCATGTCAAGTCCCGTGATATATTTGGCTGGTGGTATTCTGCTAAGGATGCCATCAATATGTGGTAAAGGGTACGCGTCTTTGCGAGTGTTCTTATTAATCTCTCGAGAATCCAAGCACAATCGATTCTTAGCCCCTTTCTTGACTAAGTCGCAATTGCTACTCCAAAAACTTTTTGATTCCTCTATCACATCTAAGGCCAGCATTTTCTCCACTTCATCAAACATTAACTTTTCCTTGGCGGGTGAGATCGGCCAATGGCGCTGTTTAACTGGTCTATCAGGTATCATTTCGATCGTATGTTGGATAGCGCTGGTACGACCTAATCCTTCCTTTTCGAACGACGCACAGTGTGGTGAGAGACCCCAAAAGTGACGATTAATTCAACCGTCTAAAAATTGGACCATGTTTTAATTTTGTATTATGTATTTGATCAATAAAAGTTAAATTCATTAACTTTTGAGTATTCCGTAGAGTATTTTTTATTTTTTACATTATTTTATTTAAGTCAATTTTTCCTAATATTCGGTTTTTTTTACAACAAAAATAGCAATTTCATAAATTTTACCGCTGAAATTTTTCCCTTATCTATTATATACCCATGGAGACTATATTCATGAAGAATAATAATAATCGGTTTACTATATTATATGTATATCTGCCATAGAAACAACACGCTAAAAATGCATGAAACTTTTTGTTTCTTTGAAATAAAAAAAAAACGGGTCATATATAATTAAAAGTTTATTAATATTAACAAATTTTATAAATAAATAAATTTAAATAATACATATCTACATTAATCAGACTCGATATAATTTTCGCTTTCTTCACTTTCATTTATTTCGCTTTCATATATTTCAGACGCTTTAAAAAGGGACAAAGCTTCTTTTGGAAATGTGTAAATTTTTTTTATTGGATTATTATTATTATTGGATCTGAGCTTAAAAGAAAGAAAGTTCCTTTCGGCAGCGCTTTGACGCTTTGAGCGCTTAAAAGAAATCTTTGACTTTAGCCAATCCGTATAGGTATTTACAAATCGACTGTGTGTCCGACTTGATCTTGTCCATCGAGACTTAAACCCACGGACGAAATTCATTTCGCGCTGGAATTCCGCTAAATCATCATCTGATGGCTTAACAATATAGTATTCCTCACGTGTTCAGATAAGAAAGATAACTTGTCCGTATAATTTGTATGTATTTGTATTTGTATGTTCTTAAATGTTGAAACAGAGATTCATTATATAGTTATTATATACCGGTTACAAACAAACACCCTAGCTAAAGACCAGAAACACAATTAAAAGCGGTCTGTTTATTACACATTGAAGAGACACATATATTTTATATAATGACACAGTAAGACAATCACAATAAAAACGTTCACAGTTAATAAGAGTAATCTAGTACATACGCTGTACTTCGGTTTCCATTTCTTCCTAAACTATATTTAATAATAAAGCTGAGCTTAAAGTTGATCTTTCACTAAATACTTGCAATTGACAGACAGCTTACAGCTGACCAAAACAACTGACCAAAAACAGCTCACCGAAACAGGTGACCAACACTCATAAAAACAACTCTCTTGGGGCAGAACGGGGCAACGGGGCACAAAAACCCCTTGGTGGACACTTAAGTTGATATGTGACACATAAATTTAAAAAAGAATGGTTACGTTTGAAGCAACTTTTGCCTATCTAAAGATCAAAATACCTCTAATTTTACAGGTACTTTTTATTAAAATTTGTTCGCAATATTTACTAAAAATTTTCGATTCAAACAAATTTACGAAAATTGTTAAGGATTCAAATTTATTGTTTCCATTTTCAAAAAAAAAATTTATTTTATTTTTTGCGTGAAATTCGTCATCAACAGTGACAAAAAAATAAAAATCTTTCGTATTTCGAAAAACGAAAACACAAAGTTTCAACTTTGACGTCACAGTACAGGGTACCATGGGTACCTATTAGACATAGGGCCATAATTTTTTCACTCCCCAATGCAGAATTTTATATACTTTCACTTCATATTAATTTGATTCCGAACTTCCAAAATTTGTATTTTGAATTTATCGTCACTTTTGGGGTCTCTCACCCCAGTGTGCGGCGGCATCATAAGTCCGTCGAAGAAATGCGCTGGGATTGGCTGTGCGATGCTTTGCGAGAACACTTCGGCACGGAAAAAGACGATGTAGACATCGAAGAGTTGATTAGGAATCGTGAGCAGAAGGTCCATGAAGATGTTGACACGTTTTATGATGCCATATCGAATCTAACCGATCAATTAGAACTCCAGGGGCCTACTCGTAAGCTTAAAGACGAACTTACTGCCAGATATACGGAATGAGTTGCTTAATGTGGAGTTGGCAACAGTACAGGAGCTCTGGGAAGTGTGCCGAAGAAGAGAAGCCTTCCTAGACGAGGTCAAGGGTACGCCAGGGTATGGAAAAGCTTATTCGTTTCGCCGTAAGGTGTCGGAAGTGCAGCTCAACTCTGAGTCGCGGGAAGATCTAGAGCCCAAATTGCAGGTGGAAATCGATGCCTTATCTCTAATATGCTGGAACTGTCGAAATACAGGTCATAGGTATCAAGACTGACTGAGTCTTTTGTAACGGCCGTGGAGCCTCAAATACATACAAGCCAAGCTGTGAAACGTGTTCAAAAAACGAGAAAGCCGGCACACCGAGGTTGCCGTTCAGACCGAAGACCTCAAGTGTGCTACGCCACCAGGGCACAAACACCGAATAAGTTTTTAATTGATGACGGTAACGTCTCAAATCAACGCGGATGGTCAAAGAGACAACACCAATTCCTTGAAAGATTGTCAACAATAGTCAGAGGAATCAATAACAGGATGTTACTATAAGAAGACAATAGGCATTTCCAAAACCCGTGGGAAAGAGAGAACGAAAATTTTCTGGCAGAAGGTGAAGAGATGTTGATTAGTGCAGCTACTCGGTCGTACTGTCTACGGATTGTTAGACTCGGGAGCGTCCATTAGTTGTGCTGGCGGGGAGTTAGCGAAAGAATCGTTCGCATTGAATGGGTTGGGAAGAACTAATCTAATCACACATGTCATTGACACTGGCAACGCCAAGCCGGTAAAAAAGAGACACTTCCCTTTTTCACCAGCAGTGGAAAAGGCCATGTATTCTGACGTCGATCGAATGTTACAGTTGGGGGTCATCGAAAAATCGGAAAGCCCTTGGTCTTCCCCAATCGTAATGTTCACAAAACCAGGCAAAGTCCGAATGTGCCTAGATTGTCGTAAGGTGAATAGAGTTACAGAAAAGGACGCCTACCCTCTGCTTCAAATAGGAGGTATTCTAAGTCGTCTACCCAAAGCAGAGTTTATATCCAGTTTAGACTTAAAGGACGCCCACAGGCATTTGCCTTTGCATGAGAAGTCTCGTGAGAAAACCGCCTTTACCGTTCCGGGTCATCCGCTTTACCAGTATAGGGTGATGCCGTTCGGCTTATGTAACGCCACTAGTACAATGTCGCTCCTGATGAAAAGTCGTGCCTGTGCATTTGCGTAATGAGGTGTTCATATGCCTAGATGATTTACTCGTGGTGTCTCCAAGCTTTGAGAGCCAACTTGAGGTACTCCTGGATATAGCGAAACATCTAAAGCATGCTGGTCTGACAATCAACATTGGAAAAAGTCACTTCTGCATGCGACGGGTACGCTATCTATGTCACATAGTAGGTGATGGAGGATTCCGAACAAATCCGGACAAAATCAAAGCGATCATCGATTTCCCTGAACCGAAGAATCTTGGAGGTCTAAGAAGTTTTATGGGTTTATGCAATTGCTACAGAAAGTTCGTCCTTAATTTCGCCTCGCTCTCGTCACCACTTACTGATGTTGTGTCGACGAGGGAAACGAATGCCCAATCGCTATCGTGTCAAAGAAATTAAATAAAGCTCAACGCAACTACACAGTGACGGAGCAAGAGTGCTTAGCTGACATTGTATGCTTGAAGAATTTTCGAGCCTACGTCGATGGATATGATTTTACAATCACAACCGACCACGCGTCGTTAAAATGGTTAACGTCCAACAAAGACTTAAGTTCTAGGTTAGCTTGATGGGCTTTATCGTTGCAGAGATACCGGTTACAAATCGAGCATCGTAAAGGATATCAGAATGTTGTGCCTGATGCTTTGTCTAGAGTAAACGAAGAGACAGACAGTTGAAGCTTTGGAGTTGCCTGAAGGTTCACTGGTGGATCTTAAATCCGAACATTTAAAATTCCAGGATTATCTAGAGCTATTTGAACGCGAAAGGGCAAACCAGGATAAGTTTCCGGATTTACGGGCGGATTGATTGAACGGATAAGAAGGTATTATTACTGGCCGGGATTGGTAACCGAAGTAAAAGCCTATATTAATGCTTGCGATGTGCGTAATGCCCTTAAGGCTCCTAATTGTGTTTTGAGACCAGCAATGGGCAAGGCACCTAAACTCTTCGATTTTTCCAACGATTATTTACCGATTTTCTGGGACCTTATCCCCGGCGGTTGTAACATCGGGATCTTCATCGTTTTAGATCACTTTTCGAAATATGTGTTCTTGATGGCCGTGAAGAAGATAAATGCCGACGTGGTAGTCAAGTACTTAGATGAGGAGCTGTTTATGCCTTTTTGAGTGCCCGAGACCATTGTGTCCGACAACGGTTGCCAATTCCGTTCAAAAGTTTTTCGAAAGCTGCTGGAGAGGTTCGATGTGACACACACACACTAACAGCCGTTCACGCTCCTCAAGCGAACGCATCAGAGAGTGTCAATAAGTCGGTGATTGCAGGGATCCGGGCTTTTTTGCGTCCTGATCAAAAGGATTGGGATGAGTGCCTTAGCCAGATAGCATGCTTTAAGATCCTCGATACATTCCAGTATAGGAACGATCCCGTACTATATGGCATTCGGCCAAAACATGATCACAGCTGGGTCGACCTTTGGATTACTCAGGAAACTGGGTATAATGGAGGATCGGTCTGTTGCTTTGAGTCGGTCAGATTCGTTCGACGTAGTGCGCAAGGATGCTTGCCTCCGTATGCAGAAAATGCACGAAGGAAACGAACGACGATACAATGTAAGGTACCTAGATTTTGAATGGCAACTGGCAGTTTCAGGGGTGGTTAGACGAGGATCGGCCAAGCCCAGGGACGATCGAAGGCAACGCAGGGTTGCTTCCCTGAGAAATGACAAACGGGTGAGGTTAAAACGTGCCAAGTGAAAGGCCAAGATATTTCCTTTTCCGCTGAAAATCGTGAAACCAACCGTTCGTGCCTCTGCGTTCGCTGTGTATCAAGTAAAATTAAATCCAAAAAATATGTCGACGGTGGCGTCGACGTCACGCCACCTTGCTTCTGAGGGATAATTAGACTCTCGACCGCTGGAATAACCAGCCTGTTCTGAGGAGGGACGAGCCTTGTCAGCAGCCCTGACGCAGACTGCCAGTGACAACAGAAGACGAGGATTAGGTGCTACGAAGAATAAAAAATTTCCGTAATCTCCGACGAGGAGCCGGCACAGGAGTTGCCCTGTCGAATTATTTAATAGCCTTAGTTAAATTGCCAGGAACATGCGTTCCCTTTATTGAGACGCCTCTCGTCGTTAGAGCACCCTGCACGGGGAATTATAGTGAATCTCCACATATATTTTTATTGATCCTAACTGCAGGGCAGGGACATTAATTTTGAGTAACGTAAAAAGATGAAAAAAAAAACTAAATGAAAAGTTACGTTGTCCAGATATAAAACCTAAACCATTCTTTAAACAAAAATTTCTATAATTAATAATCTTATTACTACAACTAATTCTAATTTGATATACAGAATATTCTACCCTACACTTATTATCGATAAACTATTTTTGAACTACCTAAATTTATAAATCTAAGACTACTATAAAAATACTAGGATAATTATCGTTATTTTTACCTGATAGTAAAGTACTACTCATTAGAAATAGAAACTTAATACCCTCTGCACACTGAGCCCATCCCGGGGGAATGGTTGGAATTTTTGAAAGATGTGAAACACCGATTCACATTGGCACCATCCACCATCCATGAGAAACCATCCATCCGGTGAAAATTTGTTTACGTTTGTAATTAAAATGAATTTAAATGACATTGCAATGGTTGTAAATGTGATTCAGCAGCAAAAACATATTCTTGCACAAGCTAATCATGTTGCTGGACATGGATGATGATGATGAGGACAACTTTGACGAGGAGGAGATAATAGAATGGATATCTGTTTTGAAAACACTGAAGCCAGGAAGGTTGTGGTCATTTGTAAGCACTCACTACTACTAAATGACACCAAAGGATAGCCATCAAAAACAATAGTGCCATTATATTGTGCTGTTGTATTTTGCACAATATGTTAAACATGCACAACAGCTCAATTAATGAAAGTTGGGAACTTATTTTAAGTGAGCAGAGAGAACAGCCCCATCGCAGCAATATTTCTGCTGATTATAATCATTCAGCAGAACATATACGATCTGCAATTGCAACATATTGTGTAAATAGAATAATTTTAAATAGTTAGTTTTAATCATTTATTAAAATTACTTAAATTTAAACTGACAAGAAATTTATTATAACTACTGCTGTTTTTTTTCTCTTAAAAATTGCATAAAATCCGTTTGAAACGTCGTCTGGGTGCGGATCAGCTCCTCGAGGAGATCCTCCTGCCTCTTGTGGTGATCCTCCTGCTTTTTATGATGCTCCTTCTGTTTTTTGAGATCTGATGGGTTGTTGTTGTTGTTTTTTTAATATATTCCTGTCTGTCATTGTTTACATTTTCGTGGAGAATTCCGATTTTTGTTGTGAATGTCAAATATTTATGGTTGCATTTGACAATTATCGAAAAAATACCGCACAGTAACGTGCGAATTAGGAACATCCCAGATGGATGGTGGAATAACTGGGAAATTTTCGGAACGGCAAAACCTTACGGACCATCCCCGAAATGGATGGTGGATGGTGGATGGTCGTCAGTGTGAAAAGGCTATAAACTGAAATTTGAAGCAATACTGTGAATTGAATATACATACCTCTTATCGATAAACTTACCTGATAGTAATGAGATACGCACTAAATTTAGGAACTTGAACAAAAATTTGAAGAAATACTATGAATTGAATATACCACTTATCGATCAACTTACCTGATAGTAATGAACTACTCACTAGAAATAGAAGCAATACTTCAAATTTAATATACAACCTATCGATAAACTTACCTGATGGTAATCAACTACTCGCCAGAAATAGGAACTTGAACTGAAATTTGAAACAAAAATATGTATTGAATACACTACTTATCGAAAACTTAACTGTTAAGATCGGAATAATCACCAAGAATGGGAACATGGAAATGAAACATTAAAATATATAAGGACCTTACCTTGCGAAGAATCAAAAAGCTTACCTGTTAGTATTTAAATACTCCTAAAGAATAGGAATACGGAAATGAAACATGAGAATACATAAGGAATGTACTATGATAAGAATGCTTAACTTACCTGATAGGAACGAAATAAAAAGTGAAATAATGGAACATTGAAGAGTGAAACAGTAGAAGTATTATTTGTGCAGAATTTTGTTGTCGGTTTTATTTAAAGATGAGATTAGTTGAGTAGAAACCTAGCTGAGCCAATGTCGCTGTTCCGATAAGCGTATAGTAAAGGGAGCACTCGGATCTGTAAGATCTGAAGATGTGCTCTTCGGAAGGGAGGGTATCTTGATCCACACCACACAACACCAGTGGATGTCAATCCGTTCTCTGGCCTCTATCTTTCTTGTCTATCCTGGTTTTCTTTACATTGTTCTTAATTTTTCTACTTTTCTGTTTTTAGTTTTCCTATTCTTTCTTTAATTCTCTCATTTCAATTGGTACTCTCTATCGGTTCTATTACATTGTTTGTCGCAGCACACAAGAAGTTCTCGAGGTATTATTAATAATCGATAGCATCGGAGTGGGTGTGACCCGATTGGGCAAGACCATCACCCCCAAAGCCGACGAGCCTGAGCCGGAACTCCGTCGGGGGACTCCGTCAAGACCTGGTGAAGACACCGGCTGAACTAAAATGCCGTTCGATCTGCATGGATACGGCTGACCAGAGTAGGTTCTATGGGAATAGGTTGTTTGCTAAAATCGGGCAAAATGATCGGCAATGGCCTGATGATTGTTTGGCGACGAAAAAGGAAATGATAGTGACGATGGATTTGCGGACTGTTTACGAAGCTGTAAAACTGTTTAGGGTCCTGAGAAATCGTATCCTGCATCGAGTTAGGTCATTTTTATAGCATGGAGCATTTAGAATGGTGAAGTTTGACCATCTATCTAACTCGGCTAAGTTCACCCGATGCTCTGGGTCGATTACCTGATCTAGTAAGTTCTGGCCAGTGTTATTTATTTGTCTACATAAAGATGGTACTTATCCGTTAATTGCCGATGTAGCGACTTATGCAATGGGATCTACAAATTCCTCGTTGTTTGCCATATTTCTCTGCTGGGATACACCCTGCTGCAATCGTTGTATGTTTTGGTTGTGGCCTTCTAAATTAATTACGGGTATTAAATTATTTTGATTTTCCATCAAGTTTTGTTATAAGAAAAATACTCAACTTCGTTGGTTAAATGTGAATGAGAATAGGAAATTTTAATTGTATAATTAAAATATTTATCATGTAAATAAACGTCAGGTAGAAATCTATACGGTTTTTTATTTTAATGATAGCCAGAAATTGTGCCTTGGTTTGCAAATGCAAATTTTTACTTTTCTATAAATAAGTTTCTGAAGAATTAAAAATTAATCAATAAAATCTTAATTTGGTCCAAAAGTGTGCGTTCAAACATTTCATCCATTTCATCTCATTTTGTGTCATTCTGTAACAAAACATTTTATGATAGATTTTTGATAAATTGTTTTCTGACAAAATTGCGATTTGTGTAGGTATATTTGTTGCTTTTTAAAATGTGTTTTAAACCAAACATTGTGGTTTTTATAGTTAAATGTCGAGACGATTAAATTTGGGCCGCCGAACACAAAAGCGTCACGAGCTGTGACTTCGAGGAGCCTTGAAAGTGGCCAAACATTTAAAATCGCAATGAAAATAATCGTCTACGCACAGCAATATCCCGCTCAAATCAACAGAACTTACATCATGATATACAAAATCTACAAGGTTTTGCGTTCTCGTACAATAGTTTTACCGATTACGCTTCTCATGGGCAAATTATAATTGTTTCAATCAACGACCATTGTCGCCAATGGTGAAGCAGATGGGATGTGCTGTGCGAGTGGTAAAGTGAAATTGCTTGAATTGGGGAGCCCAATTTGATTAATCTCAATGAATTCCTAAACATTAAATAAGTGAGCAGCGAAGCGAGCTGGTCTGCTACTAAAATATAAAATGGGAAATTTTATAAAAAATGCAGTATCGTTGGTTCAGATCGGATCATTATTGTAGCCACAATGATCAAATCAATTTTCAGAAACAATTTCCTCCCTCTCCTAGCAACGTAAGCCATTTATTGGGGTTGATTGTCGCAGCAGCTTCTCTCACACACACACTCACGCTCAAACATGCTGCCTCGTGCAGTGTGCGTGTGTTGTTGTGAGAACTGATGTAGATGTAGATGACAGATGCAGCAAACAAATGTTAAATGTAAAATGTAAAACTGATAAAACATTTGAAAATTCCACATAAATCACATGTGTACAGACTGAGTACGGGTATAAAAAAAAGTAGAGTCGCGTTTACAGCGACTCCGTACGTTCTTTCTCGTTTTTTATTTTGATTGCCAACGAATAGGTCAACACATTTGGGCGTTGAGTTCCTGCCCGGGCGACAATTAATTTTCACAATGTTGCTTGTATTTAATTCTATTGCTGTTCATAAAGACCGATTTCGTTTGAGTGATTGTTAAAAAAATTACAGCTGACGCCAATGAACTGAACAGAAAATTTGTGCAGTCCGTCCCTGATATTTCGATAAAACCTTACATTGACCTCATAATAAATACAATAATAAATAATAAAGACAGTGATAATAGCTTTAGTTTTATGTGTGTAAATCATGAGTTTCGTTCTTAAAATTAAGTCAAACGCTGTTGGTATGGATAATTTGCATCTATTTTGCATGCATTTACACCTGTAGGAGTGAGATATCACATCAGTCTGGGAAAAAATTTAGTTGCTCTAGCTCTTATAGCCTCCGAGCAATGGAGGCTATACTCTTCGTACTCTTCGAGTACGGGTATAAAAACAGTCGCAGTCATAAACGAGAAGGGACGTGATGTGGCACAACACAGGTCGGCTAGCTGCTGAAAATTCATTTCATGAAAGGCTACAATAATGATCCGATCTGAGCCATATTCGGCAATCTGGTAGATATAATCATTTTCTACGATACTGCATTTTTCGTTTTTTCCTATCTTTAAAATTGTGGATTTTCATCTTTTGAGGGTGCGGAAGGGGCGTGGCGAAATTTTGAAATACAATTGTTCAGGTTTGGTATCACAGAAGTCTTGACAGAAAGTTTGGTTGCTCCAGCTCTTATATTCTCTGAGATCCAGGCGTTCATCTGTACGAGAAACCAAAACGACTCGTTTTTGTGTAAGTGCGAGGGAGAGGGACCAATGTTTTTCAATATGGTTTTCCCTATTGTACCTATACTAATGATCCGATCCAATTCAGATTTGGGCCCGATAGATATGGCCTTTCTCTATGATTCTGCATTTTTCTGTTATCTTCAAAATTGTGGACGCCACAGATGTGCGCCTTTTGTCGGGACGGAAGTGGGCGGGGCGAAATTTTGAAACTTTTTTCGAGGAGTGAGGTATCACATCAGTATGGAAACAAAATTTGGTTGCTCTAGGTCTTATAGTCTCCGAGCAATGGGCGACAATGGGTCCCCCAGAACTATCATGTGGTCTTTAGAAGAAACGCGAGGAAGAAACAGTTTTTAAAGCGGACAGGTGCTGCTCGTATATAGAGATATCCGAAGACGGTGGAATGTACGAGCAGGTAATGAAAATAGAAAAGGCTGGAAGAATCAGTTTTATGCACAGGAATTCCAGGTCTTGTTGAACCTGGAATATGAAATGTTCCTCCACGTCTAGACGAACGGTCATTTCTAAATATTGTGTACCGATCTGCCAAAGCTTCGGAACCAAGGATGTCCGGCATTAACCAGGTTTTAGTTAACACAATAACATGGAACAAAAAATTTGAAACTTTCAAGATAGAGAGTGCTGAGCCTCTCTAGCATTCTGGTAAGTAACTAAAAGAGAGGAAACTAGTTTTTGGATGGGTGGAAGTAGAGCGGGAAGATGAGGATGGAGCACTGGATGGAGCACTGGTCTGACTGCCGGGGAGAGTTATGGGGGCCTATTCTTCTTCTTAGCCTAATACTCTTTCACAACCAAGTGCTCCGGCCAAAAATATGCAGAACAAATGGTGTCGAAATAAGATGGGGAGACGCTTATCTTGAAAGAAGCTATCTCCCTGGCATAAGAAAAATTAATGTTATCCACCTTTAGGCCTTCGGCTTTTGCCACAAAAACAATATACCCTTTTACTCTTCGAGTACGGGTATAATTACATTGAATATACATTTTCCACAAATCTCTGCTACTAAGTAGATAATTTAATTATCTTAAAGAAAACAGTAATTTTGTATCTTCGAATAAAAATGAAAACGAACAACACTACATTTTACATTTTTTTACTGCATCTGTCATTTACATCTACATCACTTCTCACAACACTTCTCGCCGTTTCGTATATGTACTGCACGCGGCAGAGTGTGAGCGAAAAGAAAGAATCAGTAGTGGAAATCATCGCTGCAGGCCCTCCAAACGCGTTGGTGTGTGAGCAAAAACGGGAGGGAACGATGCCTCTCTCAATGGATTTATTCATTGTGACTATACAATGAGTCGATCCGATTCGGTTTTGGGCCTTTGGGAAATATTGACTTTCTTCGAGTACGCGTAAAAAAATAGAAGTGTTATTTTTTTTCGGTACGAAGAAGAAGAAATGTTTTTTATGAGAACAAGAATAGAACTGACTTTTTTACTCTCCGAAGCGCTCTTTCTCTATACGCTGATAGTGTTATGATAGTGTATGTGATTGATTACATATCAAATGGCTACTGCAATATGATGCTTATGTTGTTACCATCTCTCCTCTTAAATTATTGTTTTTTAGATAATTTAACGGTTTCTGTAATCCTGAGAAATGTAGCGTCTGGTAGCTCTGTGTTCGCGAGTGCTGATAACGATGGAGATACCCGAACGGCGTTGCTGGGGTGGTTGTAGAACGTCTTGCTCAAATGCTGCTATCATATCGTTGAAAACAGGAATGGATTGATCTCTCTCAACTCTATTGGGCGACATCTTCTTATAGGCTTGTGTTGTTAGATATGCAGGCGGACTTGAGACTTAAAGTGCCCATAAAAACTGTTTGTTATCATCGATGCAGCTGGAGCTGCAGTCATCAGGCTAAGATCTTTATTTGGCTTATGTGGAGCTTGACGAAACCCGTGGATTGTGGATGTTTGAAGAATAAATAGCCTCTAGGCCGATCGATGAGAACTGTTATCCACTTTTCTTCCCTTCCATAGTTTTTGAATAAACTTTCTGGTATGCAAAAATACTTTGTAGGCTGCTTCTTCTTGCTTTCAGTTTTCTTCTCGAAGAGTTCACTTAAAATCATACGAACAGGACGACCATCAAGAAATTCTGCAGGTGTTTATACTCTCTGAGTTAGGTGTGAAACGATTCGAGCTGAGGTACTTTATTTTCGCTGTGTTGACTCGATACTCATCCTATATATTTTTTCTCATAGTGTTTTCAAGCCTGCTGCCAATCCGGACCGAATGTGAAGACTACGTTCTTTCTCAGAAGCAAACTGAGCGGAGACGCAAACTGAGAAAAGTTGGGGATGAAATTGCAGATGTAGTTGACGTTTCTCATGAAAGAATCTAACGTCTGTCAACCAAATTTGGTTTCCACACTGATGTGATACCTCACTCCTCGAAAAGTGTTTGCAAATTTCGCCCCGCCCACTTCCTCCCCGACAAAAGGCGCACATCTGTGGCGTCCACAATTTTGAAGATAACAGAAAAATGCAGAATCATAGAGAAAGGCCATATCTATCAGGGGCCCAAATCTAAATTGGATCGGATCATTAGTATAGGCACAATAGGGAAAACCATATCGAAAAACATAGGACCCTCACGTTCGCAAATTTTGAAATACACTTGTCTTGGTTCGGTATCACAGAAGTCTAGACAGAAGTCTCTGAGATCCAGGCGTTCATTTGTACGAAAAACTAAATCGACTCGTTTTTGTGTGAGTGCGAGCGAGAGCGAACGATGTTTTTCGATATGGTTTTCTCTGTTGTAGCTTTATTAGCTATCTTTTTCTATTATTCTGCATTTTTCGTTTTCTGTTATTTTCAAAATTGTGGACGCCACACATGTGCGCCCTTTGTATCGGCGGGAGTGGGCGGGGCGAAAATTTGAAACACTTTTATAGGAGCGAGGTATCACATCAGTGTGGAAACAAAATTTGGTTGCTCTAGCTCTTATAGCCTCCGAGCAATGGGCGTTAACAAGACGGACGGACGGACAGACGGACGGACGGACGGAGAGACGGACGAACAGACATGGCTATATCGACCCGATTTTAGCGTTTTAGTGTCCGTGTCCGTACCAAAACCCATAGTTATCCCATCCATTACGAACCCGCCAGCTGATGTACGTCCGTGACCACCGGATATTGCCATCACAGGTGCCAAAACTACTGGTGGGGGTCCCACCAAAGCGGCAAGTTTTTGTCTCTCGGCTTGCCCCTGATCTCACATCTAATGATGTTACTGCTTTTATACAAAGCAAAATAAAAGCCGAAGGCCTAAAGGTGGAGAACATTAATTTTTCTTATGCCAGGAAGATAGCTTCTTTCAAGATAAGCGTTTCCCTATCTTATTTCGACACCATTTGTTCTGCATATTTTTGGCCGGAGCACTTGGTTGTGAAAGAGTATTAGGCTAAGAAGAAGAATAGGCCCCCCATAACTCTCCCCGGCAGTCAGACCAGTGCTCCATCCAGTGCTCCATCCTCATCTTCCCGCTCTACTTCCACCCATCCAAAAACTAGTTTCCTCTCTTTTAGTTACTTACCAGAATGCTAGAGGCTTACGTAGTAAGCTCAGCACTCTCTATCTTGAAAGTTTCAAATTTTTGTTCCATGTTATTGTGTTAACTAAAACCTGGTTAATGCCGGACATCCTTGGTTCCGAAGCTTTGGCAGATCGGTACACAATATTTAGAAATGACCGTTCGTCTAGACGTGGAGGAGGGGTCCTCATCGCAGTGGACTTCAACTTCACGTCGGAACATTTCATATTCCAGGTTCAACAAGACCTGGAATTCCTGTGCATAAAACTGATTCTTCCAGCCTTTTCTATTTTCATTACCTGCTCGTACATTCCACCGTCTTCGGATATCTCTATATACGAGCAGCACCTGTCCGCTTTAAAAACTGTTTCTTACTCGCCATCAGATAAAGACCACATGATAGTTCTGGGGGACTTCAATTTGCCAGGCACTGTTTGGTCTTCAGTAAACGAGTCGAATAACCTTGTGCCCATATCATGACATGACTTTATTGACGGCTTGCTAGACCTGTCCCTGTCTTAAGTCAACCATGTGAAAAATTCCTTGGGTCGATTGCTCGATTTCTGCTTCGTCTCGGATCCGACCATAGTGTTGGTAACGCGAGCCCTTCCGCTCACTATACCTGAAGACTCTTACCATCCTACCTTCGAAGTATCGGTCAATATTGGACCTTCTGCATTGGATCGAACAGGTAAGCTTTCTAAACGTGTCCGCTGCTTTAGTAAGGCCGAGTTTACGAAGTTTAATAGCCTGATAAGGGATTTCGATTGGTCCGCTCTGTACTTGTGCACTAACGTTACGAAAGGCATAAACATTTTCTATAATGTACTTGACACACTCTTTGATTCTTGTGTCTCATATTCTTGACCGATTAGATCTGTGAAGCCCCCTTGGTTTACCAAAGAGCCATCCAGTCTAAAAACATAAAATCAAGACTTTTATAAAAATTTCAAGAAGTTGGCTCTCCTTCTTCTCTCTCTCGCTATGTAATACCTCGGTCAAATTTCACCATTGTAAACGCTCAATGCTACAAAAATTACCTAGCTCGATGCAGGATGCGCTTTTCTCAAGACCCTAAACTGTTTTACAGCTTTGTAAACAGCAAGCGTAAAATGTCCGCACATCCATCCTGGATGTGATCAGGCCATAACTGATCAGGCCATTGCCGATCTTTTTGCACAATTTTTCCAAACAACCTATTCCCATGAAAGCTACTCTGGTCAGCCGTATCCATACAGTTTACCTAGATCGAACGGCATTTTCCGCCCCTTGTTAAATGAAAGCTCTCTGCTTCAGGATCTTCGACTAGTTAAGCCGGTGTTCTCACCAGGTTCTCACGGAATCCCCGGCTGTGTACTCAGGTACTGCTCCAACGCTCTGTGTGGACCCCTGCTTAAACTATTCACCCTATCCATTAACTCTTCATGTTTCCCTCCGATCTGGAAGGAATCGTTTATTATTCCTCTCCATAAGAAAGGTAGTAAGTCTGACGCAATGAATTACAGAGGTATATCGAAGTTATCCACTATTCCTAAAATGTTTGAGATAACTTTACCCCGCACTTGCCACATCTCTGCAAATCACTTATATCTCCAGCTCAGCACGGATTTATTAAGCGACGATCAACAACTCAAATTTACTAGAGTTTACCTCTTTTATAATTAAAAGCTTCCATGGTAACATGCAGACGGATGTCATTTACATCGATATCAGTGAAGCATTCGACTCCGTAAGCCATTCCCTTTTAGCACAAAAACTTGACATGCTAGGGTTCCCGCCCAATCTTTTGCAATGGATTTCTCTTCAAAAACTCCTTGTCACCACCTGTTTAGGTTAGTACCACTGGGCAGCCATCTAGGCCCCCTACTTTTCACCCTCTGCGGTGGTTCTCTTGAGAGAATTACAGTGGTTGATGATCTTGGTGTTAAACTAGACCCCAAGTTAAAATTTTCTGAACAGATTTCTACCATGGTAAATAAAGCCATGGGAGTGCTTGGGTTTATAAAGAGGTGGTCAAAGGAATTTGACGACCCCTATATAACGAAGACTCTCTATATTTCGCTTGTTCGTCCGATTTTAGAGTATGGCTCTTGTGAATGGTGCCAAAGTACAAAGTACACCAAGACCGAATAGAATCAGTCCGGAAAAACTTTTTACTTTTAGCTCTGCGTGGCCTCAACTGGGATGAAGGTGTGAGACTGCCTTCTTACTCTCGTATATTGCTCTTGATAAACCATCCATCCTTACTAAATCGTAGAAAAATGCTTGGTGTGATTTGCATGCACAACTTGATCAGGGGTGACATCGACAGTACGGGTTTAAAAATTGATAAAATATTTTAGAATTCCACATATTTATGTAAATCACATGTGTACTGGCTGAGTACATAGCCTGGGTATAAAAGTAGTATCGCTTTAACAGCGACACATCACGTCCCTTCTCGTTTTCATTTATAACCGTACTCGAAGAGTAAAAGGGTATATTATATTTGTGGTAAAAGTGGATGTGTGTAACACACAGAAGGAGGCGTTTCCGACTACATAAAGTATATATATTCATGATCAGCATCATTAGCAGAGTCGATACAGCCATGTTTGTCCGTCCGTCTGTCCGTCTGTCTGTTTGTCTGTCTGTCTGTCTGTCTTTCTGTCTGTCTGTCCGTCTTGCTTGTCGCCCATTGCTCAGATTCTATAAGAGCTAGACCAACCGATTTTTTTTTTCAGATTGATGTGATATCTCACTCCTTGAAAACTCTTTCAAAATTTTGCCCCTCCCCTTTCCGGCCCCACAAAGTGCGCACGTCTGTAGCGTCCACAATTCTCAAGGTAGCAAAAAACGAAAAATGCTGAATCATAGAGAAATACCATATCTATAAGGGACTCAAATTTGCTATGCAGTTACCTTCAATGTCCAAATGACCCGGGAACCGTATCAGGCTAATAGCAAACTGCTGAGCCATCTCGTGAAGAGATTTGCGGCATTTTGTTAAGGTGGATTCGCATGTTATGATTTGATCGCTGCTTGGCTATCACTGTAGATGTTGGTGTGGGTTGCCGAAAAGGCAACTGTTTGGATGCAAATCAGAGCTTCCCAGATTGCTGTGACTTCCGCATGGAAGACACTTCAGTGATCCGGAAGCCTGAAAGAGTGCCTTATATTTAGATGCTCGGAGTATATACCTCCTCCTACTTTATTGTCCTTTTTTGGAGCCATCCGTGAAGATTTGTATGGCTCTCCATCAGGACCCCGGATTTCCCTCAAGCCAGCTATCACGCTGAGGGATATTTATTTCAAAGGGAGTTTCTGTATACTCCCTCGGAATGCACTAGTCCGTTTTTGTGGGGACGTTGTTGTTTTCGTTTAAAATGTATGAGTGTCCCATATTTTGCTTTACCCATTGGTCAGAGTCTCTAAGACGAATTGCTGCCATGAGTTCTTACCTGCAAGGTCAGGACTCTGTAGGCACAGAACAGCGTTTAGCGCATAGTTCGGTGTGGTGCGAAATGCTTCACTGATGCAGAGTGCGGCAGATCTTTGTACCTTGCCGAGCATTTTGGTGATGGACTTTTTTGATAGGGCCGGCTACCACACCGTGACTCCGTAGAGTAGTATCGGTCTAACTTTTTCTAGATATATTCATTGGACTATACTTGGGTTAATGCCCCACCTTAGACCAATGGCTTTCTTACAGGTAAAAAGGGCTATTGTAGCCTTCTTCACTCTTTCTTTGATGTTTTGGTTCCAGTTGAGCTTGCTGTCAATTACCAACCCCAGGTAGCGGGCACTATCGCTGAAGGATAGCTTGCATTTGATGTTTTGGTTCCAGTTGAGCTTGCTGTCAATTACCAACCCCAGGTAGCGGGCTGAAGGATAGCTTGCATTCGTTAAGCATTGGATGCTTAAGGGGCGGAATCTTGTATTTACGTGAAAATAGTACAAGTTCCGGTTTGAAGGGATTTACTCCCAGTCCTCGCGATTTTGTCCAACCGTCACCGTCCTGCATATGAGCAATTGATCGATAAGCATCGTCAAGTGATCGTCCACCCCCAGGCTAGTCAGACCTTCCGTGATGGCTCTTGGTATGACTTTTATTGAAGGCTCCCTCGATATCGAGAAAGGCAATTGGGGAATATTCCTTTGAATAAAGCGATTTTTCCACCGAAGTGATTACTTCGTTAAGTTTCTTTGGATTTACCTTTCCTGTCGGCATGTTGTGCATCTGACAGCATCTTTGGGTCTATCGTGGTCCTTAGATGTAGTCCGACTAGTCTCTCAAATGTCTTGAGGAGAAAGGACGACAGACTGATTGGTCTGAAGTCTTTTGCTGTGGAAGCGAGGCTTTTCCCGCTTTGGGAATAAAGACAATCTTTGCCTTAACAAATGCGTCAGGAATTTTCCCCACTATGAGTATCTTGGAAAATATACTTTGAAGCCAGTTGGTTGCCATGTTTCCTGCCTTTTGTAATTGGGCTGGGATAATCATGTCAGGGCCTGGCGATTTAAGCGGAGTTGAAGCTGTTTACTGCCCAGCTGATGTTCCGTTTCGAGAGGATGTGTGCCATCGAGGTGACCGAGCCTTCTATAGGTGAGTAGGTCGGCTCAATGGTTGTGCACCCGGGGAAGTGAGTGTCTAGTAAGATGTTTAGGGACTCCTCACTGGAGCTAGTCCACGTACCAACGTTACGCTTAAGGTATCCCACCGAGGTGGTAGTTTTTGAGAGAATCTGTTGTTTCCTCTATTTCTGTGCAAAATTTTTGCCACGAGGCTCTTTTGCCTTTATTTTTTTTTTTGTAGAGGGCTAGACTATGTTTGTAGTCTTCCCAGTGTTCCTCCTCGTTGGCGCTTTTTGGCTCTGTTGAAAGGGGCCCTGCTTCTCCTACGTAGGATATCTATTTGTTTTGACCACCATGGGGGTTTCTTTTTCCCTCTCGGTTTCGTTGCGGGGCATGCTGCCGTGAAGGACTTGTTGCATGTTTTCCGTAAATGTGTCCCACTAGACGATTTAAGTCATCTTGAGTGTCCGGCACCGTGGTGCCATGATGGGGAGCAGTTCCTTCAGTTTTTTACTATGTCTATCCCAATTGGCTTTCCTGGGATTAAGGTCAATGACCTCCTGTCGGTTCTTTATAATGAATGTGGGGTCGTTACTCCGACTACAAATTACCATATTAGAGTCAAGGATAGAGCTAAGAAGTGACTAACCCCTCGCATTTTTGTCCGAGCTCTTCCATTGTGTATGGTGAGCGTTGGCATCGCAGACTATTAAAAGGCCTATTTCCGAACTTTCGCTGTCGCTGGTTAGAGCGCGTATTAGTTTTCTGGAGGATCACTTTCCTCGTGCGCCATGTAGGACGACACCAACCTCAGGTGTGTCCCTTGCAGCTCTAAGGCTAACTGCCGTGTTGTCGCCGTTGCTAAACTTATGGAGTAAAAAGATGTTAAGGTGCTTTTATAGCAAGTAAACAGGTGCGAATTTTACCTTCGTTTTGAGCAGCGATTAGCTTATACTCCTTCGTCGCTAATCCACAGACCTTGTCTCCTACTACCCAAGGCTCCTGGACTAGGACTACATCTGCTCCGCTCTCACCCAAGCGGAGTATTATGGCAACTGCTGCTGCTTTAAGGTGGTGGAGATTAATTTGAAGAACCCGTAGTGTCATCATCAGGCTTCTCCACCAGGGGTAACATCGGCGTCGGTGTCGTCGACGATATCGACTATCGGCACGGTTCGTATGACACTCTTAGTCCGGCCCGGTGTGAGGTGAGTGTGGGGGTTGGGATGTGGGTGGGGTAGTGTGTAGGGAAGGGAAGTGTGTGAGCTACTAAAAGGCGGCACCACAAGCGCATCGTCGGTGTTGCTGCTTCGCGAACACCCGCTGTCTGTCCGGGACTGCTTATTTTCGGTACTCTCCCTAAGACTCAACTGAGTTGCATTTCTTTGGGATGCCCGCTTATTCGCAGCTTACCTACCCAGTAGGCCGTTCGATATCTGCAACCTGCGACCCGTCCGGTGGCCTCAGCTAGGACCCCTCTGAGCCACCTCAAAGCTCAATGAGTACCAGACACTTCAGTACAAGTGTATTTCAAAATTTCGCCACGCCCCCTTCGCCCCTACAAAATATGTGTTCGGGTAGCAGCCTTTAATAGCTCTTAAGATAGTTTCATATATTCTATCGTACATCGTCTTCTAAAACTCTCTTAAGTTATGTATGGTCGCGCTCATAGGAATCGCGCTCTCAGTGCATACATGCACACACCTACATGTGTACCCGCTCTACTGCTTATATTGAAGTGCATCGCCCTTTTTGCGGCCAGTCAAATTTACTCTCGTACACATCGCATCGTGGCTCAGCTTTGTCTTTTCAATTGTACAGCTAACGCACCGAATCGTAGTTCACGGCCACGGCCCATCGAACAATAAAAATCGTATTAAAATAAAAAACGGAGACTATTTTTTGTAAAGCTTCCAACATTTTGGTGACCCCGACGTGATATCCGTAGACTTATAGTGCGTTAAAATAGTTAAAACATTCAAATAAACCATTTTAAAAGGTTTAAGTGACATATTGTGATAAAGGTAGCGAACCAAAAGTCGTTGTGACCGACCGTAGCAGTTCTAGCGGCCCGCTATTCGTTTTCGTTTTCTCTTTCACCGTCTGCTTCAGCCTACGCAACGCGCTGTCGAAACCGGCTGCATAGAGTTCTAATCGTGGTCCGCTAGTTTTCTTCGCCTCCGCTTTGGTCATCTTGCGTCAGACAGCTCTCGTGAGCGATATCTCTCCGGAATTCGAACTCGAAATCAGAGTGGATCTCGAGCGTTCTCTCTTGTGCATATTTGTTAGTTTTCGGTCGTCGTTTCGTCGCTTTACCGGTGCATACGTTTCGCACATCGCAAGTGCCGAAAATAGTGAGTGCACAAACGGTTGAAATCGCCTATCTATAACTGTGATCGACTAGCACACTCCGCGTCAACAGTCTATAGCCGGAAATATGGCCAACGAAAGTGATTCGGTGGCATTTGGCGCTGCTCCATCTGGCGAAAGCTTTAGTGTGAACGCAGCCAGCACCCGTTAGCCAGGGATGAGTCCTAGCCAATGGATAGGAAGCTATCCATTGGGCTCAGAAACCATTCTACAGGACTTTTATATGGACGATATGATATCTGGAGGAAATTCTGGGTAAGTGCTGGACATCATGCAACAAGCCATGGATCTTCTTGCTCGAGGCAATTTTCAATTGAGGAAATGGTGTTCCAACTATCCTGATGTACTTCGTGAAGTCCCAGAGGTCGAAAGGTAAAAGTTTTCTAAAGCTCGATGATTGCAGCGCTGTGACCAAGGCGCTTGGACATATCTGGTAGCCCCATAAGGACAACTTTTTGTTAACCTTTGCACCTCAAATCGGTGGTGGCAAGCACAATAAGCATTCGGTGCTTTCGACCATTGCTATGATCCTATGGGATCATAGGCGTTCTAATAGGAATCAGGAAAATGGATAAATTTGACTGCCCGATCTATTGTTGATCGGATTCAGCTGTTGTCCTTTCGTTTTTGCGAGAGCAACTATCCAAATTCAACGTTTCTGTAGCTAACAAGATTTCTGCAATATAGCAACTTACGAAGGGCATGGAATCGCGTTTTGTGCAACTGAGATGGACCCGGCTGACATTTTTTCAAAGGGATCAGCGCCGCAGGAGCTCTAGGTTGTATCTAGGTTGTGGTTGAAAGAGCCTTCCTTCTTGCAAGGCGAAAGAATATTCTGGCCTAAACATTGCTCGCCCGAAGTTAATCTTCCGGAAATTAGGCATCGAGTATTGCAGTCGTCCGAGCGTGTCGATATCTCGCTATGATTCAAGCACATCAACTCGTTTGGGGTCATGAAGCGCGTATTTGGATACGTGCAGAAGTTCATCTGTATGAAGAAGTCACTTGTTCTCTCGTCTGAAGACCTTCGAAAAGGATCACATTTGTTGTGTGCATCGTTCAACGGGCCCACCTGTATCCTGAGGACCTTGCTCTGCGGAAAGGGAACTGTGTGGAGCCTTCCAGCAGCATTCGATCGCTCTCGCCTTTCAAAGATGACTGTGGCTTGATTCGTGTTGGTGGTTGCTTGCGGCACTCAACTCTAGTCTTCGAAGTACGCCACCCAATCGTTTTGCCAAGGGACCATTCATTGACGTTCGCCATCATCACGCACTTTCATCGGAAGCATCACCACGCTGGTACGCAGTCTCTACTGGGATCAATTCGCTTACAGTTCTGGCCCATCGGTGGCATGAAAACCGTTGCTCGAGCGCTGCGGAAATGTATCATCTGCTGCAGATCCAGACCTCGTCTTGTGAAACACATCGTGGCTGACTTACCGATAGATCGAGTGCAAGATTCGCCTGCATTCAGCTGCTGCATTTTTGAGTGCTCTCAAACGCTTCGTTGTCACGCGCGGCATTCCCCGATGCATTTGGTCGGACAATGCCACCAATTTGGGGCGCAAGGAACGAGTTGGAGGACCTTCGGCGGCTGCTTATTAGCGAGAAGCATCGTGATGAAGTTCACAATCACTGCATAAACAATGGTTTCGACTGGAGATTTATACCACCTCGCTCGCCCCACTTCGGTGGCTTATGGGGGGGAGCAGTGACGACAGCCAAGGAACACTTCTATCGCTCCGTGGGATCGTCACTCTTTGGCTTTGGACGAGCTGCGGACATTGGTCTACCAAATCCAGACTATAATAAATTCTCGTCCTTTTATCGCACTTTCAGAAAACCCTGAGGATCTTGGCTAACACCAGGACATTTTCTAATTGGTCGTCCGCTGATGGAGTTTACCGAGCCAGACGTTACGGCTCTAAGCTTCAATAGAATAGATCGTTGGCAACGTGTCGCCTGTGCCCAGCAGATCTTTTGGTAGCGTTGGAGTGAGGAGTACTTGACTCTACTCCAACAACGTGCCAAATGGCGCACACCGAAACCATCAATCCAAGTCAACGATGTCGTCTGTATCAAGGACGAAAACTTGCCGCCGTTGAAATGGCCCTAAGCACGGATGATCGAGGTCATCGCTGGAGCTGATGGGGCTTTGCGAGTTTCCATCCTGGGGACACCATCTGGGACCACTCGACGAGCTGTCAACAAGCTGTGCGTCCTACCCGTTGAAGATCCTGTTAAAAGCCCTGTTCTTTCAACGGGGGGGAGTATGTTCGGAGCAGCAGCCTTTAATAGCTCTTAAGATAGTTTCATATATTCTTCCGTACATCGTCTTCTACAACTCTCTTAAGTTATGTATGGTCGCGCTCATCTAAATCGCGCTCTCAGTGCATACATGCACACACCTACATGTGTACCCGCTCTACTGCTTATATTGAAGTGCATCGTCCTTTTTGCGGTCTGTCAAATTTACTCTCGCACGCATCGCATCGCGGCTCAGCTTTGTCTTTTCATTTGTACAGCTAACGCTCCGAATCGTAGTTCACCGCCACGGCCCAAAGAACAATAACAATCGTATTAAAATTAAAAACGGACACTATTTTTTGTAAATGTGGAGTCAATTTTGAAGACAATTTTGAAGATAGAAGAAAAGAAAAATGCAGTATCGTAGAGAATGATCATATCTACCAGATTCCTGAATTTGTTTCAGATCGGATCATTATTATAGCCTCAATGATAATGATAATTTAAGTAGCGATTACCCCGCCACCTTGCAGTGTAAGTAGTTTATGGGGACGATAGTCGTTACAGATTCTCTCTCTCGTTCATACACTGCTCACACATTCAGACTCGTGCAGTGTACGTATGTTGTTGTGACAAGTCATGTAGATAATGTAAATGTAAACGACAGATGTAGTCATTTTCAAATTTATTAGGTAAAGGTTATGTAGATGTGTATTGTTTGTATACGGTACATGCAACGTCTACAGTTTTTTCGCTGCAACTAGCACTTGAAACAGTTCGACTGCGGAGTATCCTGTGAATGAGCAAAGGGATTGCTCGGGAAGAATGAATATCGACAGTATGTTGTTATGGTACGAGACTGATTCTGATACTATTTTATTCAACGAACATAAACTATATTTATAGGTAACAAAAGTGCTGATTCTATAAGAATATGGTGCAGGGGAATGTGGAATTAATATGATATTATTGTGTTACTGGGACAATAGACGTAATTAGCAACTGCATCAGTTTTTTATCGTTAGCCGAAGTAGCTGCAGACGCGGTTATTGCTGACTCGGTTACAATGCGGTGTCGTGTGTTATGTCGTCTCTCGTTACTTGGGTCAACTTTATTTATGCGATAAGTGTATATTGTGTAATATTAATTATGTATAATTCCGCGCTTGAATATTCTCCCGGCCGTTGAACTGGTGTTCAACCATCGTCTGAGCTGACGGAGAAACGGCGTGGCATGGGAATAGGTGATGATGATACGCGCGGTTCTTCTGGGGTTTCTCGATTTCCCTAATTGAGACTTCTCTAAGAAAATGTACGCGATGATCACTATAAGTGACATCGCTAGGGCAGCATAAGCAGCCACGTGATGATTCTGCACTGTTGTGAGGTTGTGTGGCAGGTTTTGATGATCAACTGTTGTTAGTTGGTGATGAAGATAATCAAGTTCTTGGCATCCTGTATTCGTTGTTTGGTTGTATAGTGGCACGGTTGGTGGCGTAAATGATTTTACTGATACGCTTGCGTTGCCAAATCGGGTATCTGTTGACTGTACTTCATGTTTTGTTGTGCTAAAGGTGCTTCTTATTTCTGTATTCCGAGCACTGCATCCAGGAGCCAGTTAAAGAAGACCGGTTCCCTGCAGTGTTAAGGTTGACGGAGATCCTTTGCATACTTTTTGAAGTTCCATTGTGGTGTGTGCTGCAATTATCTATTTATTTGGGTGTTGAGTTTTTAACCACACAATGTACTGTTGCCTGTCATAATGTTGCTGTTTTATTGTTAAACTATTGAAACTCACAACGATTGTCAACATTGTATGTTGGTTAAAACAGATGAATTCCTCGTGTGGTAGTTTGAGGCAACGTCTTAAATACTTTGGGTTATGCCCATGAACTGATTTCAGTGGATGTTCACAGCTTCTATTGGTGCTTTAAGGTCGAACAAGCTCCAACTTGTTGTGTCCCAGAATGAGTTTGGTATGATGCATTTTGTGTTGTGACAGGCAACGTTTGATATGGTGGCAAATGATACCATATTTTGTCTAGAGGATCTCTTAATTCCTCATGAGACACTAGTGTTGGGCTTATTTTCCGGTGATGAATACCGATTAGTACATGGGATATTTCAGATTTCATATGTTGAAGACTTTTTATAACCGTACCCGAAGAGTACACCACAATAGAGAAAACCATTTCGAAAACCATCGTTCCTTCTGTCTCGCACTCACACAAAAACGAGTCGATTTGCTTTTTCGTACAAACGAGCACCTCGATCTCAGAGACTATAAAAGCTAGAGCAACCAAACTTTTTGTCCAGACTCCTGTGATATCGCTTAAGTGCAAGTTTATTTCAAAATTTTTCCACGCCTCCTCCCGCCCCACCAAAAGACGAAAATCCAAAATTTTGAAGGTAGAAAAAAACGCAAAATGCAGTATCGTAGAGAATGACCATATTATTATTATAGCCACAATGATGAAATCAATTTTCAGCAGCGATATTCCCCACCTCCCGCAACAAAAACAACATTTAGAGTTGATAGCCGCTACAGATTCTCTCTACACAGTGTACGTCTGTTGTTGTGAGAACTGATGTAGACGTCGATGTAGATGACAGATGACGCAAAAAAATTTTAAATGTAAAATTGATAAAACATTTGAAAATTTCACACCTACCTACTGAGTACGGGTATAAAAGTAGTTTTGCGTAACGGCCATACCACACGTTCTTTCTCGTTGTAATTAGTGTTAATTGAGCTATAAGTCCCAAGTATGCCTGAGTTAGATAATCGCGGTGATTAGATCCTCTCTGTCTTTGTCACTTGCTGTTCCAGCATTTTTATGAGATTATCTGTGGGTATTTTATCCTTTCTAACCTCGTTTATTGTGGAGTCAATAATGGATGTTGGATTTTTAAGGACATGTAATAGAAAGTTATCGGTTTTGATTTTAACCTTTTCAATTACTTGTGCAGTTTCCTCAGCGTATTTTGAGTCGAGAACACCATTGCTTCATTTCCAATTATATCAAGCGGTGATCTGCGTTGTCGAGAACCCTTCATTATTATGCTTCCTGTTTGTAGCTCATCGTACAAATGTTGAAAATGTCGAAATAATTAATTGCACGCTGGAAAATTTTTTAGTTCAGGACACATGTGTCTTAGTTCAGACATTCCGGCAGTCATTACTTTCATTACTTGTGGTTTAATATATGATCATGGTCCATTCAGATGTAGCTATTCTTGAGGTGCCAAATTTCTCGTAAAATACTTCAGGCTTGAAAAGTATGAGAAGTAAAATTAACAATATTGATGTTAGTGAAGGTAACAAGACCCTTTTCCGCTGTGTTGGTGGTTTCTATGTTTCCGTAATGTCTTCAATCGCGTTGCTGGAGAGTTTTGTTGCTACCTCTTCGGAGAATAATGGGGCTAGATGACTGATGGGGCTTTTGTATACACCGGACGCTGTTTTGACATCAACCACTCGTACGTGGTTTTCTTGCCCAGGATAAGTTTTGATGATGCGACCCATTGGCCACTTCATTACTGGAAGGTTGTCTTCCTTCACCAAAACTAATAAGCCTTCGGTTGCGTTTTGGTGCGGTGGTTTTCCATTTGTGCCGAGTTTGTAGTTCGTGGAGGTATTGCGTAGACCACTTTCTCCAGAATGCATGTTTTAAGCATTTTTACCAATTCCCAACGCTTAGGAAAGGTTTTTTCTGGACGATCAGTGTTGACTTTAGGTGCTGCAGTCAAAGGTTCACCGATCAAGAAACGCCCTGGGGTATCCATCGAATCATTGGACATTGGAGTTGTGGGTCGAGAATTGAGAATTACTTCAATTTTAATTATGACCGTGTTGAGTCCCTCAAACGTCAAGGATGCTGTTTGTGTGGTTGTGATTAGTAGTTTCTTCGCTGATTTTACCGCAGCTTCCCATAGGCCGCCAAATGATGGGGCCCGGGGAGGAATGAATTTAAAATCCACTTGTCTTTTGTTGCAAAGATTTGTTATAAGAGCATATGCCTTTTCACTGAATATTGCTTCTTCCAATTCATTTAGCTTTTTGCTTGCGCCAACGAAATTTGAGGCATTGTCGCAATGAATAGTCTGGCACTTTCCGAGTCTGCTAAGGAATCGTCGGAGTGCTGCCAAGAATGCATCTGTGGTCAAGTCACTTACTAGCTCAAGATGTACGGCCTTTGTGGAGAAACATCAGAATACAGCAATGTAAGCCTTATATGGCCTTTTTCCTCGGATCTTATGGTGGATCATGATTGGACCACAGTAGTCTACCCCTGCATTCAAAAATGGGCAAGCCTCTGTGACTCTTTGTGTTGGAAGATTGCCCATGATCTGATGCATCAGCTTTGGTCTGACTCGGGTGCATCTAACACAGCTATGAATGACACGTCTACCCATAGTTTTATCATTGGTAATCCAGTACTGTTGCCTTGCCATTAATTGTCCTTAATGCTTGGGCACCGCAATGGATATTTTCTTCATGGATAATCCAGTACTGATGCCTTGCCCTTAATGCTTGGGCACCGCTGTGTATATTTTCTTCATGGAATTCTCGCAGAATAATTTTGACTATTGGATGGTTGTACGTTAGCAGGATTGGATGTTTTGCGTTGTACGGAATCAGCGCTTCTTCTAGCCTTCCGAGAACTCAGATGAGCTCATCATCTCCTAGTATAGGAGATAACAGATTGATCGAACTTTTTCGTTGACAGACTTGCCTTGTATTCGGTGCAGTTCTGCTCCACGTTGAGAGCTGTCGCTTTGTTAAAAAGTCTCCGTGAGGATTTCCGGAGCTCTCCCAGCGTCGGAGTCCACCATGCCGGTTTCTCGACCTCTGGTTTTGCCGGGTGGACAGGCTTTGTCAAGCACTGCGATACAGGCGTCGGTAAAAATCTTTACCAGACGAGTCGTGGTCACCCATGAGACATCCTCCCTAGGTGGGTTCTCAGGGAGAGTTTGGCAAAGAAAGTCCACATAGCGTGTCCAATTAGTCTGCCTGAGGCTACGGAACTGGGCTGGACTCGGTATGGTGAACGTGAAGACAGTTTCCACGTACCTGTGGTCCGAGAAGGAGTGTTCTTCAAGGACCCTCCAGGATACTATGTTATCCTGTAGCGTATTAGAGGCAAGCGTGAGGTCCAGGACTTCCTTGCGGTTCTTAATAATGTAAATAGGATCATCCCCACGGTTTAAGATGACCATCTGTGTGGTCAGTAAGTAGTTAAAAAGGAACTCACCCCGTTCGTTTGTGTCGGTGCTTCCCCACTGACTGTGGTGAGCGTTGGCGTCGCATCCCACTAAAAGGCCGATGTCCTTGGCCTCGCAGTCTGCGACGAGCGCCCTCAAGGGCGCATGTGGAGGCGGGTCTGGCTGGTCGTGACTCATGTATGCCGAGCAGATGCGGAGTGAGCGCTCCTGGCCGCGCTCACTGGAGCCGCGCTCCTGGAGCGCTCTTCATTGCTGAAATTCGGGAGCAAATATAAGTGCAGTTCTCTTTTTGCAAGAATGCAGTTGCGTATTTTACCTGGGGAGTCAGCTAAGTATAGCTTATAATCAGGAGTCCTCAAACCGGAGATCCTGTTTCCGAGAATCCAGGGTTCCTGAATGAGGACTATATCGGCCCCACCCTTGGCTAGGTGGAGAAATAAGGCAGCACATGCTGGCTTACAATGGTGGAGGTTTATCTGCAGGAGTGTCAGGAGACTCGCCTCCACCACTGTCGTGTCGACGTCGCTCTCCGGGGAGTCATCGTCCTCCCCGACGTCGATGCTTCCGAGACCTCTGGCCAGGTCGCTCGCGTCGGACTCGTAGCGATCCAGGATATCGTCAGATACAATTGACGCCACGTCCGACGCCTCGGGTTGGCTCCCCGCTTCCGGGACTTCAAGGTCGGGGTCTGGCTGGACCCCCGCTTGCTTTCCCTTGGAGTCGTTTTTGTAGGGAACTATGGTCACCTTACGGTAGCCACGGTCCACCACTCCTGACGACTCTCCAAGGAGCACCAGCGACTCCTCGTTCAGGACGAGGATGATCTGTTGCCTCTGTTCTGCGACCTCCTCGACCTTGGCCACCTTCCAATCGGCTGTAGGAAGGTGGGGTTGCAGACCTGCAGAACCTTGAGAACCTTCTCCGGTTCTGCAGGTTAAACCGACACCCACGCTCGGGCCCTCAGTCTACTTGGGATGTCTTCCCATCGTACGGCCTCCAGTTTGGCTCCAGGAAAAACCGCATCGAGAGCCGCGTTCATCTTGGCAGGCGATGGCTTTCACCGTGTCCTGATGCCACCCGGCGTCCTCACATTTAGGCGGAGGTACACCGTTCTCGGCCAGTTTTGCCCCTTGCCACCTTCGCAAAAGACCTGTTGGTTAGGAGCGTTTTCGCCCGCTTGGCTTGCGGGGCTTGGCCTGGCTGTGTAGCGAGGTCTTCTGCTGAGCGCTGCCGCTTGTTCGGGGGCTTGGCTGCTCCCTTTCCGGTTTTGGCTGTTTGGAAGTCTGGGGATGATTGAGCTGGCCCAAAGCCTCTGCTCCCTCCCCTTCGCCGATGCCATATAGTCCAGATCCTCCTTAGCCAATATGAAGGCAGCACGCCTCCTGTCCTGGTAGGACAGCTTACCTCCTCGGTCGCGAGGCGCTTACCAGCCGCTATAACGGTCTGCTTGGCAGCCACCCAGATGACCGGTTTGACCCCGGTGCCCCCCGACGTGGATGGGCCGGATTGGCTTATCGGAGCCCTCCTCGCAGCGGATTATGCTAGAAGACGGTGGACCGACTTAGTCTCCTTCACCGTCTTCTTTGGACCGGGTTTCCCAGGCGTTGATGTAGAAGGATGGTCTTGACCCTCCAGTACTTTAGGAGGAGTACCGAGCTCCTTTGGGGTTTTTTTTTATATATATTTATTGATTTTGGCATTTTTGTTCCCACGAGTTGGCGGGAAGGGGTTAGTCACCCGAGGCCCCGGGAAGCCTGATTTAAACTGGAGGTCGGCAGGTATCCAGAGTTCGCATACTAACGACCGAGCACCCCCTCGGCCATGCATCCATCACCGCATGCTGTTGCGCCTCGGATTGGGGTAATTTCACTGAGAGTTTTCTTCTCTCCTCCCGACTACCATTAGCCAGCCACCTTGGCAGAGACCTGACCGTGCCAAAAACCTGTTACCAGCCGCCCTCACGAGGAGAGTATAGTCGCACTTCCACTGGGTGTACAGTTACGGCAGGTGACGGACCGCCCGTGATCCCACTGCGTGATAGAGCCGGAGCGTGGTAGCATCGGGTTGGGGCAAGCCCCAGCCAGCCCCAGGCAACCCTGCCCCCGTCCGGGGAGTACAGTGATCGCGGGTCGGACCGTCATCCGTGATTCCCCCTGTATCACCCGAATGGCTGACGGCCTTCGCCACCATTAAAGAACGAAAATGTGTGGCATCCACAAAATTACTATAGAAAATATATCTACCAGATTGCTGAATCTGGGTCAGATCGGATTATTATAACCAAAATCAACAATTTAATTTTCTGTTGCAACCCCATCACCCCTTCAACGAAGCTACAGCTACTGATTCTCTCTTTGGAACGGCGTGTTGTTGTGAGAAGTAATGTAGATGTAGATGAAAGATGTAGAAAAAATATGTAGGTATGGTTAGGTTAAGGCTGTAGCTGGAGAGAGAGACCTCCCCCCCGTTATTTACGCCTACTATTGGACCGTTGAGATGCCGCAAGGGCCTGTAGCAAGTTAATGCGGAACTAAGGGCAAGCTCGTTCGGTGGCTTTTATGTATTTGGACAAGATCCCTGGTTTGGTTTTGGACTTGTGCGAAATGTCCGTAAGAAAGGGAGCCCCAAGGAACCGTAGTCTACATTTACCGAGGGCCAGACAGAGACAGAAGAAATGTTGGACCGACTCCTTCTCTTCCTCATCCATGCACCTTCTACAGAAGTAGTTGTGAGGGATTGACAGCCTTGTGTGCGCCAATCTGCCAGTGCCCCATGATGGCTCGGGTGATAGCGGAACATTGCACTCTGCTGAGTTTGTATAGCTCTTCCAAGTGTTTTTCGAACAACTTGTCCAGATCGATCTGTAAATTTTACATTATTTCGAAGTTTTTATACGTTAGTAGCCTACATGTAGCCAAAGGATACTTGCTTCCTCTCAGGTAGGATAGGTTTGGTAGTTCCCTGCCTGTCTAGTTTGTCTGCGGCATAGTTCCCATCAATGTCCCTGTACCCGGGGACCCATACTCCGAAAAGATCTAGCTCTACGGTCTCATGTAGAGACCTGCGGCAGTCGTTGACGGTCTTTGAGTTCGACGACATTGAGCCAAGTGCCTTGAGAGCTGCTTGGCTGTCTGGAAGATTAACACTGAGTTTCCATATAAGGAGAGCTTAGAGACGATAGAGACAGTATCATTGATTCCTAGGACCACTGCTTGGAACACGCTTCAGTGATCCGGGAGTCTGAAGCAATAACTGATGTGAAGTTCGTTCCGGATTCCCCCAACGCGGACCTCTAACTTTGAGCCTTCAGTGTATATATCGCACTTGCAGGTGCGTCCAGGTACGCCCCTCTCCCAGTAGTCCCTAAGCTGGATGGACACTTGAAGAGGCGTCTAGAGATAGTCAGTTGGGATTCAGGAATCTGTCCTCTCTGGAAGTTGTGTGAGTCTCGTTTAGATTCCTGAGTGGCCAAAAGCGGATATATTTTACAAAGTTTTGATTCTCTCATTCTGAGAGCAGAAAGTGTTGCAACCTTTTCCGCGTGAGTTCTACAGGAAGAAGTACACCATTCTGTCGAGGTCTTCGCTTGGGGTAGTGCGTACTCCGACCGCTATAAAAGCTCTGCCATGCGTTGACCACTGATAAGTTTGGTGAGACCAGTTTTCTTGTCCAGGGCTGGCTACCAGACCATAACTTCGTACATCAGGATTGGTCATATGATGGCGATGAAGAGGGCCTTCTTTACTCTGTTCTATATGCACAGTTTCTAGTCGAGCTTCCTGCCGAGGATCAGTCTAAGCAACTTGGCACTGTGGCTAAAACCTAGCTGCTCTCTGCAGAGTTTTTGTGGAGTAAGTGTCGGAACCTTGTACTTACTGGTGAATGGTAATAGTTCCGCACTCATTTGTCTCCCCATTGTGACAGTTTTATGAGGGTGCTTGGCATGCACTCGCATAGGGTCTGTGGAGACTTGCCGATGGATCTTGTCGATGGATCTTCACCTCCGATAGGCATCCTGAGAATCAAAGATTTGATTCGGCAATATAGTCGCCCTAATATGTAGACCTAAAAGCCATGTGTATGGGATTTGTCCGTGGGAGAAACCCCTAGTAAATCTGGTTCAGCCAGTTTATGGCTCTTTGTCCGGCGTGGATCAGCTGGGCTGGGATGATGCCATCTGATCCCGCAGATTTTTTTAAGCTTTAAATTACCCAGAATACATTTTTCTAACACGTTCCAAGACGGGGTTGCAGACCTGCAGCAAGATCTTTGAGGATCTTCTCTGGATCTCCAGGTTTCACCGATACCCCTACTCGGGCCCTCAATCTGGTCGGGATATCCTCCCCTTACAGTTTTACAGGCCTCCAGTTTGGCTTCTGGGTAGACCTCCTTGAGGCTGCTACCGCTTTCATGTAGAGGGCCGCCGAGCGAGCATCTTGGCAGGCAATGGCTTTCACCGTGCCCTGATGCCCCCTCGCATGTGGTGGTCCGCCAGTTTTGCATCAACCAGGTGCCATATGTCGCGAAGGACATTTCCCTCCTTGGCGCCCTTGTCAAGGACGCCAATTAGGGTTTTGCCCTTGTCACCTCCGCTACCAACTGTTCGACGGACGCGTTTTCACCCGCTTGGCTCAGCTTAGCCTCGCTGTATGGTCTGTTTTTCGGGACCTAGTCTTCTCCCTTTCCGGCTTTGGTTGGCTCGAAGTCCGGGATGATCGAGCTGGCCCAGAGCCTCTGCTCCAGCCCCTTTGCCGATGCCATGAAGTCCGTCATCATTTACCAGGATAAGCGCAGCGCTGCTCTTATCTGGGTAGGACGGCTTCTTTCCCATGGGTGCAGAACGGCCGCCTGCCGAGGTTGGCTGCCACCCCAATTACCGGTTTTCCTTCCTCTTTTTCTTAGGACATGGTTTCCCAGGCGATGAAGAGGTTTTGCTTCGTCCCTCTGGTACTTTAAGAGAAGTACCGAGCTCCTTAGCGGTTTTTGATTTTATGATTAAAAGATTTGCCATTTTGGAACTACCCGAGGCATCGGGCGCGTGCCCCTGGAAACATGATTTAAAATTTAGGTTGGGAAGTGTCCTGAGTTCGCATAACAACGACCGAGAACCCTCTCGACCATCCATCCATCAGCGTATACTGTTTCACCTATGATTAGGTTAACTTCACTGAGAGCTTTCTGTTCTCCGCCCGACTACCATTAGCCAGCATCCGTGGCCAGCATTAGAAAATTCCAGGACCTATTAAAAGCCGCCCTAACGAGGAGATTATAGTCGCACTTCCACCGGTGTGTAGAGTTACGGCGGGTGACGCTTCGGTCGTGCCCCTGTATCCTAGAACCAGGAGTACGGACGCATCGGGCTAAGGCAAGCCATAGCCCTCGGTACCTCTACCCCCGTCCCATTGTACTGTATTGGCTAGACAACCAGTCATCAGTAATTCTCCCTGTATCAACCGAATGGATGACGGGCAAAACAAAAATTATGTAAATTGATAAAATATTTTTGAGTTACACATGAGTCAAAACCTCTTATACTGACGGAGTACGGGTATAAAAGTTTAGTCGCGACTACTGCGACTACTTAAACTCACGTTTTATATTTGAAATATGTGTTGCGCTTAATTTTCCCATTTTAAAATACATTGTTTCATCGGCATTGCGATCGTAATTGCAGGGCTCGAAGAAGAAACTCATATATAGGTTAGGTGGTTAGGTTAATAGGACTGCTTGACCTATGTCGAGGTCGCTCGGAGGCAGACCTGCCCATTGTGATGCCCACAATCGTCATGGAATACATTCCGGTGTCTAGGGAAGTCAGCACACCAGCGCCAGTTTCTCAAGTGGCATGTGTGCCAGGCTGTCCAAGTCATCGTAGAAGGCGCCGCCGAGTATTCGGTAACAAGATACAAATATTGAGTGTGCCCTAGAGGTAAAAAAAAACATTGATGTTACGAGACATCGATGATTTCGATGTTTTAGCAAGGTAACAAGATAAAAAATTAAATTTATAAAAAATAAAACAAATTTATTACATTTGAGATCACGGTCCATAAATGAATTCAAAAATATAAAAAAATTGTCTAGATTATTTCTTAAAACAAGTCTTGGATATGGTAGAGACTTGCTAAGGCTGGATTACCAATTCCGGCTTAAGTCGGGTACAGTGAATTTTAGATCAAAAAGTATATATTCCCATCTCCAATGCCGTTACTTCCTGATCTGCGTTCGCAACCGTCCTTTTTACGGCGGAAGGAACTCCATCTCCAAAGCCGTTACTGCCTGATCTGCGTTCGAAACCGTCCTTTTAACAGCGTAAAGAACTTTGTGGTTAATCGAGTGCATTAAAATAGTCTGAACCTCTGGAGTTTTTATAGACGTACTCGAAGAGTAAAGATGTATATTGTAATAGACTTTGAGATCCAGACGCTCATCAGGACGACTGGGCAAAGCAGACGCGCTGTAGTGTGAGAGTGAGCGAGAGGGAACAATGCTCTCCAAATGGTTTTCTCCATTGTGGCTACACTAATGATCTGATCCGATTCGGATTTGGGCCTCTGAAATATATCGGATTTCTTTATTTTTCTGAATTTTCCGTTTTCTGTTCTTCAAAATTGTATCCACCACAGATGTGTGACCTTCTGGGGGAAGAGGGCGGGGAAAAATATTGAAATACAAATACAATAGGAATTAGATATCACATCAGTCTGGAAACAAAATTTGGTTTCTCTAGTTCTTATAGTCTCCGAGCAATGGCCTACAAACAAGGACAGACAGACGGACAGACATACGGACATGGTTATATCGACGCGGCTATTGATTCTGATCAAGAATATAAATACTTTATGGGGTCGGATATGATTCCTTCTCAGTGTTACACACATCCACTTTTAGCAAAAATACAATATACCCTTTTACTCTTCGAGTAAGTGAATAAAAAACGAAATACCACAATTTGACGATTGAAAAATCAGAAAATTACACATAATTCATACCGACTTAGGGCAGGTATAAAAGCAGTGTCGCGTTTACGGCGAGACCACACGTTCTTTCTCGTTTTTTCAATAAATTATGGCTTTTATTTATCAGTGTTTTTTCGCGGAATTAAAAAGAAGAAAAGAAAACATTTTTTAATTTATCAAGTATTTTTCAGTCCCAAATCTAGCCAATTATGTTGGTCTGATATTTCTTTTTTTAGCTGTCGACTAATATAATTGAAATATTTAATGTGTGTGAAAATTTGACTTCTTAATGTACTCTTTTTCCGTTTTCCTACAATGCGTTTACCTGTTTTCGACTTCTGACGACTCTCGACTATTTCATACATAAACATTCTATAAAAAACTGATATGCATAACGAAGAATGCGATACGTACCAATCTATCGCTACACAAATGTTTTGTCCGATATGAAGATGACTTCGGATCTTTTTGGATGGTCGACGACAACGAGTTTGTTAAGAGGCGGCACTTATCGCGAGGACGACCTCGGAAATATGAGCCGTCCTCTTCGCCTAGTTCCTGCCAATCTGGCAATGGCTTGTCTACTGACAAAAATCACTGCGATAACTGCCCTCAGAGTTTCTCAACCTATACCGGCAGTTCCGAAACTGAAATTAACAAGCTGAGCAGTCTTCCATTTTGTGGTATAGATGCTTTAAGTAAAACTTCAACACATTTAAAAAGTGTTGATACGGTCGTAACTGATAACAGCTACAAAAATATGGGTGATTATTTACCCAAAATATATGAAAGTAACGCCATTGTGGCTAATAGATCCATTTAAATATACATACTTAAATGCAATTTCATCTCAGAACTTGAAGGTTCGGGTTCGGAAATGAGACTTGTATATTTTTAATTATAATTCCGAATGGATACAAAACGCATATTTAAGATGATTTAAGGTACAATAAGTAAAAATTATTTTAAAATGTATTAGATCTAATTCGTTTTTTAAGATTGTCGAATAAGGTTTTTTGCTCTTTTAAACCTATGACTTAAAATAAATCAAGAAAATATTAAAATTTAATTTTGTCCTTAAGAAATAAATTTTGTAGTATTCAAAAAGCCCTTAACAGTTAATAGAGTCTTTTATTGCCAGTTAAAAATATACAAATTATTTACGTATAGTATACACTAGGGAGCAAGCCCCGTGCGCACTCGCGTTGCTCGAGCACAACTCCCGGTTCACTCGCTCACTAATACCTTCATTCACTGCGTCTCATCAACTCATCATAACTTTACATTGATACTGGAATGGATGTTGTCTTGTATCAAAAAGTTTTACTTAAGGAATTAGGTTAGGTAAGGTTTATAGGGCTGCTCCACCGAAGTTGAGGCAAAAACTGCCCATTGTGATGCCCACACTCGTCATGGGATATTGTCCGGTGCCTAGGGAGGTTTCGTGAACCATTCAGAGGTCTCTATAATGAGCATCAGTTTCTCTAGAGGCATGTTTACCCGGCTGTCCAGGTCCTCGTAAAATGCTCTGCCGAGTATTCGCTGACGCTTTTCCATGAGTCTGCACTCATGGAGCCACAGAGAAGGTGCTGGATGCTCTCTATTTTCTCTTCGTCCCTGCAGCTGCAGCAGAAGTCATGGTGGGGCAGTCTGTATCTAGTGACCATGTGGCCGATGACATAGTGCCCCGCTATAACTCCCGTCAGTGTTCGCACCTGACTCTTCGTGAAGCCTAGGAGAGTTTTAGTGCGTTTAGGGACATAGTGGGGACAGAGCGAGCGAGAGATCTCACAGCTGGGTGTTGTGTTCCACCGTCTTTCTGATCTCGTTCTAGCTCGACCCATCATTTCCGAGATGATGTCTCGTAGTGGCCTCCTTATTTCGCTGACTGCGTCCGTCAATATTTGAGCCGATCCATATCTGGCACACTCGTCCGCACTCTCGTCGCCCGCGATGTCGGTGTCACCCAGGACTCACGTGAGCGTGATTGAGTTCGCCCTGATCTGATTAAGTGAGTCCACCGTATCACGTACGAGTCTGCTCGTGGTCTTGCAGGAAACCAGGGCTTTAGTATCAGCTTGACTGTCTATGCAGATTGCAATGTTCCTCGGAGGTATCTGCAAGGTGTATACCAACTTTGCCGCTTGCCATACTGCGTATATCTCCGCCTGGAATACACTGCACCAGTCTGGTAGTCTTAGGGATATGTTGGTTGCAAGTTCTTCAGAGAAGGTTCCAGCTCCAGTCCCTTCGGCTGACTTTAACACGCCAGTGAAGATGGAGAGCACGTTCTGCCAAAGGGTAGCATTACGCATCTATTTCTTTCTTTCCAGTATGTGCCCTTTAAAGTTTTTTTCCATGAAAACTCCGAGACACAGTAGTCGCTCCATTCGCCCGTTCCTCTTTCTTTTTTACGGAGTATTGTGGCGTAGCCATAGACGATGGCTTGAAGAACCGCTGGGCACTTGTCTCCGCCTTGCACTTAAGGTGGAGATCTAGCATGGTGTGCAGAGCAAACTGTGGGCTGGCTATGAGAGATCCGGTGACCCCAAGGAATGCTGTCCGTTGGACTCTCTGGAGGTTCTCTAGGTGGGATTTGGTGTTCGCCGCTTCCCACCACACCAAGCTTCCGTACGTCAGAATGGGTCTTATTACCGCTGTCTGCATTCAATGGATGATGTGCGGTCGTAAGCCCCATTTTCGTCCAAAAGTCTTCCTACAAATGTAGAAAGCAGTCATTGCATTTTTCTTCCTTTCCTCCGTGTTTCTCTTCCAGGAGAGTTTGGAGTCAAGGATGACACAAGGATACTTGGCTTCCATCGATAACTCGAGCGTCGGTCCACCAATTGCTGGTCATTTGAAATTTAGTTCCTTATATTTTCTTGAGAACAACACCAGTTCTGTTTTTTTGAGATTAACCCCCAAACCGTTCTGGCGTGCCCAGCTAGCGGTAGTTCCCAGTGCAGATTTCCAGAACTTACCCGTTACCAGTGTCACTAGATCGTTCGCATAGGCCACGACCTTATATCCGCTCCTCCCCAACTGAAGAAGAAGGTCGTTGAGGACTAGGTTCCACAGGAGAGGCGGAGTAACCCCTGCGGAGTACCTCGTATGGCATTGTTCCTAGACGAGGAGGTGCCCAGATTGGCGCTAATAGTTCTAAAAAACTTTTCTATACTCCCAAAAACTTCGTGTAGTGCGGTTTCAACTGATCTCCCTTTGAGGTAGGCGCGCTGAAAACTTGTCTGTCGAGCTTAGTTCTTCTATATAGATCAATCAGCCTCTCCATAGTTTTTACCAAAAATGAGGATAGATTGATGGGTCTGTAGTCCTTTGGGGAAATGTGGTTTATCTTCCCGGCCTTGGGGATGAAGACATACCCAATTACGAAACAGAAACAGAAACAGGCAAGCTGATTGCAGCATGGCTGGTCGTATATCATCCGTCCCCGGTGACTTGTAGGAACCTAAAGATTTAATGGCCCAGACAATCTTGTCTGCTGCCAAAATGCCTCGCTTGAGGTCCTCAGTTTCCTCTCCTTGACATCGCTCAGTGTCGTTGATGTCGTTGGGTTCGTCACCGGTAACATCTGAGCAACCCGGGAAGTGGGTGCTCTGGGATTCTTGGCTGCTTTCTGCAAAAGTGCCGTCCTATTTGTGGAGCAGGCCATGTGTGGTGGGCATGGTACCACCGAGGCCTCAAGGCTTCGACGGGTACTATCAAAGTCGAGAAGGCTCTTTAATAGAGCAAAAGGTAAAAACACACAAGAAAACTGGGAGGAATATCGCCACAGCTTCAACACCTACAAGAACACCTGTAGGAAGGCGAAAAGGGAGTCACGGAGTACCACCGAGGCCTCAAGGCTTCGACGGGTACTATCAAAAGCTGTAGCGATATTTTTCCCAGTTTTCGTGTGTGTTTTTACCTTTTTCTCTGCTAAAGATCCTTCTCGACACCCTCCTGACTTCGCTCAGCTCCCGTGTCGACCACGGATTGCAATTTGACTTTGAGGGTCGGCTGATCGGGCAGGATTCGAAAAAGGCCCCCTGCAGAGCATTATTGACGTTCTGAACCGCTTCCTCTAGTGGGGTGGTGGGGAGTGCAGTACCTTCTATACGGTTGCAGAGAAACGGTTCTAGTCTGTCCGATTGGGATTTCGGTAGGTCTTGGGACTCTCTATGCTCCATTTTATTCTGATCACTATCCTGTTGTGATCCGAGAAGGAAAACTCACTGGATACGTGCTAATCATCAATGGTGAGGGAGTCACCGTCCGAGGAAAGTGTTATATCAATAACCTCTGCACGGTTCCTAATGCGAAAGGTGGGGTCGTCTCCCCGGTTGCACACAACAAGATTTGTGGAAAGAATGTACTCTAACCGCAACTTTCCTCTAGAATTTTTGCCACTTCTTCCCCAGAGGGAGTGATGGACATTAGCGTGGCAACCTAGGACAATGTCGAGAACCTCTTTCCGCGCTTGGTGGATTAGGGCCCTGACATCCCCCGAGGGTGGGTCTTCTTCCTCATACGTCAGGTATGCCGAGGCCAGGTATTGGTTTTTCCCGTCCTTCCTCTCACATAGTGCCACCGTTAGGTCCGGAGTGTTGTACCTTGAAGAAAACAGAACATTAAGCTCGTTTCTTACCACTATACAGGTTCTTGGCTTACCCACGGGGTAGGCCTAAGATGGCGGTATCCGCGACCGCTCAGTGCCCGAACCCCTCCCTTAACGGTCCACGGCTCTTGGATGAGGGCCACGTCTACCGCCTTCTCGTCCATAAACCGAAACAGGTCCGCCGATAGTACACTTGAGTGATGCAGATTAATCTGCACCACCTTCATGCTGTTGAGCGCACCTGGGGTGTCGCGGTACTACTACCGCTAGTGTGCCCATAGCAAAAGATATGCGACAGTCCTTTGCAGGGGAGTTTGTCGAGGCTTTCCTTACCAATGCTGATCCAGAGTTCCTTGCCGTTCCCCTTGTCTCGCGCTATTGCCCGTGTGATGGTCCAGTCCGACGTTCCCAGGATCCGGTTCTGTGCCTTGATCAAGAACAGTGTCTCACCTTCTAAGCGTCCTCCTGGGAATCTTATTAATGGGGACCACGAGGAGCGGCACTCTGGCTCCTGGCCAAAGTTCACCAAAACCTTGGACCATGGTTTTGAGAAACTCAAGAGTTTCTGCATTACCACAGTCCACTGCTTTGGCTCCCTCATACCACTTGATGCCCTTGAACTCGCAGAAAAATGGGCAGTCTGCGCGGACAATGGCATCCTTCATGGCGGTCAGGATTTTGATTCTGCTTTCAGCAAGTTAACGTCCGATATCTTCCCTTCCGGTTGGATTCGGTCGAAAATGGCTCTCTGCAGCTCAGGCGGAGATCCTAGGCTAGCCAGAATATCCTCTGGTTTCGCCTTCTTCGGCTCGGAGGCTTTTGTGGAGTCATTTGGTAAAAGTGGATGTGTTTAACGAAAAGTAGGATTTATTTCCGACCCCTCAATAGTATATAGTCTTGATCAGCATCAATAGCCGAGTCTCTGTCTGCCCGTCTGTCCTTTTTGTTTGTCGCCCATTGCTCGGAGGATATAAGAGCTAGAGCAGCCACATTTTTTTTCAGACTGATGTGATATCTTACTGCTACAAGTAAAGGAGTGCTTCGCCCTCTATACCACTTCGCCCTGTGATATAAGTGTATTTCAAAATTTTACCCCGCCCCTTCCGGCCAACCAAAAGATAAAAGTTCAAAATTTTGCAGATAGAAACGAGAAAGAACGTACGGAGTCGTTGTGAACGCGACTCGACTTTTATACCCGTACTCAGTCTGTTCAAATGTGATTTATGTGGAATTTTCAAATGTTGTATCAGTTTTTACATTTTACATTTAAAATTTGTTTGCTGCATTTGTTATCTACATCTACATCAGTTCTCACAACAACACACGTACACTGCACGAGGAAGATCGTGAGTGAGAGAGAATCAACCCTAATAAAAATGTATATTTTGTTGCGTGGGCAACCCCTGGGGGGGCGGGAGTGGGCGTGGCAACATTTTGAAATAAACTTGCACTGAAGCGATATCACAGGAGACTAGACAGAAAGTTTTGTTGTTCTAGCTTTTATAGTCTCTGAGATCGAGGCGCTCATTTATCCGAAAAATCAAATCGACTCGTTTTTGTGTGAGTGCGAAAGAGATGGAATAATGTTTCTCGGAATTGTTTTATCTATTGTGGCTATACTAATGATCCGATCCGATTCAGTTTTTTTTTTGGTTTTTGGTTTTTTTTGTCTATGATTCTGCATTTTTCGTTTTCTGTTATCTTTAAAATTGTGGACGCCACAGATGTGCGCCCTTTGTGGGGGCGGAAGTGGGCGGGGCTAAATTTTTAAACACTTTTCTATCAGATCACATCAGCTTGAAAAAAAAATTTGGATGCTCTATCTCTTATAGCCTCCGAGCAATTGGCGACAAACAAGACGGACAGACATGGCTATATCGACTCGGCTATTGATGCTGATCAAGAATATATATACTTTACAGGGTCGTAAATTATTCCTTCTCTATGTTACACACATCCACTTTTACCACAAATACAATATACCCTTTACTCTTCGAGTACGGGTATAAAAATGGAAAATTTAGTATCGTAGAGAATCTACGTATCTACCAGATTGCCGAATCTGGTTTCGATCGGATCATTATTATGCGATGATAGGCTCTACTGATTTTCACTCACTCACTCTGCCTCCTGCAGTATAGGCGTGTTGATGTGACAAGCAAGTAGATGACAGATACAGCAAAAACAATTTTAAATGTAAAATGTAAAATATGACAAAATATTTTGTCTGATCTGTGGTGAGAAACTTAGTGCGGAATTAAGGGCAGTCCCATCCGGTGGCTCGGATGTCTACAAGGAAGGGGGCTGCAAGGAACCGCAGTCTACGTTTTTCCCAGGGCCGTGCCGAACAGAAACCGAGGGCCAGGCAGAGACAGAAAAAGTGTTGGACCGACTCCTCCTCTTCCTTGTCCCTGCAACTTCTACAGAAGTCGTTGTGAGGGATCAACAGCCTTGCAGCAAGACTGCCGATCTGCCAGTTCCCAGTGATGGATCGGCTAACGGTGGAGCATTGTGCCCTGCTGAGTTTGTATAACTCTTCGGAGCGTTTTTTCGAACGATTTGGCCTGATCGCTATTGAAGCTTTACATGTGATGGCCAGCTGCCATCGCCTGTCAGCAATTTTCTCGAATGCCTCGTGCGTTAATAGCCTGCACGTAGTCAAAGGCATCGCTACTTGCTCCGTCTCCGGAAGGAGAGGTACAGTAGTGCCCTGCCTAGCTAGCTCGTCGGCGGCATCGTTCCCATCAATGTGCCTGTGTCCTGGGACCCATATTAGGAAGAGATGTTGCTGCTCTGCGGTCTCACTTAGAGACCGCCGGCAGTCGTTGACGGCCGTCTAATTTTCGAGCCATCAGTGTAGAAGTGCCTTCAGGTTTGCGGGAGTTTTGTCCAAGAAGATGCCACAGAGTGTCCAACCGTGGTGGTTTTGGAGACGATTGGATTCCCTCATTGATTAATGACCTCTGCCTGGAACAACCTTTTTCCCCATAAGTTCTGAGGCAGGAATGATGTTACAGCATGGTGTCGAGGGCTTTACTTGGGTTAGTGCGTATTCCGCCCGTTATGCATAGCTCTGCCGTGCGTTGGACTCTTGTGAGTTTATTAAGACAAGTTTTCTTGTCCAGGGCTGGCCACCAGACCACTACTCCGTAAATCAGGATTGGTCGTATGATGGCGGTGTGTAGCCATCGGACTATAAACGGAGTCATGCCCCATTTTGGACCGTTGGTTCTCTGGCAGGTGTAGAGAGCTACTGTGGCCTTCTTCACCCTGTCCTCTATGCTCAACTTCCAGTCGAGCTTCCTGTCGAGGATAAGACCAAGGTACTTGGATTGGTTGCTGAAAACCAGCGGTTCTCCACATAGTTTCAGTGGGGGTAAGTGTCGGAATCCTGTACTTCCTGGTGAATAGTACAAGTTCCGTCTTAGATGGGTTAGCACTTAGCCCACATTTGGCTGCCCATTGGGACAGGTTTGTGAGAGTGCTTGTCATGCACTCGCATAGGGTCTGTGGAAGCTTCCCAGAGAATGCTATAGCGACGTCATCCGCATACGCCACCACGCGGCATCCGCCACCCTCTATCTCCCGCAGCAGTACATTCACTGCTACGTTCCATAGCAGGGGCGAGAGGACTCTGCCCTGCCGGGTGCCTATGTTGACAAACCTGGTGGACGTTGACGTCCCCAGTGATGCCTGGACGGTCCTGCATTGCAGCATCTGATCGATGAGACTCACCGTCCGGGAGTCAACCCCCAGGTCAGTCAGTGCTCCCGTGATGGCGGACGGGATGATGTTATTGAAAGCCCCTTCTATGTCAAGAAAGGCTACCAGGGTATATTCCTTGCAGCTGAGGGACGATTGTAGGGCCGTTTCGGTGGATCTTCCCTCCGATAGGCATGCTGAGAGTCAGAAATTTGATTCGGCGATATGGTCGCCCTGCGATGCAGACTTAAAACCGTTCAATCGCCTTCAGGAGGAAGGACGACAGGCTTATTGGTCTGAAATCTTTAGGGGCAGTGTGCGAGGGCTTGCCTGCCTTGGGTATGAAGACAACTTTGGCCCGAAGCCATGTCTTCGGTATTTGTCCGTGGGAGAAAATCCCCTCGTAAATCCGTTTGAGCCAATTTATGGCTCTTTGTCCGGCTTGGATCAGTTGGGCTGGGATGATGCCGTCTGTTCCCGCGGATTTGTAGGGCTTGAAGCTTTTATTGCCCAGGATATAATCTCCTGACTTAACAGGTTCAGAATGGTCGGTTTTCCTCAAATACCGCAAGGTTGGAGTTGATTTCGAGAGTACTTTACGTAAGCGCGAGGCTTCGGAGTTACTCTCGATTTCGGTGCAGAACTTGCGCCATGACGCGCGTTTGGCTTTCCTGAGTTCTTTGTTGTATGTTGACAGACTTGCCTTGTGTTCGGTCCAGATCTGCTCAACGTTAAGAGCGTTCGCTTTGTTAAAAAGTCTCCGTGAGGATCTCCGGAGCTCTCCCGGCGTCGGAGTCCACCATGCCGGTTTCTTCCGACCTCTGGTATTGCCGGGTGGACAGGCTTTGTCAAGCACTGCGATACAGGCGTCGGTAAAAACCTTTACCAAACGAGTCGTGGTCACCCATGAGACATCCTCCCTAGGTGGGGTCTCAGGGAGAGTTTGGCAAAGAAAGTCCACATAGCGTGTCCAATTAGTCCGCCTGAGGTTACGGAACTGGGCTGGACTCGGTATGGTGAACGTGAAGACAGTTTCCACGTACCTGTGGTCCGAGAAGGAGTGTTCTTCAAGGACCCTCGAGGATACTATATTATCCTGTAGCGTATGAGGGGCAAGCGTGAGGTCCAGGATCTCCTTGCGGTTCTTAATAATGAAAGTGGGATCATCCCCATGGTTTAAGATGACCATCTGTGTGGTCAGTAAGTAGTTAAAAGGAACTCACCCCGGTCGTTTGTGTCGGTGCTTCCCCACTGACTGTGGTGAGCGTTGGCGTCGCATTCCACTAAAAGGCCGATGTCCTTGGCCTCGCAGTCTGCGACGAGCACCCTCAAGGGCGCATGTGGAGGCGGGTCTGGCTGGTCGTGACCCATATATGCCGAGCAGATGCGCAGTGAGCGCTCCTGGCCTTCGAGGCTCACCGCCGTGTGATCTTCATTGCTGAACTTCGGGAGCAAAAATAAGTGCAGTTCTCTTTTGCAAGAATGCAGCTGCGTATTTTACCTGGGGAGTCAGCTTAGTATAGCTTATAATCAGAAGTCCTCAAACCGGAGACCTTGTTTCCGAGGATCCAGGGTTCCTGAATGAGGGACTATGTCGGCCCCACCCTTGGCTAGGTGGAGCAATAAGGCAGTACATGCTGCCTTACAATGGTGGAGGTTTATCTGCAGGAGTGTCAGGGACATTCCTGAGACTCGCCTCCACCACTCTCGTGTCGCTCTCCGGGGAGTCGTCGTCTCCCCGACGTCGATGCTTCCGAGACCTCTGGCCAGGTCGCTCGCGTCGGACTCGTAGCGATCCAGGATATCGTCAGATAACATTGACGCCACGTCCGACGCCTTGGGTTGGCTCGCCGCTTCCGAGACGTCAGGCTCGAGGTCTGTCTGGACCCCCGCTTTCTTTCCCTTTGGAGTCGATTTTGTAGGGGACTATGGTCACCTTACGGTAGCCATAGTCCACCACTCCTGACAACTTTTCGAGGAGCGCTAGCGACTCCTCGTTCAGGACGAGGATAATCTGTCGCCTCTGTCCTGCGACCTCCTCGACCTTGGCCACCTTCCAATCGGCTGTAGGAAGGTGGGGGTTGCAGACCTGCAGAACCTTGAGAATCTTCTCAGGTTCTGCAGGTTTGACCGACACCCACGCTCGGGCCCTCGGTCTGCTTGGGACGTCTTCCCATCGTACGGCCTCCAGTTTGGCTCCCGGATAAACTTCCTTGAGCGCCGCCACCGCCTTCATGTATAGGGCCGCCGAGCGCGCATCTTGGCAGGCGATGGCTTTCACCATGCCCTGATGCCACCCGGCGTCCTCACATTTGGGCGGGGGTCCACCGTTCTCGGAAAGTTCCTCCAGGAAGCGGTCCTGGAGCTCCGCGTCCACCAGGTGCCACTTGTCACGGGGACATTACCGTCCTTGGCGCCCCTGTCCAGGACGCCAACTGGGGTTTTGCCCCTCGCCACCTCCGCAAAAGACCTGTTGGTCAGGTGCGTCTTCACCCGCTTGGCTTGCTGGGCTTGGTCTGGCTGTGTGGCGTTGTCTTCCGCCGAGCGTTGCCGCTTGTTAGGGGGCTTGGCTGCTCCCTTTCCGGTTTTGGCTGGTTGGAAGTCTGGGATGATTGAGCTGGCCCAAAGCCTCTGCTCCATCCCCTTCGCCGATGCCACATACTCCGGATCTTCGTTGGCCAGTATGAACGCAGCACGCCTCCTGTCCTGGTAGGACGGCTTACCTTCTTGGCCTGCAGACCCGCCGCCTTCCGAGGTTGACGGGGTTTCCCCGGTCGCGAGGCTCTTACCAGCCGCGATAACGCTCTGCTTGGCAGCCACCCCCATGACCGGTTTGTCCCCGGTGCCCCCCGACGTAGATGGGCCCGATTGGCTTATCGGAGCCCTCCTCGCAGCGGATTATGCTAGAAGACGGTGGACCGACTTAGTCTCCTTCCCCGTCTTATTTGACAATAGGCCGTTAACCCGGCTGATGAGCGTCAAGGAACCAGATTCCAATTTTGTGAGGTGGAGGCTTCAAATGTTAGAGTATGACTACGAGATTGTGTATAAGAAGGGCTCTTTGAATGTAGTGGCAGACGCATTGAGCAGAATTCAACCGGAATTTAATGTGTTAGAGGAGGCCTCAGAGATAGCGACAAACGGGGAGACGATTCACTCCGCAGGGGAGGACCTACAACTGGGATTCCCAATATCAGAAAGACCATTGAAAGAGTATAATATTTAAGTGGTTATAAAAGAAGAGAGAATAGCGGGAGTAGTAAAACAAATTCCATTCAGGAATAAATTACGAATAATTTGGACGGAAAACAATTTTAATGACGAAACAATTGGCCGTAAGTTAAAGGAAATTCTAAAACCTAAAAGAACGGTAGCGTTGTTGATTCCGGAAAATTTGGTGATAACAATCCAAGAAGTATATTGCCAGAACTTTGCCTATAGCAAATTGTATAGAGCAATAAGATGTACAGTTTTATTGCCAGATATAACGGAAAAGAACGAACAGGAACAAGTCATTAAAGACTATCACGAAAGAAGCAATCATAGAGGAATAGACGAAACCTTAGCTCACCTGAAAAGGAAGGTGTTTTTCCTACATATGAAACAGGCGATTACGCAAACGCAAATTTGACAGTACCAAATTCAGAAATACGATAGGAAACCGAATAAAATAAGGTACAGTTTGACAGAGACACCGGAGAGACCTATGGAAATAGTACACATAGACTTGTATTTTGTGAACAAGAAAAATGTACTAACCAAAATTGACAAATTCTCATTGACAAGTTATTGACTTCCTCGTCATGTATTTGCTCTTATTTTTACGGCCTCCGGTATACCGAGTCTTCGCGCTGTGTTTGAATCGCGTGCTTGACAGTACTTGTGAAAGTCAAATTGTCACCTTCTCTATACTGTAAGTCGCTGAACTCATATAGCACTTTCTTGAACTTCTCTTTTTCTTCTTCGTTCAAATGTTCCATTATATGTTCATGAAATTCGCTCAACTCGTTATCAAGAGCGGAAGTGAAGTATTGATCCCCAATCGAGGATGAATCGAGGCACTTATGTGCGGTCCCAACTTCTTCAATAACTTCTCCACTAGAGATTATTGGGAATATCCTTTTTCCTAACATTACGGTGCTATCCCTGTAATTGATTACGGCTTTGCTGGCCATCAGATATTCTCTGCCTAACAGGATATCGTAATTGTTGGAAAGACAGACTTTGTTGGAGGGCTTTATTATACTACTTGTTAATCTGACAGGTCCGTTGATGGTATGGACCTTGAGGTTTTCTTTATTTGTGGTGGCCTTCGGGAAATGTTCTTTTATTATGGTAATTGAAGATCCCGAGCCCTTTTGAGGTTGGACAAGGTAGTTATATCTTTTCTAACAAGGGTCATGAAAAACCTGTCAGGTAATTTCTTTGATATTACATCCTTAATTGTATTGTTCAGAGCGTTTTTATAGATTTGAATGTTGGTTGCATCTGTCTCTAGTGATAACTTCGTCGATCATGAAAACAGTGTTTTCAACCAAACACGGCCATTACGAGTATACACGAATGCCGTCCGGGCTAACAAACGCCCCAGCAACATTCCAAAGATGCATGAACGAGCTTTTGGAAGAATTGATGTTCAATGATTGTCTAGTATAATTAGACGACATTATAATTTTCTCCACTTCATTGGAAGAACCTCTGTTGACACTAAGAAAGATTTGCGGGAAGTTAAGAGACGCAAATCTCAAGCTAAATCAAATGTATAAGTGTGAGTTTCTGAAGAAAGAAAGAAGTTCCTAGGTCATGTAGTCACACCAGAAAGAATCATTCCGAATCCAAATAAGATCTCAGCCATAACCGGATTCCTGATACCGGAAACTACGAAACAAATCAAGTCATTCCTAGGACAATGCGGCTTTTTATAGGAAGTTTATTCCTAGTTTTGCGAACATAGCAAAGCCTATGACTCTCAAATTAAAGAAGAGAGCTGTCATAGATCCTAAAGAAGAGAAATATGTCGAGGCATTTGAGAGACTAAAAGTACTCATCACCTCAGACCCCATTCTCGTATATCCAGACTTCAACAAAATGTTCTCAGTCACTACAGACGCTAGTAACATGGCTATAGGAGCGGTTCTATCACAGGACCATAAGCCGATCTGTTAAGTTAGCAGAACGCTGAACGAACAAGAGATCAATTACTCCGCCATTGAAAAGGAATTGCTAGCAATTGTATGAGCAACCAAGTATTTCCGATCATATCTATTCGGCAGAACTTTCGAAATACTTAGCGACCATTAGCCTTTGGTCTGGTTGAATAACCTCAAGGAACCCAACATGAAGCTGCAACGGTGGAAGATCAAATTGAACGAATTTGACTTTAAAATCGAATATTTACCTGGTAAGGAAAACCACGTAGCAGACGCATTGTCCCGTGTAAAAGTTAACGAAAACTTACTTGGAGAGGTTTCCGATAGTGTAGGCGCCACAATACACAGCGCACACGAGGATAACCTCAACCATATCCCCCTTACCGAACGACCCGTCAACTATTTCAATCGCCAGATTGAGGTTATAAAGGGAGATAACGATGAAGTAGTCACAAATCATTATTTCCACATGCTGATCATAAAAATCACTTATAAAGAAATGACCAACAGTTTAGCCAAAGAAATTATCAAGGAATATGTTTGCACGAAAAAGAGCGCATTATATTTCCACAACGATACTGATTTTCCAATATTTCAACAAGCTTTCTTGAAATAATCAGTCCTAGCAACTTCACGAAAGTCATGAAGTCTAGTACTAAACTGATCGACCTTTCAAACTATTCAGAATTTAAGCAACTAATCATGAAAACCCACAAAGAACTACTTCATCCGGGAATAAAAAAGACCATAAATTGGTTTAAAGGGAAATACTGCTACCCAGACCACCAGAAACTCATACAGAACATCATAAACGAATGTCCAACGTGCAATATTGCCAAAACCGAGCATAGAGACACCAAATTGGCATTCGAAATAACACCTGAAATACAAAAAGTTAGAGAACGATACGTGATGGACTTCTATCTCATAGGCAACCAACAGTTTCTATCATGCATGGATATTTATTCCAAGTTCGCCACCCCTCGTAGAGGTAAACAGCCGCGACTGGCTCGAAGCAAAAAAAGCCATATTGAAAATCTTTAATGAGATGGGTAAACCTCACGAAATAAAAGCCGATAAAGATTCAGCTTTCATGTGCGCAGCTCTGCAAGCATGGCTAATCTCGGAAGAGGTAAAAATAGAGATCACATCCAGTAAAACGGCATTTCGGAAATCGAACGATTCCACAAAACCGTTAACGAAAAGTTAGGGATAATAACAAGCGAAAACGATCCAGAAACAAAGTATACCAAGTTCGAATCGATCCTGTATACTTACAACCACAAAACAAGACACAATACCACAAACCGGATACCTGCGGATATTTTCATATACGCCGGAATTCCAGATTACGACACCCAACTAAATAAGGTAAAACAAATCACCCTGTTGAACACACGTCGTAACGAGTTCGAAGTGGACACGCGGTTTAGACAATCACCATTAGTAAAAGTCCAAGATAACTAATCCTTTTAAAAAGAGGAGAAATAACAAAGTTAGATGATAAGCACTACGTAGAGAAAAACAGAGGTAGAAAGATAACGCACTATAAATCTAAGTTTAAAAAGAAAAAGAAAATTAACCTTAGCAAGTACGACAATTCAAGGCCAAACCCCGAAATCGATGCGAACAATTATCAGCAGCCTAATTAAGATCTTCATCTTCCTTACGCTCCTGATTGACACAGCTAATGGACAAAATATTAAAATAAACCCAATTCAGTCCAGAAACGAATACTTAATGCTTAAAACCGGATCCATCGATCTGCCAACTAACTTTGAGTACCACTGTATAAAAAATAAATGTAACTAAAACCAAAAGAAACATATAATAACCTTTTTAATAATGGCTAAAGATTTCGAGAACGAAATACAAGTCAAATATTTAATAGATAAACTGAATAGGGAAATAAATGGGCTAAAAGATAGCCAAACGTAACAGGAGAGGTTTAATAAACATAGTAGGTACCGCGAACAAATACCTATTCGGCACTTTTAGATCAAGAAGATAGGAAAGAATTAGAACGAAAAATCGACAATCTAGCCAGCCTTAGTATCCAATCCAATAAACTGAATTTAGTTATAGATGTAATAAACCACGGAATCGAATTGATTAGCCGCCTGAAGAAAACAATAGGAAACAACAATTAGAAATTCTAATTTTCAATCTACAACATTTCACGGAATACGTAGAAGACATAGAAATGGGTATGCAACTAACTAGGATAGGTATATTTAATCCAAAATTACTAAAACAAGATTACTTGAAACATATAAATTCCGAAAAATTATTGAACATAAAAACTTCAACTTGGTTAAAAATTGACACGAACGAAATTTACATAATTTCTAACATTCCAAGCGAAAGTACCAATGTACCCGTGTTCAAAATAATTCCCTATCCAGATGAACAAAATAATATTTTGACAGAAATAACAACTGATAAATATTACTGCTATGAATATAAGATTTATAATAAAGAAACTAAAGAGTTAATAAAAGACGAATGTATAAAAGGAATTTTAAAACAAAACCAACAAATCTTCCAAAATCAAAATTAAATCAAAACTGCTTAGACAAATATATCACAATACAAGGAAACAAAAATTAAAATTTATAATTGTTTAATCCAAATATTCGAATTTACAATAACTAATTCAATGCTGGATTTCACACAAAATGTTTACATCAGTAATAATATAACTAGATTAGAACCCTTGTCTTATGTACAGACAAAACAAACAATTGTAGAACATACAAACTTCAATAACATGATTCAAATATTTATAATAACCTTGTTCATATTATTAATATTCAGTGTATTTGGATATCTAATTGTTAAGTTAAGAAAATACCTGAAAACATAACTATCAAAAATGAAAACCTCGAGAAGAAGAGGAGGAAGCAAATAGCACAAGAATAGTAGTGGATGAAACTCTAACCCTATATCCTAAAATAAAAACCTGAGGACAGGCTTATGACAAATGCCGGGGGAGTAACATGTCCATAATGCTCATCACCATGTTACGCATCATTTATATAATATGTTAAGCACTAGACCACATCTACAATCACACCAATACCAATACACATTATGCATATGATCCTAGCACTCACCCTTACACCCAGGCAACCATATCTAAAAGAGATATGATAAACATAAGATGAGACACCCCAACACCTGCATAAACAAACGCATGAGTCGCAAAGCCGAGATCAACAGGAAGTCTCATGCATTCGCTCCCCCACACCCAATAGTTCTTGTAAACAAATGAGCTCCCCAGACGTAATCCAATACCAATCACCAGATGCGGCTGCCTTCTCATCTAAGCCGACGCATCTCCCACGCCAGCCTCACGTATGCCAACGCATTGTTTATCAGTCGCTCTCACGAAAGCAGCGCCTCTCGCAACCGAAGCTTCGCCTCCTCAGCCGAAGCCATCCCCGACGCATCCGAAGATCAATTCAGCCCCGAAGTGGAAAGCTTAAGAAACTAAGCTTTAAAGCTTTCTAAAGGAGGTTTCGAGACCAAGTTCTCGAAAAGAAGAAAGAAGTTCCGTTTGAGACTTTCTCACATTAGGTCGGGGAATTCAAATCACATCAATGTTCTAGTATAAGGTTTAGTTAAATAAAAACACTTTTTAAAAAACTAACTTTGGAGCATTGGAATTCTTATTGGCGCAGCCGGTAGGATTCATAAATCTAAATCAAATTTATCAAAGTGAATCCGACAAAGAACCTAGGTGCACCGTAGCACTAGGCAACTTAATTATAACACACCAGACTTACCCAAAGTGAAAACTTCAGCAAGTTCAACAAACGTGGAGTGCAAAACACAATAAATACACCAGACTTACCCAAAGAAAAAACTACAGCAAGTGCAACGAAACGTTGAGTTCAAAAACAAGTGAAGTGAAACTTAACACATCTTGTCAAAAATAAAACCATACCCAAAACAGTTAAAATGGCATTACCACCAGCAAGCTTAAGTGAAATCCATCTGAATCAAGCCTTACTGTCTATTAGACAATTGCCAGCATACGACGGCTCAGTTGGACAAGTGAGCTCGTTTATAAAAGAATCGAATACATCCAAGAGTTATACCCTACTACGCAAGAAGCAAGACAACAGCGTATACTATTCGGAGCAGTGGAAGTTCAGCTAACGGGCGATGCTCAAAGAGCATCGCAGATGATACAGCCCAACACATGGCAGGAATTAAAGGCAGCATTGATCGATGAATTTAAAAACCTCTTGCGTCAAATTTACTTCACGAAGTTCACTGGAAGTCTCCGTAAGTTCGTCGATAAGTTATCACTAAGATATCAATGAAGTGGAGAAAATTATAATGTCTAATTATACTAGACAATCATTGAACATCAATTCTTCCAAAAGCTCGTTCATGCATCTTTGGAATGTTGCTGGGGCGTTTGTTAGCCCGGACGGCATTCGTGTATACTCGTAATGGCCGTGTTTGGTTGAAAACACTGTTTTCATGATCGACGAAGTTATCACTAGAGACAGATGCAACCAACATTCAAATCTATAAAAACGCTCTGAACAATACAATTAAGGATGTAATATCAAAGAAATTACCTGACAGGTTTTTCATGACCCTTGTTAGAAAAGATATAACTACCTTGTCCAACCTCAAAAGGGCCGCTCAAGAAGAGGGCTTATATGAAGCCAGGGTCGAGGATAAAAGTAACAATAAAACAGTTCAAAAGTCACCTAATTCAGTTCGCAAGAATGGTGGAAGCTATTACCCAAACTATAGTTCCAATACTTACCCTACTCAGAATTTATTTGGTTCAAGTAACACTCCGCGAAGCAATTATATCAACCCGGGATTACACCGCGAATTCCGCAATTCATTAAATCAAGGTCAGGCACAAAACCTAACCAATTACCAGATCAATCAAAACCAGTCTAGTAGTAGCAAACCCAACCAGCCGACAAAAGAGTGAGGGAAAGTAATAGCGGACAAATGAAAATGGATGTAAATTTTCATCAAGCAGCCTCGGAAGAAACCGAGGGGACCCTATATAAACATTACCCTAAACAACAAAGTCTTAGGAGGTATAGTGGATTCGGGATCTTCAATTACCATAATAAAAGAACATTTCCCGAAGGCCACCACAAATAAAAGAAAACCTCAAGGTCCATACCATCCACGGACCTGTCAGATTAACAAGTAGTATAATAAAGGCCCTCCAACAAAGTCTGTCTTTCCAACAATTACGATATCCTGTTAGGCAGAGAATATCGATGGCCAGAAAAGCCGTAATCAATTACAGGGATAACACCGTAATGTTAGGGAAAAGGATATTCCCAATAATCTCTAGTGGAGAAGTTATTGAAGAAGTTGGGACCGCACATAAGTGCCTCGATTCATCCTCGAATGGGGATCAATACTTCACTTCCGCTCTTGATAACGAGTTGAGCGAATTTCATGAACATATAATGGAACATTTGAACGAAGAAAAAAAAAGAGAAGTTCAAGAAAGTGCTTTATGAGTTCAGCGACTTACAGTATAGAGAAATCGCCTTACTGTTCCCCCATTTCGATGATTCCCAAAAAGATAGATGCATCTGGAAAACAGAAGTACCGGTTAGTTGTAGACTATAGGAGGTCTCAATGAAATAACTATCAAGGATAAATTTCCTACACCCAGAATGGATGAAATATTTGACAAATAAGGAAAGTGTCAATATTTCGCTACGATCGATTTAGCCAAAGGCTTCCATCAAATCCCAATGGATTATCTTTTTGGGTACCCGAATAAGGCCATGAAACTTTTTATTGGCCTAACTATGTTTACGCGTTCTTTTGCTGGGTTCGTTAATCCCCTAGGCGTATCTTGAGAACTTGTCAATTTTGGTTAGTACATTTTTCTTGTTCACAAAATACAAGTCTATGTGTACTATTTCCATAGGTCTCTCCGGTGTCTCTGTCAAACTGTACCTTATTTTATTCGGTTTCCTATCGTATTTCTGAATTTGGTACTGTCAAATTTGCGTTTGCGTAATCGCCTGTTTCATATGTAGGAAAAACACCTTCCTTTTCAGGTGAGCTAAGGTTTCGTCTATTCCTCTATGATTGCTTCTTTCGTGATAGTCTTTAATGACTTGTTCCTGTTCGTTCTTTTCCGTTATATCTGGCAATAAAACTGTACATCTTATTGCTCTATACAATTTGCTATAGGCAAAGTTCTGGCAATATACTTCTTGGATTGTTATCACCAAATTTTCCGGAATCAACAACGCTACCGTTCTTTTTTAGGTTTTAGAATTTCCTTTAACTTACGGCCAATTGTTTCGTCATTAAAATTGTTTTCCGTCCAAATTATTCGTAATTTATTCCTGAATGGAATTTGTTTTACTACTCCCGCTATTCTCTCTTCTTTTTATAACCACTTAAATATTATACTCTTTCAATGGTCTTTCTGATATTGGGAATCCCAGTTGTAGGTCCTCCCCTGCGGAGTGAATCGTCTCCCCGTTTGTCGCTATCTCTGAGGCCTCCTCTAAACACATTAAATTCCGGTTGAATTCTGCTCAATGCGTCTGCCACTACATTCAAAGAGCCCTTCTTATACACAATCTCGTAGTCATACTCTAACATTTGAAGCCTCCACCTCACAAAATTGGAATCTGGTTCCTTGACGCTCATCAGCCGGGTTAACGGCCTATTGTCAAATAAGACGGGGAAGGAGACTAAGTCGGTCCACCGTCTTCTAGCATAATCCGCTGCGAGGAGGGCTCCGATAAGCCAATCGGGCCCATCTACGTCGGGGGGCACCGGGGACAAACCGGTCATGGGGGTGGCTGCCAAGCAGAGCGTTATCGCGGCTGGTAAGAGCCTCGCGACCGGGGAAACCCCGTCAACCTCGGAAGGCGGCGGGTCTGCAGGCCAAGAAGGTAAGCCGTCCTACCAGGACAGGAGGCGTGCTGCGTTCATACTGGCCAACGAAGATCCGGAGTATGTGGCATCGGCGAAGGGGATGGAGCAGAGGCTTTGGGCCAGCTCAATCATCCCAGACTTCCAACCAGCCAAAACCGGAAAGGGAGCAGCCAAGCCCCTAACAAGCGGCAACGCTCGGCGGAAGACAACGCCACACAGCCAGACCAAGCCCAGCAAGCCAAGCGGGTGAAGACGCACCTGACCAACAGGTCTTTTGCGGAGGTGGCGAGGGGCAAAACCCTAGTTGGCGTCCTGGACAGGGGCGCCAAGGACGGTAATGTCCCCCGTGACAAGTGGCACCTGGTGGACGCGGAGCTCCAGGACCGCTTCCTGGAGGAACTTTCCGAGAACGGTGCCCAAATGTGACGACCGGGTGGCATCAGGGCATGGTGAAAGCCATCGCCTGCCAAGATGCGCGCTCGGCGGCCCTATACATGAAGGCGGTGGCGGCGCTCAAGGAAGTTTATCCGGGAGCCAAACTGGAGGCCGTACGATGGGAAGACGTCCCAAGCAGACCGAGGGCCCGAGCGTGGGTGTCGGTCAAACCTGCAGAACCTGAGAAGATTCTCAAGGTTCTGCAGGTCTGCAACCCCCACCTTCCTACAGCCGATTGGAAGGTGGCCAAGGTCGAGGAGGTCGCAGGACAGATGCGACAGATTATCCTCGTCCTGAACGAGGAGTCGCTAGCGCTCCTCGAAAAGTTGTCAGGAGTGGTGGACTATGGCTACCGTAAGGTGACCATAGTCCCCTAAAAAATCGACTCCAAGGGAAAGAAAGCGGGGGTCCAGACAGACCTCGAGCCTGACGTCCCGGAAGCGGCGAGCCAACCCAAGGCGTCGGACGTGGCGTCAATGGTATCTGACGATATCCTGGATCGCTACGAGTCCGACGCGAGCGACCTGGCCAGAGGTCTCGGAAGCATCGACGTCGGGGAGACGACGACTCCCCGGAGAGCGACACGAGAGTGGTGGAGGCGAGTCTCAGGAATGTCCCTGACACTCCTGCAGATAAACCTCCACCATTGTAAGGCAGCATGTACTGCCTTATTGCTCCACCTAGCCAAGGGTGGGGCCGACATAGTCCTCATTCAGGAACCCTGGATCCTCGGAAACAAGGTCTCCGGTTTGAGGACTTCTGATTATAAGCTATACTAAGCTGACTCCCCAGGTAAAATACGCAGCTGCATTCTTGCAAAAAGAGAACTGCACTTATTTTTGTTCCCGAAGTTCAGCAATGAAGATCACACGGCGGTGAGCCTCGAAGGCCAGGAGCGCTCACTGCGCATCTGCTCGGCATATATGGGTCACGACCAGCCAGACCCGCCTCCACATGCGCCCTTGAGGGTGCTCGTCGCAGAACTGCGAGGCCAAGGACATCGGCCTTTTAGTGGAATGCGACGCCAACGCTCACCACAGTCAGTGGGGAAGCACCGACACAAACGACCGGGGTGAGTTCCTTTTTAACTACTTACTGACCACACAGATGGTCATCTTAAACCATGGGGATGATCCCACTTTCATCATTAAGAACCGCAAGGAGATCCTGGACCTCACGCTTGCCCCTCATACGCTACAGGATAATATAGTATCCTCGAGGGTCCTTGAAGAACACTCCTTCTCGGACCACAGGTACGTGGAAACTGTCTTCACGTTCACCATACCGAGTCCAGCCCAGTTCCGTAACCTCAGGCGGACTAATTGGATACGCTATGTGGACTTTCTTTGCCAAACTCTCCCCTGAGACCCCACCTAGGAGGATGTCTCATGGGTGACCACGACTCGTTTGGTAAAGGTTTTACCGACGCCTGTATCGCAGTGCTTGACAAAGCCTGTCCACCCGGCAATACCAGAGGTCGGAAGAAACCGGCATGGTGGACTCCGACGCCGGGAGAGCTCCGGAGATCCTCACGGAGACTTTTTTAACAAAGCGAACGCTCTTAACGTTGAGCAGATCTGGACCGAACACAAGGCAAGTCTGTCAACATACAACAAAGAACTCAGGAAAGCCAAACGCGCGTCATGGCGCAAGTTCTGCACCGAAATCGAGAGTAACTCCGAAGCCTCGCGCTTACGTAAAGTACTCTCGAAATCAACTCCAACCTTGCGGTATTTGAGGAAAACCGACCATTCTGAACCTGTTAAGTCAGGAGATTATATCCTGGGCAATAAAAAGCTTCAAGCCCTACAAATCCGCGGGAACAGACGGCATCATCCCAGCCCAACTGATCCAAGCCGGACAAAGAGCCATAAATTGGCTCAAACGGATTTACGAGGGATTTTCTCCCACGGACAAATACCGAAGACATGGCTTCGGGCCAAAGTTGTCTTCATACCCAAGGCAGGCAAGCCCTCGCACACTGCCCCTAAAGATTTCAGACCAATAAGCCTGTCGTCCTTCCTCCTGAAGGCGATTGAACGGTTTTAAGTCTGCATCGCAGGGCGACCATATCGCCGAATCAAATTTCTGACTCTCAGCATGCCTATCGGAGGGGAAGATCCACCGAAACGGCCCTACAATCGTCCCTCAGCTGCAAGGAATATACCCTGGTAGCCTTTCTTGACATAGAAGGGGCTTTCAATAACATCATCCCGTCCGCCATCACGGGAGCACTGACTGACCTGGGGTTGACTCCCGGACGGTGAGTCTCATCGATCAGATGCTGCAATGCAGGACCGTCCAGGCATCACTGGGGACGTCAACGTCCACCAGGTTTGTCAACATAGGCACCCGGCAGGGCAGAGTCCTCTCGCCCCTGCTATGGAACGTAGCAGTGAATGTACTGCTGCGGGAGATAGAGGGTGGCGGATGCCGCGTGGTGGCGTATGCGGATGACGTCGCTATAGCATTCTCTGGGAAGCTTCCACAGACCCTATGCGAGTGCATGACAAGCACTCTCACAAACCTGTCCCAATGGGCAGCCAAATGTGGGCTAAGTGCTAACCCATCTAAGACGGAACTTGTACTATTCACCAGGAAGTACAGGATTCCGACACTTACCCCACTGAAACTATGTGGAGAACCGCTGGTTTTCAGCAACCAATCCAAGTACCTTGGTCTTATCCTCGACAGGAAGCTCGACTGGAAGTTGAGCATAGAGGACAGGGTGAAGAAGGCCACAGTAGCTCTCTACACCTGCCAGAGAACCAACGGTCCAAAATGGGGCATGACTCCGTTTATAGTCCGATGGCTACACACCGCCATCATACGACCAATCCTGATTTACGGGTAGTGGTCTGGTGGCCAGCCCTGGACAAGAAAACTTGTCTTAATAAACTCACAAGAGTCCAACGCACGGCAGAGCTATGCATAACGGGCGGATTGCGCACTACCTCAAGTAAAGCCCTCGACACCATGCTGTACCTTCTACCTGTAGAACTTATGGGGAAAAAGGTTGCTACACTCTCCGCCATTAGAATGAGGGAATCCAACCTGTGGAAAACCACCACGGTTGGCCACTCGGGAATCCTAATAAAACTCCCGCAAACGCGATCCACTTCTACACTGATGGCTCAAAATTAGACGGCCGCGTGGAAGGGGGCGTCTTCTGCGACGAGCTCAACATCTCTCACTAATATGGGTCCCAGGACATAGGGACATTGCCAGGAACGATGCCGCCGACGAGCTAGCTAGGCAGGGCACTACTGTACCTCTCCTTCCGGAGACGGAGCAAGTAGCGATGCCTTTAGCTACGTGCAGGCTATTAACGCACGAGGCATTCGAGAAAAATTGCTGACAGGCGATGGCAGCTGACCATCACATGCAGAACTTCAAGAGCGATTTGGCCAGATCGTTCGAAAAAGCGCTCGGAAGAGCTTTATAGACTCAGCAAAGCACATTGCTCCGCCGTCACCCGAGCCATCACGGGCCACTGGCAGATCGGCACACACGCTGCATGACTGTCGATCCTCACAACTACTTCTGCAGAAGTTGTAGGGACGAGGAGGAGTCGCTTCACCACTTCTTCTGTCTCTGCCCGGCCCTGGGAAACCGAAGACTACGTTTCCTCGGGGCCCCTTTCCTTACAGACATTTCGGACCTTTCCGAAACCAAACCAGGGACGCTGTCTAAATACATCCAGGCCACCGGATGGGACTGCCCTTAGCTCGGCACTTAGTTGCTCACCACTAACTGGACCAAGTGAGCGGGGGGAGGTCTCTCCCCCTCCGCATCCGCCTTAACCTTACCTAACCTAAGATCGGATCGTTGCATGCTTCTTTGTGTTCCTGATCCATCTGTACAGCCTTCTTCCCCTTTAATTGTCTTGTCATTGGTTTTGTTATAGCCGCGAAATCTCTTATAAATTTCCTATAGTATCCCAACAAACCCAGGAATGATTTGATCTGTTTCCTAGTTTTGAGAATCTCGAATCCCTTTATCGCTTTGATTTTCCCTGGGTTTGGTTTAATACCCTGTTGAGTTACTACATGTCCTAAATATTCTACCTCTTTCCTCAAAAAATTCTGTCTTATCCAGCTGTAGTTTAAAATTTTCTTCTGTAAGCTTCTTAAAAACTTTTTCCAAATCTGTGATGTGTTCTTGCAACGATTTTGAGAACACCATATTATCGTCCATGCAAATGAGACAACATTTTCCTAGCAATTCTCCGAAAATATTATTCATTAACCTTTGAAAGGTTGCGGGAGCGTTATTCAATCCGAAAGGCATTCGCACAAACTCGAAGTGCCCCCCTTCTGGAGAGAACGCTGTTTTCGGGATGTCTTCCACTTGTACCTCGATTTGGTGGTATCCACTCGCCAAATCGAAGGTTAAGAAATATTTTGCTCTCCCCAAGCTATCCAATACATCATTTATTAATGGTAGGGGGTATCTATCTGTCCTTTATCAATTTCTCATTTAATTTCCTATAGTCCACCATCATTCTCCATTTCCTCTCTCCTGAGGCATCCTTCTTTTTGGGCACCAGCCAAACCGGTGCACTCCATGGTGAGTGGCTATGTCTAATAATCTCCTGATCTAGTAACTTCCCTAGCTGTATTTTCACCTCTTGTCTCTCCTTTAATGCATATCTGTACGGTCTAGCGTACACCGGTATGTCGTCATTCGTTCAAATTTGGCATTTGACAGCGTTCTTGAAAGACAACTTATTACCTTCCTTATGAAATACCTTGGGGTATTTTCTACAAATTCTCTGAAGCTCTTTAAGCTCCTCGCTATTTAAATGTCCGTCCTGAACTTGTGGAACGGTATGTTTTTATCTCCGTTACCTGTTTCTTCTATATTATTGAGTTCAAAATGTTGCTCGGTTTTGAATTCGACAACCTTTTATGGTTCTTCAAAAACAACTCCTGGTCTACCTCCGCTTAATTTGTTACTTCTACCAGACTCTGTCCAGCCACTGCCCTGTAAATACCTTCTGAAATGATCATATATTCTTTTACTGTTGTTTTACTTAACAGGACATCCCCATCGGATATCTGTACTGGGTTAGGGATAACTCTTTTTGTTCCTGCTTCTATTGTGTGAACCTCGCTTGGTCTATACTTAGCGAACTGAATCTACAACTTTTCATCTACAGTGCGGAACCAACCATTTTCGATGTCGATCACGGCCTTTAGTTGTCCCGATTATCTGTCCCAATTAATCCTTAAAAAAACTGATGGAATTTGAAAAGCAACATTCTCATCTTTCCTACGCCTGCCAGTTCTTTGAACGTTAGTAAATATGCTTCCTTCAAAATGTTATGGGATTGAGTAATAGTCTTTATCGCTATTGGGTCTTGTAGGTCTTTCACATATTGTAATTGAGTCAGTTCGGGACGATTGAAAGAGGAAGTGGATCCTGTATCGATTAACATTTTAATTGTTTTTTCGGAGTAATTTGTATTATTACATAAGGTAGGGTTGAGTGGCCCCTCCTAGTCCCTAAATATCCTGTTGGTTGCTCGATGCTAATTGCGAAAAATTTGCATCATCCTCTTGGATGTTATGCAACTGACCACTGGTCCACGGCCGGCCATCCGACCCACCCCCACCAACCCCACCAGAGTTTACTAGTCGAATTATATGACCGTTTTGAATCTGCCGTATTCTTCAACTGTCTTGAATTGTTCGAGTTATAAGATTGTCCGGAATAGTTCGGAATTCCTAGGCATCCTTGTCTGAGCACTGCCTTCTGCATCTCCAGGTGCCTGGATTGCTAGGTTTGTTGTTGTAATAATTGTTGCCGTACACCTGTCTGTCTCGATTCTCATAATTCCACTTCATGTTCCTGTTGTGGTAATTACGATATGGTCTTCCATAGTTGGAAGTTTCCCGCCTGATTAAAATTGTCCGACCTGAATGGGTTACCCATCATTGGATACGGAAATCCAAATCCTGGCCATCCATTAATATTGGGCATCGCGAACGGCATTGGGGACTGCGGTTGGGTGTTCTCTGCCCCAAGTGCCAGTCTGCGGTACCAGATTATTTTGTTTCTCTGATTCCTGTTTTGGAGTTTCTTTAATCTCTTTACCCTGCAAGTCCGTCCGTTCTTGACCTTTTGATTCTACTTCTGCTTCTTCTAAGGTACCCAAGTTCTTCTCCCCCTGCAAGCTTTTTTCATAGGCGTTTGCTATATTGGGTACCCCTATGTTCCTGATAGTTACACCTATCGGTCCTTTTAAGGCTGACACGAATGCGTTTAAAGCAGGGGGAGGTATGAGGACAGACCACTTGGTCTTTTCACTCCTCAACAACGTGCCTTGATCACTGGACTTGGCCAGGCTCACTAGGGCTTTCTTTAGGGTCATAAATTTGGTGTATAAGGCATCCAATTCCAACTTCTTTTCCTTAATGTGGGTCAATTCCATAATCAAATCCTGTTCAGATCTCTTGTCCTTGATATGGGTAATCAATATTCGCTTTATCTGTTCCCAATTTAACTCAGACTCATCTAAATCGGGGACTTTATCTGCTGCTCCTACAATCTTGCTCCTTACTGCTCTAAGTGCAATTAAGCCTACATTTGATCTCTCTTCTCCTTTGATTAGACCTAACACCTGCTCTACCGCTCCTATAAATCCATTTAATTTCCCGGAGTCTCCTTCGTACTTCGGAATAATTTCTACCAGGTCTATTACCTTGATAGCTTCTAACACACTTGTAGTCGCCATTGGAGTAGGCCGACACTCCTCTGTCATAAAAATTCTTGGTGTAATGCTCCTGAGATGTCTCTCTCTTCTTACTTATCTCGTAACTCCTCTAGTATATACGATTGCTTAGTGTACTTAGATATATAATGTGTACTTAAGTTAGTGTGTAGTTAATCTCTTGGTTATTCGTTTCTTCTTGTGGTGTCGTTATTGTATAGATCTGCGAGTTTCCGTGTGGTGAAATGGAGTTCTGGAATTAATTTAGAATCAGTACTTTTCTCTTACATTGATTTTAAAAAATAGCAACAATTTTCGTTTCGTTATAATTTTTAATTATTTTTTATTTTTATATATTTTTTTTTTATTTTTTTTTATTTTTATTATTTATTTATTTATTTCGTTTATTATTATTACTTCCCTGTCCTACTTTTGTATATAATAATTTAATTCTTCATTTACTGTTTTTCCTTATCTTTCCTCTCGCATTTTTTGCTCCTGTATGTGCTTCTAATGCTTTTCCCCTCGGCGAACTACCATCTTGCCGCGATGAAAGGGCTTAGTAAGCGTAAGGACCCCGAGAGCTATAGCGGCGGCAGCACACGCTGGCAGAAAGGCCACCCAAGCCGGGCAGGTCAAGGGCGAGCGCTAAAGCTAAAAGTAGTTCACCCTGGCGGTAGGGCTAAAACGCATCCGTTATGGGGAAATGTCCGATAACGATTTTTCAGTTCAGGTGCAGGGAGTCGGAGACCCAGTACCGGCGGTGATTGGGGTGCGAGCGCAGGCCCCCGGCGTCGATATCCTGTGACTGCAGGAAACCCGAGATGGCAGTGGAGAGCTTGGCTGCCAAACCGTGTAATGCCGATTCGCAGGCAGAGAGGGACGATTGAGGACCTGAAACCGGGAACCGGCGACGGAAGCTTCGTCTTCACTGCCCGCTCAGTGTCGGACGCAGAGTTGGCCAAGGCCTTCTCGCCTTGGACACAGCGAGGAGCTGCTGAAGGCGGAGCCACAAGTCACGGCTCCCAACATCCAGGTCGACTCGAGTCCACTGCCTGGGACGGAGGGAGGAAGCTCAGACCCGACGCAAACGGCTTTTCGGGCTACAGGGCATCGGTAAAATACCTTCGTGGTATAAGCCAAAGACCCCCCGAAACGCTGACCGCGAAGGAAAGAAGCCTAAGGAAGAAGCACGAACAGAACGTGCGGAGGTACGAGCGGCTGAACGGCGTCGCTCCTGCCAACGGAGACCTGACCCCCCCAAGCGTACACGCGGCGGTGGCAGAGGACCCCAAGCCGTCGTCTTCACCGTCAGCAGCAGCTGGCACGAAGACGATGGTGGACCAACTCTCAACGTCATCGTCTGCGAACTCGCGAGGGAGAAAGGGGAAGAAGGTACCCGGGAAGCAGAGGGAGAAGACCATACCTTGGCAAGCGCCAAGGTACCACCAACGCCCTCTGTACAGAAGGCAACGGTGGAACCGACTGGTCGAGAGCCTAGGTTCAAGCGGCAGAGGACGGATGACTCCATAAGAGCTTCCGAGCCGAAGAAGGCGAAACCAGAGGACATTCTGGCCAGCCTAGGAGCACCGCCTGAGCTGCAGACAGCCATTATTGACCGAAGCCACCCGTAAGGGGAAGATATCGGACGTTAACTGGCTGAAGGCAGAATCGTAGATCCTGACCGCCATGAAGGATGGCATTGTTCGCGCAGACAACCCGTTTGTTTGCGAGCTCAAGGGCATCAAGTGGTATATGGGAGCCAAAGCAGTGGCCTGTGGTAACGCAGAAACTCTCGAGTTTCTCCAAACCACGGTCCAAGGTTTTGGTGAACTTTGGCCAGGAGCGGCTCTCTGCGTGGCCCCATCGATGAGATTCCCAGGATAACGATCATGAAGGTGTGGATTCCTCCCCCAATCAAGGCGGATGAAGACACACTTGTCCTGATCAAGGCTCAGAACCGGATCCTGGGAACGTCAGACTGGACCATCACACGGACCATAGCGCGAGACAAGAGGAAGGGCAAGGAACTCTGGATCAGTATTGGTCAAGAAAGCCTTGCCAAACTCCTTGAAAAGGACTGCCGCATATCCTTTGGTATGGGCACACTGGCGGTAGTAGTACCGCGACTCACCATCTCCGCTGAATAGCATGATGGTGGTGCAGATTAATCTGCATCACTCAAGTGTACCATCGGTGGACCTGTTGCGGTTAATGGACTAGCAGGCGGTAGTCGTGGCCCTCATCCAAGAGCCCTGGACCGTTCATCGCCGCCATCTCACGCCAGACCCAGCCGCCAGACTCACGCCAGTCCTAAGCCAAGAACCTGTATCGTGGTAAGAAGCGAGCTTAATGTTCTGTTTTCTTTGCAGGTACAGCACTCGGGACCTAACGGTAGCACTATGTGAGAGGAAGGACGGGAAGAACCTATACGTGGCGTCGTCATACCTGCAGTATGAGGAAGAGGACCCACCCTCAAGCGATGTCAGGGCCCTAATCCACCAAGTGCGAAAAGAGGGTCTCAACATCGTCCTAGGTTGCGCGAATGCCCATCACTCCCTTTTTGGAAGCACGGGCACAAATTCCAGAGGAGAGCCACTGTTCGAGTACATTCTGTCCACAAATCTTGTTGTGTGCAACCGGGAAGACCACCCCACCTTCCGCAACAAGAACCGTGCAGAGGTTATTGATATAACATTTGCCTCGGACAGTGACTCCCTAACCATTGATGATTTGCATGTGTCCGGTGAGTGCTCCTTCTCGGACCACTACAGGATAGTGTTCAGCATCAAATGGAACAAACGAAAGGCCCAAGGCCTACCACAATCCCAAGCGGGACAGACTGGACTTCTCCGCAACCGTTAGGAAGGCACTACCCTACCCCCGGAAGGGAACATCCTTCAAACGGAAGCACTAGAGAAAGCGGCTCAGAATGTTACTAAAGCCCTACAGGGGGCCTTCCTTGAATCTTGCCCGAAAAGCCGACCTCCAAAATCCAATCGCAATCCGTGGTGGACGCGGGAGCTGAGCGAAGTCAGGGGGAGTCAAGGAGACTCTTCAACAGGGCAAAAGTGACAAACACACAGGAAAGCTGGGACGAATATCGCCACAGCTTCAACACCTACAAGAACACCTGTAGGAAGGCGAAAAGGAGTCATGGGCTGCCTTCTGCGATGCCATAGATGGTACCACCGAGACTTCAAGGCTTCGACGGGTGCTATCAAAGGCGCCAACCACGCCTGGACTGCAACCAGGACGGTGCCTTCGCAGAAAACAGTCAGGAATCCCTAGATCTCCTCAGCGAGCACCCACATCCCGGATGCTCAGATGTTACCGGTGACGAATCCAACGACATCAACGACACTGAGCCACGCCAGGGAGTGGAAACTGAGGATCTCATCTATGACATTATGGCACCAGACAAGATTATCTGAGGCATTAAATCCGTCGGTCCCTACAAGTCACCGGGGCCGGATGATGTACGACCAGACATGTTGCAGATAGCTTGCCTATATTCTTTGGCGGCATTCCTAGACATAGAGGGAGCCCTCAACAACGTCAGGATCGAGTCAATAACGGCCGCACTGACCAAGATTGGCACACACCCGACGGTAACCATATGGCTGGACAGCGTTCTCAGGAGCAGAACGATAAGCGCTAATCCGGTCACCTCCTCTTCAAGGAAGACGGTCACACGAGGTACTCCGCAGGGTGGTATATCCCCCTCCTGTGGAACTTAGTCCTCAAAGACCTTCTTCTTCAGTTGAGGAGGAGCGTATACAAGGTCGTGGCCTATGCGGATGATCTAGTGATACTGGTAACGGGTAAGTTTCTATCTACAATCAGTCATCTTCTGGAATCTGCACTAGGAACGACTGCGAGCTGGGCACACCAAAACGGTCTGGGGTTGATCCCCAACAGACAGATCTGGTGTTGTTTTCACGAAAATATAAGATACCAAACTTCAAACGACCAGCAATTGGTGGAACGACGCTTGAGTTATCGAACGAAGCATATTATCTTGGTGTCATCCTAGACTCCAAACTCTCCTGGAAGAGAAACACGGAGGGGAAAGGCAATGGCTGCTTTCTACATTTGTAGGAAGACCTTTGGGCGAAAATGGGGCTTACAACCGCACATCATCCATTGAATGTATACAGCGGTAATAAGACCCATTCTGACGTACGGAAGCTTGGTGTGGTGGGAAGCCGCCAACACCAAAACCCACCTAGAGAACCTCCGTAAAGTCCAACGGACGGCACGCCTTGGGGTCACTGGATCTCTCAAATCCACCCCACAGGCTGTTCTGGACATCATGCCAAACCTGGAGCCCATAGACCTCCACCCAGTGCACGGCTGCGGCTCTCAGCCGCGCGGTTCTTCAAGCCATCGCCTTATGGCCACGCCACAATACTCTGTAAGGAGGAAAGTGGAACGGGTGAACGGAGCAACTACTGTGTCTCGGAGTTTCATGGAAAAGAAACTTTAAAGGACACATACCGGACAGAAAGGAATGGTTGCGTAATGCTGCCCTTGGGCAGAACGTGCTCTCCATCTTCACTGACGGGTCGAAGACAGTCGAAGGGACAGGAGCTGGAATCTTCTCTAAAGAACTTGCAACCAACATATCCCTAAGACTACCAGACTGGTGCAGTGTATTTCAGGCGGAGATATGCGCAGTATGGCAAGCGGCAAAGTTGGTATACACCTCGCAGATACCTCCGAGGAACATTGCAATCTGCATTGACAGTCAAGCTGCTACTAAAGCCCTGGTTTCCTGCAACTCCACCAACTTCCAGCAGACTCGTACGTGATACGGTGGACGCGCTAAGCCGGATCAGGGCGCACTCAATCACACTCACGTGGGTCCCGGGTGACACCGACATCGCGGGCGACGAGAGTGCGGACGAGTGCGCTATGTATGGATCGGCATAAATATTGGCGGACGCAGTCAGCGAAATAAGGAGGCCACTACGAGGCATCACATCGGAAATGATGGGTCGAGCTAGAACGAGATCAGACAGACGGTGGAATACAACACCCAGCTGTGAGATCTCTCGCTCGCTCTTGCCCCACTATGACCCTAAACGCACTAAGGCTCTCCTAGGCTTTCGGGAAGAGTCAGGTGCTAACACTGACGGAGTTATAACGGGGCACTGTGTCATCGGCCACATGGCTACTAGGTACAGATTGCCCCACCATGGCTTCTGCCGCAGCTGAAGGGACGAGGAGGAAGCAGAGAGCATCCAGCATCTTCTCTGTGGCTGCCCTGCACTCATGGAAAGGCGTCACCGAATACTCGGCTACGCCTTTCACGAGGACTTGGATAGCCTGGCAAACATGCCTCTAGAGAGTCTGATGCTCTTAATTGAGGCCTCGGGATGGTTCACGAAACCTCCCTAGGCACCGGAGGTAATCCCATGACGAGTGTGGGCATCACAATTTGCAATTCTTGCCTCCGAGTGACCTCGACTTCGGTGGAGCAGCCCTATAAACCTAACCTAACCTGGATCCAGGTAGCGTGTCCAGTTTATCCGCCTGAGGTTTCGGAATTGGTTTGGACTCGGTATGGAAAATGTGAAGACAGTTTCCACGTACCTGTGGTCCGAGAAAGGACCCTCCAGGATATTATGTTTTTCGTAACGTATGAGAGGCAAGCGTGAGGTCTTAATAATGAAAGTGGTGTCATCCCTCGATTTAGATGACCACTTGAGTGGTCAATAAGTAGCTAAAAAGGAACTTACCCCGATCGCTTGTGCCGGTGCCTCCACACTGACTGTGGTGTGCGTTGGCGACGCATCCCTCTATTAGGCCGATGTCCTTGGCCTCGCAGTCTGCGATGAGTGCCCCCAAGGCGCATGTGCAGGAGCGTCCGGCTGGTCATGACCCATAGATGTCGAGCAGATCCGGAGTGAGTGCTCCTGGCCTTCGAGACTCACCGCCGTGTGATCTTCATTGTTGAAATTTTGGAGAAGTCGCAAATAACTGCAGTTCTCTTTTGCAAGAATGCAGGTGCGTATTTTACCTGGGGAGTCAGCTATGTAAAGCTTAAATTCTGAAATCCTCAGACCGGTGACCCTGTTTCCGTGGATCCAGGGATCCCCAATGAGGACTGTGTCGGCTCCACCCTTTGCTAGGTGGAGCAATAAAGCAGCACATGCCGCCTTACAATGGTGAAGGTCTATCTGCAGGAGTTTCCTACTCTCCTAGGAGCTCCAAAGACTCCTCATTCAGGACGAGGATGATCTGGCGCCTCTGTCCTGGGATCTCCTCGACCTTGGCTACTTTCCAATCGGCTGAAGGAAGGTGGGGGTTGCAGACCTGCCGGAACTTGAGAATCTTCTCTGGTTCTGCAGGTTTAACCGACACCCATTCTCGGGCCCTCGGTCTTCCCAGAGTACGGCCTCCAGTTTGGCTCCCGAATCAACTTTCTTGAGCGCCGCCACCGCCTAATGAATTCAACCGAGCGTGCATCTTGACAAGCGATGGCTTGGGTGATGCCGAGTAATCTGCACCACCTTCATTCAGATTGCGTTTTAAGGACTCTACTATGGCCTTTTGTAGGCGACATAGTGACGGAAACTTGCAGTAAGCCTCCGTTTCCTGCTGGCTCTGATCGTTTGATTGTTGTTCGGCCTTATGTACCAAATGCACAATCGAAGACTGCGTAAGCTTGTCAATGTTTTGGTTACAGATCGTAACGTATTTTTCAAGAGAACGAATTATAATCCGAGCATAAGATCCGAAACGGTTCATGCAAGGAATAATTCGATCTACACAGTGGAAGGTACAAAGGAATGAAATTTCTAGAGGATCTAATAGGAATCGTGAAGTTTATGCGGCTCAACAAGTCAGGGCTGTCGATGTCACCCCTGATCAAGTTGTGCATGTAAATCACACCAAGCATTTTTCTACCATTAACTAAGGATGGAAGGTTTATTAAGAGCAATCTACGAGAGTAAGAAAGCAGTCTCACACCTTCATCCCAGTTGAGGCCACGCAGAGCAAAAAGTAAAATATTTTTTTGGACTGATTCTATACGGTCTTGGTGTACTTTGTACTGAAGGCACCATTCACAAGAGCCATACTCTAAAATCGGACGAACAAGCGAAATATAGAGAGTTCGTTATATAGGGGTCGTCAAATTCCTTTGACAACCCCTTTATAAACCCAACGCTCCCATGGCTTTATTTACCATGGTAGAAATATGATCATAAAATTTTAACTTGGCGTCTAGTTTAACACCAAGATCATCAATCAATGTAATTCTCGCAAAAGAACACCGCAGAGGGTGTAAGGAGCCATCAAGGGGCTGGAGCGATGAAATGCCATTACTTTACATTTTGAGGCATTCAGGTGTAACATATTTGCACAACACCATGACTCAAAGTTATTGAGATCGGATTGCAAGCGATAGTGAAATGAAATGTCCTTATACTGGACACAGAGTTTAACGTCATCCGCATACATGAGTACTCGAGAGTTTGTTAATACTGAAGGCAGGTCATTAATGAAGAGTGTGAAAAGTAGGGGGCCTAGATGGCTGCCCTGTGGTACTCAGAAGTAACCTGAACAAGTGAAGACAAGGAGTTTTTGAAGAGGGCTCTTTGAGACCTAGAGCAAAAGGTAGTTGGAAATCCATTTCAAAAGATTGGGCGGAAACCCTAAAATGTCAAGTTTTTTGTGCTAAAAGGGAATGGTTTACAAAGTCGAATGCTTTACTGAAATCGGTGTAAATGACATCCGTCTGCATGTTACCATGGAAGCCTTTAATAATAAAAGAGGTAAACTCTGGTAAATTTGTAGTTGTTGATCGTCGCCTTATACATCCGAGCTGGAGGTATAAGTGATTTTGCAGAGATGTTTCAAATGCGGGGTTAAAACTTGCTCAAACATTTTAGGAATAGCAGATAACGTTTATATACCTCTGTAATTCATTGCGTCAGACTTACTACCTTTCTTATAGAGAGGAATAAAAAACGATTCCTTCCAGATCGGAGGGAAACATGAGTAGTTAAGGCATAGGGTGAATAGTTTAAGCGGTCCACACAGAGCGTCGGCGCAGTACCTGAGAAAACAGCCGGTGACTCCGTCAGGACCTAATCAAAACACCGGCTTAACTAATCGAAGATCATGAAGCAGTTTTCATTTAACAAAAGGCTGAAAATGCCGTTCGATCTAGGGAGACTGTATGGATACGGCTGACCAGAGCAGCTTTCGCGAGAAAAGGTTGTTTGAAAAAATTGTGCAAAAAGATCGGCAATGGCCAGATCAGTGTTTGCCGACGAATTATGAAATGATAGCGAGGATGGATGTGCGGACGTTTTACGCTTGCTGTTTACGAAGCTGTAAAACTGTTAAGGGTACTGAGAAAAGCGCAACCTGCATCGAACTAGGTAATTTTTATAGCATTGAGCGTTTACAATGATGAAATTTGACCGAGCTATTACATAGCGAGAGAGAGAAGAAGGAGAGCCAATTTCTTAAATTTTTTTATAAAATCTTGGTTTTATGTTGCTTAGACTGGATAGCGCTTTGGTAAACCAAGGGAGCTTCCCAGATCTAATCTGACAAAAATATGGGACACAAGAAGCAAAGAGTGTGTCAAGTACATTGTAGGAAATGTTTGTGCCTTTCATAACGTCAGTGCACAAGTACAGAGCAGACCAGTCTAAATCCCTAATCAGATTATTAGGCTTCGTAAACTCGGCCTTACGAAAGCTGCGGACACGTTCAGAAAGCTTACACGATCGATCCAATACAGAAGGTCCAATATCGACCGATGCTTCGAAAGTAGGATGGTAGGGGAGTCTTAAGGTTTAGTGAGCGGAAGGGCTCGGGTTAACAACGCTATGGTCGGATCCGAGACGAAGCACAGATCGAACAATCGACCCAAGGAATTTTTCACATGGTTGACTTGAGACAGGGACAGGTCTAGCAAGCCGTCAATAAAGTCATGTCGTGATATGGGCACAAGGTTATTCGACTCATTTTTTACCGAAGACCAAACAGTGCCTGGCAAATTGAAATCCCGCAGAACTATCATGTGGCCTCTATCTAATAGAAAGGTAGAAACAGTTTTTAAAGCGGACAGGTGCTGCTCGTATGGAGATATCCGAAGACGGTGGAATTTACAAGCAGGTAATGAAAATAGAAAAGGCTGGAAGAATCAGTTTTACGCACAGGAATTCCAGGTCTTGTTGAACCTGGAATATGAAATGTTCAGACGTGAAGTTAGAGTCTACTACGAAGAGGACCCCTCCTCCACGTACGAGACGAACGGTCATTTCTAAATATTGTGTACAAAACTTCGGAACTAAGGATGTCCGGCTGTAACCAGGCTTCAGTTAACTCAATTGAATAAGCCCACAGTTCAGAATCCCAAAAGGTCGTAAGAGTTTCCAAGTCCGAATGAAAGCCGATTCGTCAATGTGTATGGTTCCAGTTTATTATATATTATATACAATATGTATGTCGCGTGCGAAAGATGACCGTGTAGCTTGGGGTGTAAAAGCGTATTATTCAAAAAAGCGAGAGCGGGAGCGTGAGCGTGGGTGGGAGCGTGATCGTGGTGAACTTACGCCGCCGGGGGGAAAAATGCTCTTAAGTATGAGGGCGAGAGCGAGGGCAACCGCTTGTCTAGCTGGACTGCTAACAGTGAAGTCTGGCTGGAATGCGCACAGAGAGGTGGCCCCGCCCACGCCGTCCCCATTCTGAACATTTTCCCCCCCTTGCAGGATTGCAAAGATTCTTTCCTCGCGGGCGAAGAACCCCGCCAACAATTGGAAATCTCCCTTCTTAGCCCGGATCATGGCGGTGTATACCCTCACGTCCCCGATGCAGGTGGTTGGCGGCTTGAACCCCTTGGCCACATCGGCGTCGATGCCGCTGAACGGCTTGCATGGATCGATCAGCGCACTCGTGACATGAGTCTTCTGCTGTACCGCGAGGACCACCCGTGTGGTCGGGAGGACGTAAATGCTCCGGTGCTGAAGCAAGGAGTTAGCTGTCGGGGCTGGGTTCCCGAGGAACCCGAGGACTGGTGGAACCAGTCCAGAAGGACACTTTGTCTGGTGTCGAGTGGCATTTGAGGAAGGATGGCCACGGAGAGCTCTGTCAGAGGGACAGCTCCGCACAGTTCGAGTCGAAGACGAAGGTGCACTCGACGAGACTGTATACACGGGGCAAAGCGTGTTTTGGCTGTGAGATGGGTGCACACAATGCCCTGCGGACGCTCAACTCGATGTAAATCGCTACCCCATTGAGACGAGTCGCAGAACCCATGTAAATGTACCTTGACCATCGGACAGACGTGTAACCACCGCGGAATGCGGATTCCTTGGATGACCGGAAAGCTTCTCAGGAACGTATCCCAGGTTTGAGACACATCGTTAGGAAGGACGTCATCCCACCCTAACTCTCTCAATCAAATCTCTTGCATAAATATTTTTGCTTGGATGACGAAGGGGGCAAGCCATCCCGCTGGATCGAACAGCTGCGCAATCTGGGATAGCACATTGCGCTTAGGGCAGGATTCTCGCTCGTTTAAGGCGGGAGGCGCAAAGAAGAACTCGTCGGCACTGGCTTGCCATTCAGATTCCCAACGTCTTAGCGATGCTACTTTTACAGCTCTAGGAAGTCAGCGCGGGTAAGTGGTCGACTGGAATGTCCTGCTGGACGCCCTTATGGTTAGCTGACCACTTTCGGAGCGGAAACCCTGCGGAGTCGAGTGCTTCGCGTAGCTCAGCAATGGCGGAAATTGCCTGAGACTCAGAGTGAGCAGCAGCGAGCACGTTGTCCACGTACATGTCGCCCTCCAGGATGACGCTTGCCATAGGCAGCTGTAGACGCACCTCTTGTGCGAGTTGCTTGAGGACGCGGAGGTCGAGGTACGGTGCGTAGTTGACTCCAAAAGTGACAGTGGTAAGCTCATAGTCACACACGTCCCCGTTACGGTCGCGAAAGAGTATTCGCTGATAGGGCTTATATTGGGAAGCCACTTGGATTTGCCGATACATCTTGTTGATGTCAGCATTGAAAACGTAGCGGAAGACGCGCCACCTCAGGAGTTGCATGGTCAAGTCAGACTGAAGGACTGGCCCAGCATGCAATGTGTCGTTGAGGCTTTTCCCGTTGGAAGACGGGCTGGAGGCCTTGAAGACTACGCACAATTTGGTTGTGGTGCTGTTACGTTTAAACACGGCGTGATGTGGAAGGTAGAAATGGCCGGAATCCGGAAATATTCTTGAACAACGGCGTCGTACTGCTTCTTGTGCGGCAAATTCCGCTGCAGCCGCTGCTCGTTTCTAAAGAACTGGGCCTGGGCCGCGCCTCTGGAGTGGCCTAGCTCGACATTTTGGACACTTGAAAGGGAGAGTAACAATGTATCTCCCATGGGGGGCTCGTTTAGTGGTCTGGAGCAAGTTTTTTTCGCACACTGAATCGGACCCGCTCGTCGGTCTCCCCGGAAGGTCCTCCACCACCCAGAATTTGGTGAGAAGCTTCTCGAGTCGGACATCCGAATTTAACGAGAGCTTCGTGGTGAAGGTGGAAACCGTCCGAGTCGAGTCAGCTGATACTGGACCGGATAGGACCCATCCGAAGATGATTTCTTGTCCCAGCAGCGAGCCACAAATGGCAGACTGGAAGCCGCTCAACAGGATAGAAGGCAGGATGTCAGCGCCTAAAAAGCCAACTGACGGTTTGGAAGGTTGTCCAAGAAGTGCTGCGGTATCGGATATGAAGGAAGGTTGCCTGCTAATTGAGGCATAATATATGCCATGGTCTCGATCTTGAGCCAGGCCGGGAGGCGGCCCCGATTATGAAGTGGCAACGCTTTTGCGCCTTAGCCGCTGCGGTTTGGTTTAAGCCCGCGACTTGAGCCTGAATATCTTCGAACGGTGGTTTAATGATGTTAAAGAGACGTTCAGTGATGAACGTCGCTTCGGAGCCTGAGTCAATCAGAGCGCGGGCACGGAAATTGGTGGCAAATATGGATGAGTGCCGTGTCCAGAAGAACGGTACTTGTGCTGGAGGAGAAATAGCTCTGTACGTTGGGCTGAGAAACGGACGAGCTGGGGGTTTGGGCGGATGTCGAAGCCGTTGGACGAAGAAGCAGAACGATGTAGAAGCGTGTGATGCCTGGCTCCACAAGTTGAATAATTGTGGCTGCTTTAGCAGTCGCGAAGCTGATGACCTCTTGCGAAGCAATTTACGCACAGCTGTTTTGTCTTGATGCAACTGGAACGTGCATCAGCGGACATACTGAGAAAGCGCGGAAATAGTCTATTCGGGTGCTTCTCCTTGGAACAGAGGTCACATGTCTCTTCTTCGGACTCACTTGGTTCTTGAAAGAGAGAACCTTGTTTGGCACCGGACTGCCGTGCGAACGGAATATATTTGATCGGTTGCGAGAAGTGGATGGATTCTGGCCGCCTTGGGAGGGAGGCGGATTCGTAGCCCTTCGAGAGGTGGTAGGGTCGTTCTCAATAGCCTCGAGCGTCAAAAAACGCTGAGTGAGGAAGGAGTCGATTTCTTCCCAGGGCGGCACTTCCTTTTTGTCCGTCACGGACGCTTCCCACAAGGCGCGGCTTAACTTCGACAATTTGGAAGCGCAGATGGTCACAAGCAGATTATCTCAGTTGTCCGTGCAAACGTTGGAGACCGGTAGCGCTTTAAGGACTCCCTGCATCGTACTTTGAAGTTCCTTCAAAGCACGACTGCACTCGAAAGTTACGCGGGGCAAGAAGAGGAGGATGTTGATTTGGTTCGTCACCAGAAACCGATTATTCTCATATCGGCTGCGGAGAGCCAACCAGGCGGATTTGAAACCGTCATTTGTGAGTGGGGATTTTTCTACACAGGCCTTTAGATGGCTCCTGGTCTTCTCGGTGAGGTCGTACAATTTCTCTACCGAAGATAATTTTGGATTGTTTATCACGACCGCATTGAACAGATACTGGAATGTGGGCCAGCGTACGTAGTCCCCTGAGAAAACCTCAATATTGACGGGAGGCAGTCGACAGCCTGTTGGACTGTTAGAAGAGGTCACAGGCAAAAGTTGTTTTGCCGTCGTTGTGGCCTTTTGGCATAATTCGAAACTACCCACGCAAGAAAAAAAAATTGTTTTTGGAAGTCTGTGGGACTGAAGACTGGTCTGAGTAGAATTGACTCGGAAAACCGTCAGGAAACAAAACTTCTTTCGGAACTATAACCCAAATACGGACTGGCAGACAAAAAGGCCTCGAGCTAACTGGAAGGCAATAATCGGATCGACTCGGATTGTTTAAGATCACCTTGTAACGAGCCTTGGGACCAGGGCCCGTTACATTCATATACATATTCATATTCATAGCACTAAGTTACACCAACAACACAAACACCATACACCTGACTATGTAAATTTCCAAGTCACACGCGCCGATCGATTTCTGCTAAATCGACACACGCGCCCCAGTTTCCCCCGAATTTCAAAACTACACCCAAGTCATTTCCCGGTGCAACCGAGTAAATGACCAAAGTGCCAAATCTAGACTCAGCTCATATCTCGGTGCAACCGAGGCAATAACCGGGCCGGTGGCACGAGTAGAGAACTCGACACCACTTCCGTAACCAAAAACTTGCGGACTCAGCCATCGAGATCGGGCTTAAATAGCCCGAGTCCGCGATCAATCAGGGCAGTCCATCGCCTATCCTCAACTAAAACGGCAGTCCATCGCCTATTCTAAACCGTATCGGCAGTACATCCGCCGCGGCTACCAACACCCCGCCTCAGTAAGAAAACACACGCAAGAACTACCACGTGACACTAGCAATATAAAAAACCAATATATATATAAACAAGAATAAAGACAAATCATAAACATCAAAAGCTCAACGAAGTGTCGTCATTCCTTCGCCGAACGCGAATACAAATCAGGTGACCCAGAAACATATTGCCGCGCACACCAAAACTCAGGTGTCAGCGTTTTTCCCTTTCATCGCCCAGTGAGATTACAAAACTACCTACACGGTAGCCAGACTCGACGCCCTCTCCACTTTCGGTCTCACGGCCAAGCCCTGCCCTAAAGTTCCAGCGAACTACAAATTCCTTGTAGGGAAGAAGTCTGGACAGACTGAGCCTACCTCAGCCTGAGATAGGTTTCATTACAAAGTGGCGCCCGAGCAGGGACTTACGGCAACTTTAGGAGATTTCAAAGGAGATTTCAAAGACAACTTTAACACGGGGCTACGTGCAACTTTAACAGAAACTTCCGGTACAAAAAAAGAAAACCTTAACACGCGGGCTAAAACGTGGATTAAAGAAAAAAACTCGGCCACCGAGAAAGAATAGTAGAGCGAATAACCACAGAACTACTACGAGACGAGCTGGAGGCCTTCCGGTACAAAACCAAATTCGCGCAAGAACTTTGCCATGCTAGTCGCCGGACCACTCCCGCCGGGTGCCTGGACTCGCTTGGCAGAACTCGAGAGACAATACGCAAAACCAGCAGGACGCTCCAAGTCCCCGCTGCCCACTACTCCAGGACCATCAGGCACCGGAAGATGAGACCCCAAAGCCAGCTTGCATGTCCCCGCAGCCCCAGAGCCCACGATCCGACCACCAGTGGCCCCAGCCGCCGATCTTCCAAGGCCGCCCACTACGGAAACCTCCCGCTCGCCCACACAGAGAATTGTGTCAGCTATAGACGCACCCATAAGCGGGCCCGACTATAACCACGTCGCACGCACGGCAGAACGCATCCGCGGATGGGGCATCTGGAACTACTCGAGGAACGCGCACGCCTACGGAGTGGACACCAACCAACTGCCTCGGAGCATGGCCGAACTACTCACCAACCGAGCCAATCACTGGTACCGTACCAGTCAACTACAGGGCAGTTCCTGGATACATTTCCGCCAGGAGTTTCTGGCATATTTCCTGCCGCCAAGACATCCAGACCGCAGAGAGAGTGACGCCTACCGGACGCCCTTTCGCAGATCCCATTGGGATTCAGCAGACACACCTCGCAGACAGTCATCGAATCGAAATAGTAGTACAACGAACCAAGACGTCGCCCATCGAATGATTACCACTCCCATTGCGAACCCACGCGCAGCCTGTCGCCGATGTGGTCAAGCTGGACACGCCGCCTACGACTGCACCAACGCTTCGATCCTATTCTGCTGGGAATGTGGAAAGCGCGGCACTCGAACGGTCGACTGCTGCCGCCAAGCCACGTCGGGAAACGACACGCGTCCTCGACTGACACGGGATCAGCCGAGAACGACGCCTCCACAGACCCGCAACTAAGCAACCCACTACACGTGAACGACGGCCGAATAGTGGCGATAGTGGCGATAGTGACAATAGGAGGACAAACAACGGAGGCCACCATCGACACCGGGGCGTCCCGAAGTTTCGTCAGCGACAACCTGGCCCGACAACTAAACAACAACCAACCTGCAAGATGCATGCGTCCGCATACGCCTGGCTGACGGCTCAGTCAGAGAGATCACACAAGTTCTGCTGGCGCACATCAAGCTGGATCAACGAGAGGTTCAAATCCCGCTCCTGGTCATACCAAACATACTGGAGCAAGTTATAGTCGGCATGGACTTCCTATGTGCCATCGAAACGCCGATCCAATGCGGCACCACGCTGCTAAAGCTACAAGATCGCCACCTCACGCCAGCGCCACCGTCAGTTCAATCCAACCACGTACAAATCGCCAACCTCAGCAACAAGAAATCTAGGTCAACCACCGCGAATACACGTCCCCGACCTGCCACAAAGAATACGGAACCCAATAATGCCACGAAGAATACGACCCCGAAACCAACCACAGCGAACACACTTCCCCGACCTACCACAAAGAATACGGCACCCAATACTGCAACGAAGAATACGGCACCGAAACCAACCACAGCGAAAGCGAACAACCGGCCCACAACGGAAAACACGAATCCGAAGCAAGCACCGGTAAACTGCAACCAAGCAAACGGGAAAACGAATCCCACGGCCACTACGGAGCACCCGCGTCCTAAGCCAACCACAGGGATCACACATCCCAAACACACCACGAGGATCTCACACATGAGACAAGAATCAACACACGTGAACCAGGCGCTCGACAAGGGAAGCCCAGGATCAAAACAAACTACGGGACACACGCACCCGAACCCACCACAAGGATCTCACCCACGAGACAAACCCCAACGAACTGGAACCCGCTCGACACAGGAAGCCCAAGTCCAAGTTCAGCCACAGACACCGACCGCAGCCCTGTCATACCCACGGCCGACGCCACCCCGATCTTCGCCAACCCACTTCCGCGTACTGACGTGCCCACTAGCGCCATGCACCACGCAATGCCTAACACCACGTCTGAAATCTTCGTCGCCCAACCAAGTCGTTGCTGCGAAAACAGAGTCGCCACTGAGACCCGTCTGGCCATACATCGATCTGGAGACATTACAACCCAGGTATACCGCCAGACCCACGAAGCTACGCCACCCACGGCCAACGCTAACCCGATCGTCGCCCACATAAGCGACTACCCAGGTAGGATCGAACCCCCCAGCGCGTTCGACACAATCATCCTCCCAGAAGACCCAAGCCAGCCAAAGGACACCGACACCCCCGATCTCACCGAACCCGATCCAGAACTGACCTCCGATCCCTGGCCGCCGGACATAGCACCACAGATCCAAGAATTTCTGGACACAGAACTCCCAAAGTGCAATAATCTCCACGGGACCTCCAACATAGCCGAGCACACCATCGTCATGAGGGATAATCGACCCGTCAAACAGAGGTACTACCCAAAGAACCCAGCCATGATGCGGATTATCGATGAGCAAGTCGACCAATTGATCCAAGAAGGTCTCATTGAACCCTCACGAAGCCCGCACAGCGCCCCCATCGTACTCGTACGTACAAAGAACGGCAAATGGCGCATGTGCGTGGACTACCGACAACTCAACGCTCACTCTATTCCTGACGCATACCCCAGACGCATACTGCCCAGAATCAACTACATCTTGGAGCGCCTACAGAAGGCACGCTTCATAACCACCCTGGATCTGAAGAACGGATACTGGCAAACACCCATGGCCAACGGAAGTCGAGAAGCCACCGCCTTCACGGTCCCCGGCAGAGGTCTCTATCAATGGAAAGTGATGCCCGTCGGATTACATTCTGCACCAGCAACATTCCAACGGGCCCTTGATACTGTGATCGGTGCCGACTTGGAACCCTACGCATTCGCATATTTAGACGACATTGTCATCGTCGGACGAGACTTCAGGGACCACCTACACAACCTGGCAATAGTCCTCTCTCGCCTTCGAAAAGCGAACCTGCGGATAAACGCGGAAAAATGCACATTTTTCAAAAACCGGATCAAATATCTTGGTCACGTCATCAGCGAAGAAGGTATCCACACAGACCCCGACAAGATTGCTGCCGTTAAAGAACTCAAGCCACCCACGAACCTAAAAGAACTACGTCAGTGCATCGGAATGGCATCATGTAACCGAACATTCGTTCCAAACTTTGCTACAGTCGTCCAACCAATGTCTCAGCTACTCAAGAAAGGACAAACATGGACATGGACTGCAGATCAACAAGCGGCCTTCGACCAACTAAAGGAACTACTCACGACCGCTCCCGTACTTGCTTGCCCCGATTTCAACGTCAAGTTCTCACTACAAACCGATACGAGCAACCTCGGCATAGGCGCCGTACTCACGCAAGAGATCGAAGGAAAGGAACGAGTCATCGCCTATGTCAGCCGACGTTTGAACCAGGCCGAAGGAAACTACTCCGCCACCGACAAGGAATGCCTCGCCGTCATTTGGGCAATCCGAAAACTACGCTGCTACCTAGAGGGATACCGGTTCGACGTTATAACAGACCATCTCGCGCTGAAATGGCTGAATACTCTGGAAAGCCCCTACGGAAGAATAGCGAGATGGGCGCTCGAACTCCAACAGTATCAGTACGTCGTCCACTATAGAGCAGGGAAACAAAAAGTGGTTGCCGATGCCCTGTCCCGACAACCCTTGGAGACGCTTGCAAGAATCAAAGAGGACGCAACACTTGCCCCTGGCTCACACGAAGGATTCAGCCAACCAAAGAAGAACCCGATAAATACCCCGACTACGTCTTCGAGAATGGAGAACTCTACAGGCATCTGGGCCACGGAGCCAGCGATCACAACGACCCCCTGACGACGGAAAACCACCAATAGAAACGGCAAAACACGTCGGAAGGATCCCGCGGGCCCTACGCCCACAACGCAACGATAACGACAGTGGCCACTTGTAACTCCACCCGGAAGGGGGGGGTGTAACGAACCCTGGGACCAGGGCCCGTTACATTCATATACATATTCATATTCATAGCACTAAGTTACACCAACAACACAAACACCATACACCTGACTCTGTAAATTTCCAAGTCACACGCGCCGATCGATTTCTGCGAAATCGACACACGCGCCTCAGTTCCCCCCGAATTTCAAAACTACACTCAAGTCATTTCTCGGTGCAACCGAGGCAATGACCGGGCCGGTGGCACGAGTAGAGAACTCCACACCACTTCCGTAACCAAAAACTTGCGGACTCAGCCATCGAGATCGGGCTTAAATAGCCCGAGTCCGCGATCAATCAGGGCAGTCCATCGCCTATCCTCAACTAAAACGGCAGTCCATCGCCTATTCTAAACCGTATCGGCAGTACATCCGCCGCGGCTACCAACACCACGCCTCAGTAAGAAAACACACGCAAGAACTTCCACGTGACACTAGCAATATAAAAACCAATATATATATAAACAAGAATAAAACAAATCATAAACATCAAAAGCTCAACGAAGTGTCGTCATTCCTTCGCCGAACGCGAATACAAATCAGGTGACCCAGAAACATATTGCCGCGCACACCAAAACTCAGGTGTCAGCGTTTTTCCCTTTCATCGCCCAGTGCGATTACCAAACTACCTACACGGTAGCCAGACTCGACGCCCTCTCCACTATCGGTCTCACGGCCAAGCCCTGCCCTAAAGTTCCAGCGAACTACAAATTCCTTGTAGGGAAGAATCCTGGACAGACTAAGTCTACCTCAGCCTGAGATAGGTTTCATTACAACCTGTTGGTGAGAAATCTCAAACAATGAGTGACCTTATATTGAGCCGAGCTGAGCAAAGGAACGGTCACACTGGTGGTGGCAATATTTTGGAAATATTGTTCGTGCGGTGCTCCTCCGTTTGCCCCTTTGACGCAATCGTGAGCGGAACTGGTTTAGTCGTGGATGGAAGGAAGAAGTGACACCACAGAAAAAAAACAATGATTTTGTATCAAAAAATATTTTTTCTTGTTTGCGGAATAAACCTGGAAATTTTTCGGACGTGGATGGATTAGTTCAATTATTGATCTACTTGATCAATAAATTTATTTATTTAATTTAGCATACTTTGGGTGTATTGTAGCAAAAATTCACGGCGAATAGCGTTCCAGACGTCCTTCGTACTCTACCACAACTCCATCATTCCACTTGGAGGGAGCGAATATTTTTCCAGCTATGATTCGACATCGCTCCATCACTTTTTAATGGGATCCTATCGGGGAGATTACGGTGGCCACTTAATGGACTGTAATCTTTGTTTGGACTCAAATTTTTGACCAAAAATTACGAGTATTTGGTTTCATTGTCTTGCTGAAGAATGCATTTTTTAGCAAAAAGACCCATATTCCCGATGAAATCTCCAAGATTCTGTTTTAGAATGCTTAAATATTGTCCCTTTTGCATTATCCCATTGATCAAACAGCTCATTGTATTGGACTAGAGATCCCACAATCCAGTTACCAAGTACTGTGCGCCAAACCGTCAAGCACTGTGGCGGCTCAATTATGGTTTGAGGCGGTATACATCAAAATGGAGTTCGATCCTTGGAATTGATCAATGGGATAATGCAAAGGAACAATATTTAAGCATTCTAAAACAGAATCTTGGAGATGTCATCGGGAATATGGGTCTTTTTCAAAAAATGCATTCTTCAGCAAGACAATGAAACCAAATACTAGTCCTTTTTGGTCAAAAATTGATGTCTAAGATGTCCATGAAAAGGCCACCGCAATCTCCCGATAGAATCCCATTAAAAATTTATGGAGCAATGTCGAATCATAGCTGACGAAATATTGGCTCCTTCCAATTGGTATGATAGAGTTGTGGTAGTGTACGAAAAACGTCTGGAACGCTATTGCCCCTGAATTTTTGCTAAAATATACCCAAAGTATGCCAAATCATATTGATGAACTCACAAAATTAAAAGGGCTGAGGGCTTATTATTAAAAAATTTTCAAAACAATAATTGGTTAAAGAGTCAACGGAGTGCAAAACTGTAACATTTGACTACTTTTACATTTTCCTTTGCCATTTTTTTTCCAGCTTATCACACGGATCCAAATTTTCTAGAAAAATAGTAAATTAAATCACCAACAAAACATTACTAAAATCTTTGTCATACATACATCAAATATAAGAAAAGATACAGACCGTTAAAGTGCATATACTGAAATGGTGTTACAGTTTTGCTCGTCAGTGTATGTATGTACATATATAGTTGGGAGCCAACTATGCAAATAAATGTAAAAATATTAAATTAGGAAAACACATGTAGATAGGTAGATGCATGGATAATTTTATTGTTGCTGGAATGTGTATATATGTTTATACATATGTGTATGTATGAGCTTGCACTCGGAGTGTACCAATGTATATTTTATTGGGGTAGGTCGTGGATGGAATGGACTTGGAGATATATTAATGTTAGTGTGTGTGTATGTACTTGCACTCGGTGTGTGCCAATGTATATTTTATTGGGGTAGGGCGTGAATGGAGTGCACTTGAAGGTATATTAATGTAGATGTGTGTATGTACTTGCACTCGGAGTGTGCCAATGTATATTTTAATTAATATTTATACCCGTACTCGAAGAGTAAAACGGTATATTGTATTTGTGGTAAAAGTGGATGTGTGTAACATAGAGAAGGAGTAATTTCCGACCATATAAAAGTATATATATTCTTGATCAGCATCAATAGCCGAGTCGATATAGCCCTGCCTGTCCGTCCGTCTGTCCGTCTGTCTGTCCGTCTGTCCGTCCGTCCGTCCGTCCGTCCGTCCGTCTTGTTTGTCGCCCATTGCTCGAAGGCTAAAAGAGATAGAGCAACCAAATTTTTTCCATACTGATGTTATATCTCACTCCTAGAAAAATGTTTAAAAATTTCGCCCCGCCCACTTCCGCCCCCACAAAGGGCGCACATCTGTGGCGTCCACAATTTTGAATATAACAAAAAACGAAAAAAGCAGAATCATAGATGAAGACCATATCTATCAGGGGCCCAAATCTGAATCGGATCGGATCATTAATATAGCCACAATAGACAAAAACATACGCAAAAACTTCGCTCCCTCCCCTTTCGCACTCACACAAAAATCGAATCGTTTTGGTTTTTCGTATAAATGAGCGCCTCGATCTCAGAGACTATAAGAGCTAGAACAACCAAATTTTTGCCTAGACTCCTGTGATATCGCTTCAGTGCAAGTTTATTTCAAAATTTTGCCACGCCCACTCCCGCCCCCCCAAAAGACGAAAATCCACAATTTTGAAGATAGGAAAAATGCTGTATTGTAGAAAATTACCATATCTACTAGATTCCCGAATTTGGTTCGGATCGGACCATTATTGTAGCCACAATGATGAAATGAATTTTCAGCAGCGGGAATACCCCGCCGCCCATTGAGTGTTTCCCCTCGCCCGATTGTAGCGTAAGTCATTTATGGGGATGATTGTAGCTACAGAATCTCACACACGCACACTCGCGCTCACACGCTGCCTCGTGCAGTGTACGTGTGTTGTTGTGAGAACTGATGTAGATGTAGATGACAGATGCAGCAAACAAATGTTAAATTTAAAATGTAAGAAACTGATACAACATTGGAAAATTCCACATAAATTACATGTGTACTGACTGAGTACGGGTATAAAAGTAGAGTCGCGTTCACAGCGACTCCATACGTTCTTTCTCGTTTTTTTTTATTAATTTGTCCGCGAGTTATGGAGTTGAAGAGATAAGTACATATATAACAATATATATATGTACTTCTGTCGCGGAACTCGGACTTGCGAAATTTTGGAACACAAACCGCGATTTGTGGTAAAAGCAAGCGTACTTATCCTGGTTCTCTCCTGTGGTGAAGGCTATGCCGTGTTCGAATGCTGGATATTCTTTCCTTATAGAGGAAGGCAAAGGATTCCGGCTCAAAGAGCCAATGAATAAGCCAAGGTCGTCGTATCTTTTCCCACAGTTCAGAATCCCAAAAGGTCGTAAGAGTTTCCAAGTCCGAATGAAAGCCGATTCGTCAATGTGTATGGTTCCAGTTTATTATATATTATATACAATATGTATGTCGCGTGCGAAAGATGACCGTGTCGCTTGGGGTGTAAAAGCGTATTAGCCTAAGAAGCGTGAGCGTGGGCGGGAGCGTGCCCGTGGTGAGATTACGCGCGAAAGCTCGTCGCCGGGAGTGGGAGCGTGATCGTGGTGAACTTACGTCGCCGGGGAAAAATGCTCTTAAGTATGAGGGCGAGCGCGAGGGGCAACCGCTTGTCTAGCTGGACTGCTAACAGTGAAGTGTGGCTGGAATGCCCACATAGCGGTGGCCCCGCCAGCGCCGTCCCCACTCTGAACAACAATAATATGGGACAAAAATGTGAAACTTTCAAGATAAAGAGTGCTGAGCTTACTACGTAAACCTCTAGCATTCTGGTAAGTAACTAAAAGAGAGGAAACTAGTTTTCCGGTGGTCCCGGACGTACATCAACTGGCGGGTTCGTAATGGATAGAATAACTATGGGTTTTGGTACGGACTCTACGGACATGAACGCTACAGTCGGCTGCATGTTCTCCGAGACGATGCATTCGGCTACCGAATCTGCATCACCAGCAGCGATCGTTGCCCTTGTAGTGGCAAACGAAATCAACTGTTGCACTGGCGTAGTGGTCGGAGTTAGTTTTTCAGATGCCGGCGGGCGTGAGGCAGTTGGCACTTGCAAGTCCCGCGGAGTGGACTTCTTGCGCCGCGGAGACTCAGCCAGCAGCTGTAAACTGCTGAACTGAGTGTCCATGGCTAAGAGTCGACCGTATTGCTTCTTAAAGCCCACGATCAGCTCCTTAAAGCCACTCCTCGTCTGCCTCATAAACGAGCGCATCTCGTTTTCGACCGCACGACATTCCTCACAACTATAATGCAGACCGTTGCGTTGTGAGATGGCATCACCCACACGGCCAGAAATACCCGCATAATTTGCGTGCACTACGGTGTCGCAAAGCCAGCAAGGTATGTTCGGCTGATCGTGAGTGATCTGCTTCTTGCCGGTTTTTTTCGCGCAGACCACAGAAAATTCCATAATTAGTTTTCAATAACAAAAAGAAAGTTCAAAACAAATAGCAATCAGACCACAGTGCAAGCAGTTTCTAAAAGCTATGTTTAAAGAAGAAATCGAAAAAAAAGAGAGAGAACTACTGCAACATCATGTAAGTGAGAGAGCTACTGCACAAAAAGTTTGTAAGCGAGAGAGAAAGAAAAGTTAGTTTGGGTGATAGAGAGAGAGAGTTGCTAGACAAAAGCTAAAAAAAGAGAGCGGCCAAATGTATTTTCTTATTGTTCTTCGAACATAACCGGGCCGTCAGAACCGCACAGAAGAATATGAAGCAGATTATGGCCGATTAGTACTTCCGAAAAATCACAAGACTCGCAAGCGTGATAGTCATGAATTGTAAAATCAACTCGAAAGCAAAATATGATAGACATCCAAAACAAATTCTCAACAGATAAAAAGTATTTCCAAACATGCGTGGACAAATTGTCGAATAATTGCCGATAGGTTCCAGCACCAGAGCAGACATTAGGATCCCATTCTTGCATCTTTTGAAAATGTTCACCAACACCAAGCAAATATATTGCGATAACGAACCATCGCTAAATTCAGAGGCCACACTTTGCGTAGACCACAGAAAATTCCATAATTAATGTTTTTGTTCGGGCCAGCGGCTATTTAAACGGCAATTTAATGTAACATTCTGTATTTGTATAAGAGCATATAAAACCCTAAACTTGTTGTTCCAGCGTTCGGCAGTGCTGCTGCGCTCTCTCTGTAAAAGGGCGCTCTGCACCTAACGCTTCGGCTCTAGCTTTGATCGACCGTCGTTACTTAAATAGTTCTATGCTAATCTTTCTCCGCATAGGTTGCATACCGAGCCCTCTTGTGTACTTTTATCTGGCCTGGCAAAAGAGCGAGCAATTGGCTTCCGCTAGCCGCCAGTATAATTAAACATTTTTATAACGTTTCGAATCGAGTTGTTTTAATTGATTTTGGAAATAAATAGGTGCCAAAAAAACTTGGCCCCTCAAACAGTGTTTTTTAAATTTTTTGTTTAATAACAAAAAGAAAGTTCAAAACAAATAACAATCAGACCACAGTGCAAGCAGTTTCTAAAAGCTATGCTTAAAGAAGAAATAAAAAAAAAGAAAGAGAACTACTGCAACAGCTTGTAAGCGAGAGAGCTACTGCACAAAAGGTTTAAAAGCGAGAGAAAGAACAGTTATTTGAGTTTGGGTGATAGAGAGAGAGAGTTGCTAGACAAAAGCTAAAACAAGTGAGCGGCCAAATGTATTTTCTTACTTACTGGAAGCAACAACAAAAACACAATTACCCGACGCACAAAATTGATTAAAAACGTTGTGTTTTTACACAAAAACTAGGCATGCAACCGCGGACTTGTATAGCAAATCAGATTAGAATATATTTAGTAAATTTATTAGGCCAGACACCGGTTGTTTGTAAAAGATAAAAGAAACAGAAAAGAAACGGAGCGCAAGAAAAAAACACGTCTGGTCACTACAAAGAGAACGAACGAATCTGGTTGGTGAACTTGCTACTGTCTTGAATTCTGAATGAATCAGAACTGCCGAACTTTTCAGTTAACGCTACTGTATGTGTCTGGTCGATGCCAATTTTTGTCAAAGATAGTATTTTTCACTGAGCTTTCTATTGTCCTGTCGATTGATTGACAGGATATTTAGGGTCGGGGTCACCAAATTTTGATGTGTAATTGATTGAATACGGTACATGAGCAGTCTACAGGTTTGTCGCTACAACTAGAACTTGAACCAGGTGAACCCTGGATTGGGTTTCCTTTTGATGAGCAAATTCATTTATCTGGAAGAATGAGTATCTTCAGTATGTTTTTATGGTACAAGACTGATTCTGATACTATTTTATTTAAAGAACTTAAACTCTATTTATAGGTAACAAAAGTACCGATTCCATAAGAATATGGTGAAAGGGAAAGTGAAATTAATATAATATTATTGTGTTACTGGGGCAATAGACGTAATTAGTAACTGCACCAGTTTTGTATCGTTAGCCGAAGTAGCTGCAGACACGAGTATTTGTGACTCGACTACAATGCCGTGTCGTGTGTTATGACGTCTCCCGTTACTTGGGTAGACGTTATTTATGCGATAATTGTATAATGTGTAATATTATTTATGCATAATTCTGCGCTTGAACAGGAAACATAAAAAAAACGAGAAGGTACGTACTGCGTTGCTGTTAAAGTGACACTACTTTTATACCCGTACTCAGTCAGTACATATGTGAATTATGAGGAATTTTAAAAAATATTTTATTTTTATATTTATTTATTTTATTATTTATTTATTTATTTTTATACCCGCATAGAGCACTGCCATGTCTGTCCGTGCGTCTTTTCCAGACTGATATGATATCTCACTTCTAGAAAACTGTTTCAAAGTTTCGCCCCACCCACTTTCGCCCCCACAAAAGGCGCACATATGTGGCGTCCACAATTTTGAAAATTACTGACACCTAAAAATGCAGAATCATAGAGAAAGACCATATCTATTAGAGGCACGAATTGGATCGGATCATTAGTATAGCCACAATAGAGAAAACCATTTCGAGAAACATCGTTCCCTCTCTCTCGCACTCACACAAAAACGAGTCGATTCGTTTTTTCGTACAAATGAGCGCCCCGATCTCAGAGACTTTAAGGGCTAGAGCAACCAAATTTTTTGTCCAGACTCCTGTGATATCGCTTCAGTGCAAGTTTATTTCAAAATTTTGCCACGCCCACTCCAGCCCCCCCTAATATGATGTAGATGATATATATGTAGATGACAGATGTAGCAAAAACGAGAAAGAACGTACGGAGTTGCTTTGAACGCGACTCTACTTTTATACCCGTACTGAGTCAGCACACATGTGATTTAGCCAGAAATGGCTATATCGACTCGGCTATTGATGCTGATCAAGAATATATATACTTTATGGGGTCGGAAACGCCTCCTTCTGTGTGTTACACACATCCACTTTTACCACAACTACAATATACCCTTTTACTCTTCGAGTACGGGTATAAAAATGTAATATCTAACGAGAAAGAACGTACGGAGTCGCTGTAGTCGCGACTCTACTTTTACACCCGTACTCAGTCAGTACACATGTAATTTATGTGGAATTTTCAAATGTTTTATCAGTTTTTACATTTTACACTTTACATTTGTTTGATGCATCTGTCATCTACATCTACATCAGTTCTCACAACAACACACGTACACTGCACGAGACAGAGCGTGCGAGTGTGAGTGTGAGATTATCAGCAGCAGCAACCCTCAAAATAAATGTATATTTTTGTTATGGTTGTAGAGGGGGGGTGAGGCAGCTCGCAGCTGAAAATTCATTTGATCATTGTGGCTACAAATTCGGGAATCTGGTAGATATGGTCATTCTCTACAATACTGCATTTTTATTTTTTTCTATCTTCAAAATTGTGGATTTTTGTCTTTTGTGGGGGCGGAAGGGGGCGGGGCGAAATTTTGAAATACACTTGTTCAGGTTTGGTATCACAGGAGTCTTGGCCAAAAGTTTGGTTGCTCTAGCTCTTATAGCCTTCGAGCAATGAGTGAAAAACAAGACGGACGGAAGGACGGACAGACGGACGGACAGACAGGGCTATATCGACTCGGCTATTGATGCTTATCAAGAATATATATACTTTATGGGGTCGGAAACGCCTCCTTCTGTGTGTTACACACATCCACTTTTACCACAAATACAATATATCCTTTTACTCTTCGAGTACGGGTATAAAAACTGATAAAACATTTGAAAATTCCACATAAATCACATGTGTACTAACTGAGTACGGGTATAAAAGTAGAGTCGCGTTCACAGCGACTCCGTACGTTCTCTCTCGTTTTCATTTTACATTTTTTCCTGTATCTGTCATCTACATCTAAATCACCTCTCAAAACAACACTGAAAATTAATTTCAATTTTGTGGCTACAATAATAATCCGATCTGAACCAGACTCGGCAATCTGGTTGATATGGTCATTCTCTACGATACTGCGTCTGGACTTTCGTCTTTTGTGGGTCGGAAGGGGGCGTGGTGAAATTTTGAAATAACTTGTATTGAAGTGATATTACAGGAGTTTGGACAGCAAGTTTGGTTGCTCTAGCTCTTATAGTCTCTGAGATCCAGGCGCTCATCTGGACGAATGGGCAAAGCAGACACTTTGGTTTGTAAGTGCGAGCGAGAGGGAACAATATTTCTCGAAATGGCTTTCTCCATTGTGGCTATACTAATGATCCGATTTGATTCAGAATTGTGCCTCTGATAGATATGGGGTTTCTCTATGATTCGGCATTCGTTTCCTGTTATCTTAAAAGTTTTGGATGCCATAGACTCTGCCCTTTGTGGGGGCGGGGCGAAATTTTGATATACAATTGTAGGAGTGAGAAATCACATCGGTCTGGAAAAAAAATTTGATTGTTCTAGCTCTAATAGTCTCCGAGCATTGGCGACAAACAAGACGGACAGACAGCAACTACTACAAATACAATATACCCTTTTACTCTTGGAGTACGGGTATAAAAATTTATTTTAAATAATAGCACTTTGCGTGCTTCATGACTTCACATTTGAAATTCCTTCCTTATTCCGTACTCGAAGAATTGAGCGTTATAATGTATTTGTGGTAAAAGTGTATGTGTGTAACGCAGAGAAGGACACGTTTCCAACCCCATATTTTGTATCAGCATTAGTAGTCCTTTCGTCCGTCCGTGCATCTGCCCGTCCGTCCGTCTGTCTTGTTGACCGCCTAGTTCTAGACGATTCTTGAGACTATAAGAGCTGGAGCACTGCAATTTTGTATCCAGCCTCCTGTGATATCACTCTTTTAAAAGTGTATTTCAAAACTTGTCCACTTCCCATTTCGCCACCATTAAAGAACGAAAATGTGTGGCATCCACAAAATGACTATAGAAAATATATCTACCAAATTATAACCAAAATTAACAATTTCATTTTCTGTTGCAACCCCATAACCCCGTCAACGAAGCTACCGCTACTGATTCTCTCTTTGGAATGGCGTGTTGTTGAGAGAAGTAATGTAGATGTAGATGAGAGATGTAGAAAAAATATGTAGGTAAGGTTAGGTTAAGACGGTAGCTGGAGAGAGAGACCTCCCCCCGGTTATTTCGGCCAACTATTGAACCGTTGTGATGCCGCAAGGGCCTGTAGCAAGTTAATGCGGAACTAAGGGCAAGCTCATCCGATGGCTTTTATGTTTTTGGAAAAGATCCCTAGTTTGGTTTTGGACTTGTGCGAAATGTCCGTAAGAAAGGGAGCCCCAAGGAACCGTAGTCTACATTTACCGAGGACCAGGCAGAGACAGAAGAAATGTTTGATTCTCTCATTCTGAGAGCAGAAAGTGTTGCAACCTTTTTCCGCATGAGTTCTACAGGAAGAAGGTATACCATGGTGTCGAGGGCTTCGCTTGGGGTAGTGCGTATTCCGACCGTTATGAAAAGCTCTGCCACGTGTTGAACTCTGCTAAATTTGTGGAGACCAGTTTTCTTCACCTCCCATAGGCATGCTGAGAATCAAAGATTTGATTCGGCAAAATAGTCGCCTTAAAAAGCAGACTTAAAAGCCATGTGTATGGGATTTGTCCGTGGGAGAAAATACTAACCTCTAGAAAATCCGGTTCAGCCAGTTTATGGCTGTTTGTCCGGCGTGGATCAGCTGGGCTGATATATATTGTATGGGTATATTGTATTTGTGGTAAAAGTGGATGTGTGTAACATAGAGAAGGAATCGTTTCCAACCCTATAAAGTATATATATTATTAATCAGCATCAATAGCCGAGTCGATATAGTCCTGTCTGTCCGTCCGTCTGTCCGTCCGTCTGTCCGTCCGTCTGTCTGTCCGTCTTGTTTGTCGCCCATTGCTCGAAGGCTACAAAAGATAGAGCAACCAAATTTTTGTTCCAAACTGATAAAATATCTCACTCCTAGAAAAATGTTTTAAAATTTCGCAACGCCCACTTCCTCCCCCAAAAAGGGTGAACATCTGTGGCGGCCACAATTTTGAAAAAAGAAAAAACTAAAAATGCAGAATCATAGTGGCCCATATCTATCAGGGGCCCAAATCTGAATCGGATCGGATCATTAATATAGCCACAATATAGAAAAAAAATACGAAAAACTTCGCTCCCTCTCTTTCGCACTCACACAAAAACGAGTCGATTTGGTTTTTCGTACAAATGAGCGCCTATAAGAGCTAGAGCAACCAAAGTTTTTGTCCAGACTCCAGTAATATCACTTCAGTGCAAGTTTATTTCAAAATTTTGCCACGCCACCTCATGCCCCCCCAAAAGACGAAAATCGTAGGGAATGATCATATCTACCAGATTTTTGAATTTGGTTCAGATCGGATCATTATTGTAGCCACAATGATTGGTTGAGGGGCCAAGCTTTTTTGGCACCTAATTATTTCCAAAATCAATTAAAACAACTCGATTCGAAACGTTATAAAATGTTTAATTATACAGGCGGCTAGCGAAAGCCAATTGCTCGCTCTTTTGCCAGGCCAGATAAAAGTACACACGGGGCTCGGTATGCAACCTATGCGGAGAGAGATTAGCATAGAACTACTTAAGCAACGACGGTCTATCAAAGCTAGAGCCGAAGCGGCAGATGCAGAGCGCCCTTTAACAGAGAGAGCAGGACTGCCGAACGCTTGATACAACATAAGTTTAGGGTTTATATGCTCTTATACAAATACATAATGTTACATTAAATTTACGTTTAAATAGCCGCTGGCCCGAACAATGATGAAATGAATTTTCAGCAGCGAGCTGCCCCACCCCCGCTACAAACAATACAAAAATATACTTTTTTTTGATGGTTGATAGCCGCTACTGAATTTCTCACACTCACACTCACGCTCTGCCTCGGGCAGTGTACGTATGCTGTTGTGATAACTGATGTAGATGTAGATGACAGATGCAGCAAACAAATGTAAAATGTAAAAACTGATACAACATTTGAAAATTCCACATAAACTGAGTACGGGTATAAAAGTAGTGTCGCGGCAGCAGAACACAATACGTCCTTTCTCGTTTTAAGCTTCTGGGTAGACCTCCTTGAGCGCTACCACCGCTTTCATAAAGAGGGCCGCCGAGCGAGCATCTTGGCAGGCAATGGCTTTCACCGTGCCCTGATGCCCCATCTCATTTATGTAGCGGTTCGCCATTTTCGGAAAGCCCCTCCAGAAATCTGTCCTCTAGCTTTGCCTCAACCATGTGCCATTTGTCACGAAGGCCATTTCCCTCCTTGGCGCCCTTGTCAAGGACGCCAATTAGGGTTTTTCCCTTGTCACCTCCGCTACCACCTGTTCCTTTCTGGCTTTGTCTGGCTCTAAGTCCGGGATGATCGAGCTGGCTCCATCCCCTTTGCCGTTGGCATGATGTCCGGGTCATCATTTACCAGGATAAGCGCAGCGCGCCTCCTATCTGGGTAGGACGGCTTCTTACCCAGGGCCGCCTGCCGAGGTTGGCAGCCACCCCAATCACCGGTTTACCCCGGGTCCCCCGCGATGGGGATGGGCGCAGTCCATTGCAGGACCGACTTAGTCTCCCTCCCCGTCTTCTTAGGACATGGTTTCCCAGGCGTTGATGAAAAGGTTTTGCTTTGTCTCTCTGGTACTTTAAGAGAAGTACCGAGCTCCTTAGCGGTTTTTGATTTTATGATTAAAACAATTGCCATTTTGTACCTACGCGAGGCATAGCCCGAGTGCCCCGGGAAACATGATTAAAACTGTAGGTTGGCAGGTGTCCTGAGTTCGCATAACAACGACCGAGAACCCTCTTGACCATCCATCCATCAGCGCATACTGTTTCTCCTATGATTAGGTTAACTTCACTGCGAGCTTTCTGCTCTCCATGCGACTATCATTAGCCAGCATCAGACCATGCCAGGACCTGTTAAAAGCCGCCCTAACGAGGAGAATATAGCCGCACTTCCACCGGTGTGTAGATTTACGGCGGGTGACGGTTCACTCTTGCCCCTGTATTCTAGAAACAGGAGCACTGCCGCATCGAGCAGATTTTTGAATCAATTTTTATTTTTTTTTTTATTTAAAGTCGACTTTATTATGATATCATCTATTTGGTCAAGCTGAATTCGTTCCGCTAACCAAATAAGAATGTGTGCGCGCGGCATTCCTCGCTTTTGCCATTCGATTGAATACATCCAGCATCGAGTATCTCCAAAGACGCGTTGTTTAACAATGAAATTCATCAGTGACCTTATTTTTTGCCTGAATATAAGTGCTCTGATGTCATGTCTATCATTTGATGTTTGTCCGGGAAGCAGCAATTGAATAATTTCTATCCATTTTGGATTACAGGTAAAAGTAATAAGGAGATCTAGCCAATCGTAATGGCGAACATATGTCATTGCATCTTACGTCGCTTCCTTCAGTACTAACTGCATCACGTAAATGGATGTACTCCTCAGAACATAGTTTGGCTTGGTTCAACCTAATGAAAGTTAAACGTTCCGTTTCTATTTTGACATACATGTCGACGCAATATTGCTGAAACAATCGACGAAACCGCAGCAAATAGTTGTCAGCATTTTGACGAATCATCAAACGATATGCGTAATAATTTATTGAGCTAACTTTCTTTGTAGTTTCTTCACCTGAAATTAAAACATTAGATTTAATATTTCGTATTTACATTTTTTGCATAACTAATTACTGGTTGCCAGTCATTTTTCCGATTTTATCGATGCCATTTTTATTACTTGATACTCACCATTCAAAGGATTTATCATTTTGATATTAAAATAATATTTTCTCCTTGCCAAAACATCAGCGGATATTGCAATGCGTCATGTCATCGATGTGTTTCAGATATTTGTTTCAGTTGGCAAGTATGGCGACGTGTAAGCACAATATCGCGTGTTTCTAATTGTTCACCAACAATCAGGATGGCAACTTCATGTATTGTTGGAGCGTTAAATGTGCGTTCGTGTGTTCCAGATGGTCGTTTATCTGCTTTGATGAAAAATGTATAGTCATCATTTGGCATGCGCTCTAAAGCAGTCTTAAACAACCTGACCAACGCATGATGTTCATGAAGCAGTTTCTACAAGTCTTGAAGAATTACTCGCTTCATTCCTGCATTGGTTCCTAGACGTCGATCAAGTTGTTCTTCCATGTTTCCCATGAAATATATTTGTAAAAATTTATTCTGTGTACCTTCGAGCGGTAGTACCTTCGAACGCCCAGCGCCACCACACAAAACGCCGGCGCCACATTTATATCACCTACATATGCATATATAATCAAGACATATCTAGAACCTAAGATAAAAAGAGGAAACATGAAGTTCCTGCATTAACTTATATATATATAATCAAGACATATCTAGAACCTAAGATAAAAAGACAAAACATGAAGTTCCTTATTACCAATATTAATAAATACTAATACATACCAATACCAAGAAATATCGATAACATACGACGTTCAAATTTAGACAAAAAAACGCGCTCGCACCAAAACCCAGTGTGACCCACGATCACCAACAAAGGGTCACACTAACAGCTGGACAAAACGCGTAATGGCAAACCGAGAACGCGTTAGGCCCATATCGGGCCACCAACAGCTGATCACCAGCAATAAAAAAAGGAGGAGCGGCAGATCGAATCGGGGCAGTCCAACTCGGAAAGCCCCTGGCGTAGGTTAGGTTAGGTTAAGGCGGCAGCGGAGGGGGAGAGGCCTCCCCCCCCACTCACTTGGTCCAGTTAGTTTACCCTTGTGATGCCGCATGGGCGCGAGCCCCTTCTCCTGGCCCCAACCGTTGTGAGCAACTTAGTGCCGAGCTAAGGGCAGTCCCATCCGGTGGCTTGGATGTACTTGGACAGAGTCCCCGGTTTGATTTCGGAAAGGTCCGAAATATCTGTAAGGAAAGGGGCCCCGAGGAACCGTAGTCTTCGGTTTCCCAGGGCCGGGCAGAGACAGAAGAAGTGGTGAACCGACTCCTCCTCGTCCCTACAACTTCTGCAGAAGTCGTTGTGAGGGATCAACAGTCGTGCAGCATGTGTGCCGATCTGCCAGTGCCCCGTGATGGCTCGGGTGACGGCGGAGCAATGTGCTCTGCTGAGTCTATAAAGCTCTTCCGAGCGTTTTTTCGAACGATTTGGCCAAATCGCTCTTGAAGTTCTGCATGTGATGGTCAGCTGCCATCGCCTGTCAGCAATTTGCTCGAAAGCCTCGTGCGTTAATAGCCTGCACGTAGCTAGAGGCATTGCCACTTGCTCCCTCTCCGGAAGGAGAGGTACAGTAGTGCCCCGCCTAGCTAGCTCGTCGGCGGCATCGTTCCCGACAATGTCCCTATGTCCAGGGACCCATATTAGGGAGAGATCTAGCTGCTCTGCGGTCTCATTTAGAGACCTGCGACAGTCGTTTACGGTCGTTGAGTTCGACGAAATAGAGCCAAGAGCCTTTAGGGCCGCTTGGCTGTCGAGAAGACGCACACCGAGTGTCCGTCTAAAGATAGTTTGGAGACGATGGAAATGGCCTCATTTATGGCTAAGACCTCTGCCTGGAACACGTTGCAGTGGTCCGGAAGTCTGAAGCAGAGACTGATGTTGAGCTCATCGCAGAAGACGCCCCCTCCCACGCGGCCGTCTAATTTTGAGCCATCAGTGTAGAAGTGGATCGCGTTCGCAGGTCCAGGTTCGCCCCTCTCCCAGTCCTCCCTGCGTGGGATGGGTACCTGGAAAGGCGTCGAGAGGTAGTCACTTGGGATGCAGTAGTCTGTCCTCTCTGGAAGTTGCGGGAGTTTTATTAGTATTCCCGAATGGCCAACCGTGGTGGTTTTCCACAGATTGGATTCCCTCATTCTAAGGGCGGAGAGTGTTGCGACCTTTTTCCCCATAAGTTCTACAGGTAGAAGGTACAACATGGTATCGAGGGCTTCACTTGGGGGTAGTGCGAAGTCCGCCAGTTATGCATAGCTCTGCCATGCGTTGGATTTTTGTGAGTTTGTCAAGACAAGTTTTCTTGTCCAGGGCTGGCCACCAGACCACTACTCCGTAGATCAGGATTGGTCGTATGATGGCGGTGTATAGCCATCGGGCTATGCACGGGGTCATGCCCCAATTTAGACCGATGGTTTTTCTGCAGGTGTAGAGGGCTACTGTGGCCTTCTTCACCCTATCCTCTATGCTCAGCTTCCAGTCGAGCTTCCTATCGAGGATGAGGCCAAGGTATTTGGCCTGGTTGCTGAAAAACTAGCGGCTCTCTGCATAGTTTCGGTGGGGTAAGTGTCGGAATCTTGTATTTCCTGGTGAATAGTACAAGTTCCGTCTGAGATGGGTTAGCACTTAGCCCACATTTGGCCGCCCATTCGGACAGTTTTGTGAGAGTGCTTGTCATGCACTCGCATAGGGTCTGTGGAAACTTCCCAGAGAATGCTATAGCGACGTCATCCGCATACGCCACCACGCGGCATCCGCCACCCTCTATATCCCGCAGCAGTACATTCACTGCTACGTTCCATAGGAGGGGCGAGAGGACTCCGCCCTGCGGGTGCCTCTGTTGACAAACCTGGTAGATGTTGACGTCCCCAGTGATGCCTCAACGGTCCTGCATTGCAGCATCTGATCGATGAGACTCACCGTCCGGGAGTCAACCCCCAGGTCAGTCAATGCTCTCGTGATGGCGGACGGGATGATGTTATTGAAAGCCCCTTCAATGTCAAGGAAGGCTACCAGGGTATACTCCTTGCAGCTGAGGGACGATTCGATGATTGATGTGATCGCGTGTAGGGCCGTTTCGGTGGATCTTCCCCTCCGATGGGCATGTTGAAAATCAGAGATTTGATTCGGCGATATGGTCGCCCTGAGATGCAGACTTAAAAGCCGTTCCATCGCCTTCGGGAGGAAAGACGACAAGCTTATTGGTCTGAAATCTTTAGGGGCAGTGTGCGAGGGCTTGCCTGCCTTGGGAATGAAGACAACTTTGGCTCGAAGCCATGTCTTCGGGATTTGTCCGTGGGAGAAAATCCCTCGTAAATCCGTTTGAGCCAATTTATGGCTCTTTGTCCGGCTTGGATCAGCTGGGCAAGGATGATGCCGTATGGTCCCGCGGATTTGTAGGGCTTGAAGCGTTTTATTGCCCAGGATATATTCTCCTGACTTAGCAGGTTCAGAATTAAGCCTGGGACGTTAGAGGGATGCGCTCCGTAGGTTGGTCTGTTCACAGCGCATCCTGGGAAATGTGTACTAAGAAGGAGGCTTAGCGACACGGAACTGGATGTCGTCCAGGATTGGTCGGCTTTCCTCAAATACCCCAAAGTTGGGGTTGATTTCGAGAGTACTTTGCGTAAGCGCGAGGCTTCGGAGTTACTCTCGATTTCGGTGCAGAACTGCCGCCACGACGCGCGTTTGGCTTTCCTGAGTTCTTTATTATAGGTTGACAGACTTGCCTTGTATTCGGTCCAGTTCTGTTCAACGTTAAGAGCTTTCGCTTTGTTAAAAGTCTCCGTGAGGATCGCCGGAGCTCTCCCAGCGTCGGAGTCCACCATGCCGGTTTCTTCCGACCTCTGGTTTTTCCGGGTGGGCAGGCTTTGTCCAGCGCTGCGTTGCAGGCGTCGGTAAAAACCTTTACCAGACGAGTCGTGGTCTCCCCTGAGAAATCCTCCCTAGGTGGTGTTTCAGGGAGAGTTTGGCTAAGAAGGTCCACATAGCGAGTCCAGTTAGTCCTCCGGAGGTTACGGAACTGGGCTGGTCTCGGTATGGTGAACGTAAAGACAGTTTCTACGTACCTGTGGTCCGAGAAGGAGTGTTCTTTAAGGACCCTCCAGGATACTATATTATCCTGCAGCGTATGAGAGGCAAGCGTGAGGTCCAGGACCTCCTTGCGATTCTTAATAATGAAGGTGGGATCATCCCCACGGTTTAAGATGACCATCTGTGTGGTCAGTAAGTAATTAAAAGGAACTCACCCCGTTCGTTCGTGTCGGTGCTTCCCCACTGGCTGTGGTGAGCGTTGGCGTCGCATCACACTAAAAGGCCGATGTCCTTGGCCTCGCAGTCTGCGACGAGCGCCCTCAAGGGGGCGCATGTGGAGGCGGGTCTGGCTGGTCGTGACCCATATACGCCGAGCAGATGCGGAGTGAGCGCTCCTGGCCTTCGAGGCTCACCGCCGTGTGGTCTTCATTGCTGAAATTTGGGAGCAAAAAACAAGTGCAGTTCTCTTTTTTGCAAGAATGCAGGTGCGTATTTTACCTGGGGAGTCAGCTAAGTAAAGCTTATAGTCAGGAGTCCTCAAACCGGAGACCCTGTTTCCAAGGATCCAGGGTTCCTGAATGAGGACTATGTCGGCCCCACCCTTGGCTAGGTGGAGCAGTAAGGCAGCGCATGCTGCCTTACAATGGTGAAGGTTTATCTGCAGGAGTGTCAGGGACATTCCTGAGACTCGCCTCCACCACTGTCGTGTCGACGTCGCTCTCCGGGGAGTCGTCGTCCTCACCGAAGTCGATGCGTCCGAGACCTCTGGCCAGGTCGCTCGCGTCGGACTCGTAGCGATCCAGGATATCGTCAGATACCATTGACGCCACGTCCGACGCCTTGGGTTGGCTCGCCGCTTCCGGGACGTCAGGCTCGAGGTCTGTCTGGACCCCCGCTTTCTTTCCCCTTGGAGTCGATTTTGTAGGGGACTATGGTCACCTTACGGTAGCCATAGTCCACCACTCCTGACAACTTTTCGAGGAGCGCTAGCGACTCCTCGTTCAGGACTAGGATAATCTGTCGCCTCTGTCCTGCGACCTCCTCGACCTTGGCCACCTTCCAATCGGCTGTAGGAAGGTGGGGGTTGCGGACCTGCAGAACCTTGAGAATCTTCTCAGGTTCTGCAGGTTTGACCGACACCCACGCTCGGGCCCTCGGTCTGCTTGGGACGTCTTCCCATCGTACGGCCTCCAGTTTGGCTTCCCGGATAAACTTCATGAATGAGCGCCGCCACCGCGCATCTTGGCAGGCGATGGCTTTCACCATGCCCTGATGCCACCCGGCGTCCTCACATTTGGGCGGGGGTCCACCGTTCTCGGAAAGTTCCTCCAGGAAGCGGTCCTGGAGCTCCGCGTCCACCAGGTGCCACTTGTCACGGGGACATTACCGTCATTGGCGCCCCTGTCCAGGACGCCAACTAGGGTTTTGCCCCTCGCCACCTCCGCAAAAGACCTGTTGGTCAGGTGCGTCTTCACCCGCTTGGCTTGCTGGACTTGGCCTGGCTGTGTGGCGTTGTCCTCCGCAGAGCGTTGCCGCTTGTTAGGGGGCTTGGCTACTCCCTTTCCGGATTTGGCTGGTTGGAAGTTTGGGATTATTGAGCTGGCCCACAGCCTCTGCTCCATCCCCTTCGCCGATGCCACATACTCCGGATCGTCGTTGGCCAGTATAAAGGCAGCGCGCCTTCTGTCCTGGTAGGACGGCTTACCTGCCTGGCCTGCAGACCCGCCGCCTGCCGAGGTAGCCACCCCGATGACCGGTTTGGCCCCGGTGCCCCTCGACGTGGATGGGCCCGATTGGCTTATCGGAGCCCTCCCCGCAGCGGATTCTGCTGGAAGACGGTGGACCGACTCAGTCTCCTTCCCGTCTTCTTTGGACCTGGTTTCCCAGGCGTTGATGTAGAGGGATGGTCTTGTCCCTCCGGTACTTTCAGAGGAGTACCGAGCTCCTATGCGGTGTTGTTTTTAATAAGATTAATATTATTAATATTTAAGTGAATTGGCATATTTGGTCCCACGGTAGGCGGGAAGGGGTTAGTCACCCGAGGCATAGCCCGCGTGCCCCGGGAAGCCTGATTTAAACTGGAGGTCGGCAGGTATCCAGAGTTCGCATACTAACGACCGAGCACCCCCTCGGCCACGCATCCATCAGCGCATGCTGTTCCACCTAGGATTGGGGGTAATTTTCACTGAGAGTTTTCTTCTCTCCGCCCGACTACCATTAGCCAGCATCCTTGGCAGAGACCTGACCGTACCAAGGACCTGTTACCAGCCGCCCTCACGAGGAGAGTATAGTCGCACTTCCACTGGTGTGTATAGTTACGGCAGGTGATGGACCGCCCGCGATTCCACTGCTTCATAAGCTGGAGCGTGGCAGCATCGGGTTGGGGCAAGCCCCGGCCCCATGCAACCCCGCCCCCACCCGGGGTACAGTGATCGCGGGTCGGACCATTATCCCTGGTCTCACCCGAGCAGCCAGGGTACCACCCGCGACGTCTACCTACCGCAGCACGCCGCCAAACAGCCACGTGCGGCCGAGTAGCCAATTCTGAGGGAAGACCCCAAGGGAGACGAGTGATCCCGATCCCACCTATAAACTGACTCTGTACTAATAAGAACAATAAAAAATCCATTGTAAACCCGCTAGTATCTTTTTTTTTTTTTTTGAACCAAGGAATCTCTCTCCAGCTACCACAGCCAGAAATCCTACAAATTTCTGTGAACCCGGCACGGCAAGCATACCCCGGTCGAAGCGACGTCACAGTGGCGCCAAAGCAGGTTGTGGTAGTATATAGTAAAGATCCCTAATATGGTCAAGATGGCACGGCAGTGGATTACACAAGCATCAAAGGCGGAACTGACTAGCTACTGTGAAAAGTTTGGAATAGAAAAATCGGAAGGCGCGGAACTAGCCGTGATTCCCCTGTATCACCCGAGTGGCTGACGGCCCCTGGCGTAACAACCCAGCGATTATTGACAGCGGAACTTTGGATCCAGGTACCATTCACCTCTCCACTCGTTCTGCTGAATACTTTTCTTCCCTCCAGAGTCTGTTTAAACTTCTGAATCCTCCCCAGAGTGTGTTCAAACCTCTGAATCCTCTCCAGAGTGTGTTCAAACCTCTGAATCCTCCCCAGAGTGTGTTTAAACCTCTGAATCCTCTCCCGGAGTGTGTTCAAACCTCCGCACCAAACTTCTCCCCGGAGTGTGTTTAAACCTCCGCACCAAACCTCTACACGGAGTGTGTTCAAACCTCCGCCACGATCTTCTCTCTCTCGGGTGTGTTCAAACCTCCGCACCAATCTTCGCCTCGGAGTGTGTTCAAACCTCCTCAACGATCTTCTCCTCGGAGTGTGTCCAAACCTCCGCATCCCTGGTCTCACCCGAGCAGCCAGGGTACCACCCGCGACGTCTACCTACCGCAGCACGCCGCCAAACAGCCACGTGCGGCCGAGTAGCCAATTCTGAGGGAAGACCCCCAAGGGAGACGAGTGATCCCGATCCCACCTATAAACTGACTCTGTACTAATAAGAACAATAAAAAAATCCATTGTAAACCCGCTAGTATCTTTTTTTTTGAACCAAGGAATCTCTCTCCAGCTACCACAGCCAGAAATCCTACAAATTTCTGTGAACCCGGCACGGCAAGCATACCCCGGTCGAAGCGACGTCACAGTGGCGCCAAAGCAGGTTGTGGTAGTATATAGTAAAAGATCCCTAATATGGTCAAGATGGCACGGCAGTGGATTACACAAGCATCAAAGGCGGAACTGACTAGCTACTGTGAAAAGTTTGGAATAGAAAAATCGGAAGGCGCGGAACTAGCAAGGAAAGCACAGATACTATTCGCAGATAGAACGGATCACTCCAGAGCAATACTGGACAGACTGCAACAGCTGGAGAACAACAAAGCAACATCACCAAAATCAACGCTAGCGAAGCCACAAATGGAAGATCAACAAGCGGAACCAAAAACTGCAAGGAAAAAGTCACTTTTTCCGAAGCAAATAAAAAAGGATCACCCGAAGCAGTAGCCATGATAGACAAGATCCGCAAATGGGACCTAACATTTGCAGGGAAATGTCAAGTGCTGGAGTTTATAAGCCGAATGGTGGAATTAGCAGAAACAAACGGGATATAACTGGATCACCTGGTATTTGCGATGCCGATCATCTTGGAGGAAAGCTCACTAGACTGGTGGCATACGAAGCCAGCGCCGATCAACACATGGGAAGAAGCAAAAGGACGGATTGGAGGAAAACTTCTTATCCCCGCGATACCAGGAGGAGTTAACAAAACAGGTCACAGACCGCAAGCAGGCCGAAACAGAAATGGTGAGGGACTACGTCCACGACCTTCGGAAACTAATGAGGTTCGGGACATACTCAGAACAACAGAAACTGGAAGTCACGTATAAAAACTGCAGACTGCCAATTAAACTATACGTAAAGAGTCGAGAATTTGAAACACTAGCAGAGTTTATTGGCACAGCAGAGGATTTCGAGAAGCTGAAAACAGAAGCAGGTCTCTCAAAGACGAACCAACAATGGAACAACCAACCAATCCATCAAACAACATGGCAGCGAACGCCAAACAGACAGAACAAATGCCACAGATGTGGACAAACGGGGCACGAAAGGCGAGCATGCAACAGGGAACCGATACTGTACTGCTGGACATGCAACAAGCAAGGAGTGCGAACTATAGACTGCTGCAGGAAGCCGCAGGGAAATGGACATGGTCCGGAACACACCCGCGAAGCTCTCGAGACCCAGAACAACACAAGCGGAACACAACCCAACTAAAATACGAGGACAATCAACTCCTAGGGTGGGCCAGAGTCGGAAAACAAATGGTGGAAGTAATCATCGACACAGGAGCCACGAGATGCATGGTCAACGAACACACGGCCAAGAGACTGCAACTAGAAGGAGTAGAAAAAAACAGAATCAAAACTAATACGACTAGCAGATGGCAGCACACGGCGAACAACAAAAAAGTTTCGAAACAAAAGTGGAGCTGGGAGGACGTGAAACCAAGCAGTCATTCCTAGTCATGACCGGAATCCCAGACACCCCGAAATTAGGGATGGATTTTCTGAGAGACGCGGGAATAAGAATAACATGTGGAGAAGCCACAGTAATGATCAGCGAGATGGCAAACCCGAACTTAACAGGGGAAAAGGCAGGGACAACACAGCCAGAGCCGATCGACGAGGAAATAGAAGAATGGATCGCAAAAGAAATACAGAAATTCGAGACAATACAGGGAGTAAGTAAGTAGTGTAATAATGTTGGTTTCAAATCAATTAATCATTCTTATTTTGACAGGTGGTGGTGGGGGGTGATTAATGATCGTTAAAAGGGACAGGTGGGGGGTGGGGAGGTAGTGATTGATCGTTAAATATGGTAAAAGTGACAGGTGGTGGGCGGGGGAGGTAGTTATTGATCATTAATTATGGTAAAAGTGACAGGTGGGAGGTGGGGGAGGGTAATTCGATCGGGGGGTAATTAATGACCAATGTGATTGCACGATCATGTTTACACACACCTTATTAACGATACAGGGACGGGCTATTATCAATAGGGCACACGTGCTCATGCGTAAGTGGTTCACTGGATTGTGGGAGGGGGAGTGTTTTTTTTTTTTTTTTAAATTCATTTATTATCTTAATAGTATGTATGTACAGAGTTAATACTGGATCTGGCTTGGCGAGTCGTTCATGTGCGGTACGGCCGTGAAGCATTGCTTCGCACATGCGGGGTCCTCGCCTAGGCTATCCGCTCCCTTCTCTCGCGCTCAACAGCGCGCAGTTTTGTCATGACAGACGCCGCGAAGTTGCTCGCCGCTTCCCAGTGCTCCGGAGACTGGAGCATCAGCGGCACCAGGTTCTGAGCGGTAATGGCACCACCCAGGGTGACTTCAAGAATGCTTCTAGTTTCGGAAAATCTGCCGCACGAGAAAATTACATGCTCGGCATCCTCCTCAACTCCTCGCCCGCACCAAGAGCACTCCGCAGACTCTTCGTGTGCCCAAAACGATGCAAGTATTTCCGAAAGCAACCATGCCCGCTGAGGAGCTGCGCCAGGTGGAAATTGACTTGCCCGTGCCTTCGTTCCACCCACTGCTCAATGGCCGGGATGAGCTGGTGAGTCCACCGTCCCTTGGTGGACGTATCCCAGCGATGTTGCCACTTGACAGGCTCTGCTGCTTGCATGCCGTGCGCACATGTCTCTTCTCCGCGTCGGTGATGCCTCTGCCGTGAGTCTCCCTGTAATACGTAGCCCGCTCGTCCGCCAGCAGCTCGATGGGAGCCACTCCAGCGATCACGTGGGCTGCCTCGTCGGAGACCGTTCTAAAAGCGCAGATGATCCGTAGCGAGGAGAGGCGGTGCGTGGATACTAATCCTCGGGCGTAGCTCGCCGTTTTGAGGGCGCTGGACCAGACCGGTGCCGCATAGAGCATCACCGATCTCGTCACGCTAGTTAAAAGGATTCTCCGCCAGTGTTTTGGTCCACGGGTGTTCAGCATTAGTCTTGTAAGTGCCGCATTACTGGACGCTGCCTTCGCACTCGTGTAGGCTAGGTGCTCTCGGAATGCTCTCGATCATGACCCCCAGATATTTCACCGCTCTCTTGGACGTCACTGTGGTGTCTGCGACCCTGATGCAGGCCGTCTCCACCTTCTTGCGGCTGGACACCAGCACTGCCTCGGTCTTTTGAGGCGCGAGCTCAAGTCCGACTTGTTCCAGCCACTGCTGGATGAGCGAGATCGTCTGGTTGCAGGTCGACTCCGCCAGGGTCAGCTCTTTCGCAACCACCAGTATGGCCACGTCGTCTGCGAAGAAGCCCACCACGTGCACTCCTCGGGGAGCCTGAGTCGCAAGATGCCGTCGTACATCACATTCCAGAGTAGAGGGCCCAGCACCGAACCCTGGGGACGCCACCAGTCACCTCGTATTGCTCTGTACCGGTCTGCGTATCGTACAGTAGCAGCCTCCCTTCGAAGTAGCTACGCACCATCCGTAGCAGATAAGCTGGGGTATTGAAGCTCTCGAGGGCCCCTCAGAATGCAGCTCCACCTTGCTGTGTTGAACGCATTTCTGATGTCAAGCGTGACCATCAGGCAGTACTCCTTCCCTCCCCCTTTCCACCGCGTGCCGGCGATTGCGGTGGAAGCTATGTCCACCACCCGGTTTATGGCGTCGATGGTCGATTTGGCTTTGCGGAATCCATACTGATGCGGTGAGAGATCGCCCGCCTCCGTAATGGCTCGTGTTAAGCGGGAGCACAACACCCTCTCGAGCAGCTTTCCTGCTGTGTCAATCAGGCAGATTGGCCTGTAGGACGTTTGCCCGGCTTGGGAATAAGCACCAGTTTCTGCTTCTTCCACCTTTCAGGAAAGACTCCTTCTCGAAGGCACTGGTTCAGCAGCGCAGCGAAGATTTCTGGTCGCAAGGAGAGGGCGAGAATCAGGGCTCTATTTGGAATAGAGTCAGGCCCTGGTGCCTTGTTTGGGTTTTATACTCCTGGCTGCGATTCTCACCTCCTCCAGCGTCACTTCTTCAAAGGCGGGCTGGTTTGAGGTTTCCTGTGGGCTGGGGTCTCCTCTATGTGGTCCGCCATGTGCGGAAAGAGCTCCTCGACAATGGATCTGACTAGGTCCGGGTCCGATGGGGGTGTCTGCTTTTTGCCGCCCAGTTTGTCGGCCACTAACCGATATGCCCTTTCCAGGGGGTCGTGCTCAGCAGTGTCGCAGAGCGCCAGGAAGAACTTGCGCTTGCTCTCTTTATGGCCGTCTTGAGCGCGCGTCTGCAGTCCCTAAAAGCCACCTGCAGTTGACCGCCTAAAGGGTTTCGGCGTGATCGCTGGCAACGTCGACGTGCATGGTTGCATTCCCGGCGTAGCTGGGCAATCCTCTCGTTCCACCAGAACACGGGTCGGTGGTGGCGACCATATTGCCTCCTCTTGGCCATAGAGGCTTCGCATGCTGACTCCAGGCCCTCCATGACGTGGTTTGCCATGCATTCCGCATTTCCACCCGCCGTAAGGTTCGCCGCCAGCTCTGCGAACAGCGCCGTGTTCATGCTGTCGGCGCGGTAGCATTTCCATCTGGGCTCTGCCGGTACTGTGCTACCTCTCCGCTGTCCGATATGGCATATGATTGCCACATGATCGCTCGCCGTGTAGGCGCTGCTGATGCTCCAGCTAGTTAGATTGTAGAGCGAGCTGCTGACCAGGGTGAGATCAACGACTGAACCGACTCCTGCTCTAGAGAAGGTGTGCTCCCTTCCCTGGTTAAGAAGAGCGATGTCCAAGGGGGGCGAAAGTCTCCAGCACCGCCCTGCCTCTTTGCTTTTGTCGAAACGCTTCCCCACTCCTCAGCCCATGCGTTGAAGTCGCCTCCAATAGCCACTGGGTGTCGACCTCTGACATCCGCCGCAAGGTTATCGAGGATACCTGCAAACTCGTAGAGGGATAGGCTTGGGGCGAGGTAGACGCTATAGACCCACGTAGCTCCAACCTCTGCACGAACATACCCACTCGCACGGCTAATGTCGGTGAACTGATAATCGCCGCACATCCACAGCGCCGCCTTTTTGGTCAAATCTAGAATAAGGTCAGCCGACTCCTGACCTTGTATGGCTCGCTAAGGACTGCGAGGTCTATCTTCAACTCCGCTACAGTTTGGCTCAAGAGGTCTTGAGCCGCAGCACAGTGGTTGAGGTTAAGCTGCAGTAGCTTCATCTTTGGGGCGGCATGCAGGATCCTCCCTTGGCTGCTGGACATCTTGAGCTGCCCGCGTAATGTTGCGTCTCCTTGGCTTTGTTGGCGATGCAGATGAAGCAGCTTGGGTCGCTCTGGCAGGTAGCTGCTTTGTGCCCATCTGCGCCACACCTGAGGCAGCATCCGGTGCGATCCACCGTGCTTTTGCACACGGCTGCAAGATGTCCAAACTCTAGACATCGGTAGCATCGCCTCTGAGATATCCGCTGCCGGAGCCTACAGATCGACCACCCGACTTTGATCTTCCCCGGTACCAGCAGGGCTTTTGCCTGGGTGGGGGGCAAGCACACAAGCGCTATTTGCGTTCCAGCATAAGACGGCCTCAGGCTTTTGACCGCTGCAATGTCCACGCAGGGTACGCCGACATTTGCCGCCACCGCTGCTGCGAACTCCTCCTTTGTGACCAGGCTGTCAAGGTCTCTGATCTCCACACAGAGCTCCTCGGTCACCGCCCTAATGCCGGATTGCATGCCCAGTGCCTCGCCGATGACCTCCTTGAGCTTCGCCGTGTTGCTCTTGCTCGCGCCATCTAGCTCAAGCAGTAGCTCGCCCTTTGCCGTCCTCCGGATCCTGCTTACGTTTTCGCCCACTTCCTTGAGCTTACCGTCCTCTCGCCTGGTGACCATTCGAAGAATGTCGCTATAGCTTAGCTCTCCCTGGGGCTGGATTATTATCGCGTCCGGCCTCGGCTCGCGGGGACGAGGTTCCTTTTTTCTTCCTCACCTTGGGGCCCACCTGTTGCCATCTGAGCTGCTTTCTCGCGGCTGGGGTGGCAGCATGGTCCACTGCGCCGGAGGGTGTCATCTCGACCTCATCCTGCGCTGGCAGCTCGAGCTGAGTCGTCGGTTGCTTGTGCTTGGTGCCTCGTTGCCTCTTTGTAGGCCTAAGGGCCAGCTGGGGAGACTCTCGTAGCCTCTTCGTTCCTGCTGGTGGCGGCTTCACGGATGTTTGGGTGCTCTTGGTGGCGGTCGCAATCTCCATTGGGTGCAGCTTGTCGAAGTTTTTGAGAACTAGCGCCTGCAATGCAACGATTCTCAGCGCTAGATCCTTCATGGGGACATCAACGTGGCGCTGGTCGTTCATCCTCTTGACCAAATCGTTCGCGCGCGTGCCTAGGGTTTTTAGGAGCTGCAGTGGGTCGGAATGCGAACGCTCAGCCTCCCTTGCCATCGGTACCAAGGTGGAACATGCTCGATCCGGTTGCTTTCGCAGGTGCCGAAGGTGGTGGGGATCTGGCAAGTGCGCTGCGCTTACCAAAGACTGCCTCTTCAGTCATGTTGTCAATCGGGGTGTGTGGTGTGGAATTCATAATATGAGGGTCTCAACTCGGGTTCGTTGTTCCTGGTCGCAGTGCGTAGTCACCATCGCGATCCCATGGGTGCCTTTCCGTGGAGTGAGGTCCATGCGAGGGTTGACCCTGGGCCTTATGAGCACCAGGGTTCAGAGCCAGATCGGTGCTAATTGGGATATAAATCAACCAATCCTACGCATCCACCTAAATGGAACGACCAGCAAGCGTTTCCCGAGGCCTGCCAAGGTTTTAACGAGACGGGGGCAGTGGAGGACATTAGCCTACGAGCCATTTCAGCAGCGGTTCAGACTGCCTAGTCAGGTCGCAGAATGCCCTCACCGTCAGCCCAGAGTCCAATGCACGTAGGGGGGGTTCCAGTGGGTCGTACGTAACACCTTACTGGTCTCGGTGTTACGGGTAGGATGTGTCTACCGTTGCGCTATCGTCCATCAGCGACTGCGGCCATAATTGGTCCGCCATACTAGGCTCATTTGGGGCGTCCCGCGTCGGCCGGGCATTTCTTCCTGGCTTCTGAAGATGGGGGTTATACCGCCCCTTCTCGGTCGCCAGGGCCCCGTTTGCTGCTACGCCGCCAAAGCGGTGGGGTTGGCATGAGGTCAGGTCCGCGACCCGTTTAGTAGCCGCTGACCCCAATGCGCCTTTGTGGATAGTTACGTCCATAGTATCTCCTAGTATAGTATCTTCTAGTCCTAAAAGCAGCGCTCGGAGATTAGGGGGTCGTTGCCTACTTTTAGGGTGGATGATAAGGCGCCCTCTGTCGGAGGCTGGGTGCTGTACTCTGTCGGTGGTTAGCGTCCAGTACCCTCCATTACTACATGATAGCGCCATCTGCCGGTGTACAAATCGCTGTGTAGATACTAAACTTATTATCGCCGGGAGTGCTGGAGCCCTGGCTAGCAGCTGGTATTCCGCATTTGCTAGGAAGAAAAAAGAAAGCCAACGTGGAACGTGCCAGCGTGCTCACCTTGCCATAATAGCCACGTTTACAGTACCCCTATCGAGTTGGCTTTCAAGGGGCTGTTTTGCGCATACGCACCGTGCTGGCAACACCTCTGCCAGGCACGGCAACTCCGTCGCCCTCCATATTGAGTCGGAGAGAGGGAAAAACTCACTCTCCCCGGGAGCTTCGTGCGTGCGGCCAAAAGTGTGCGCTTGAGTGGGATTTCGCGCTGTGTTCTCCAAGACCGAAATCCCTGCGAATCCTGCTCAGCGGTCTCCTTGGCCTGCAACCTGAGTAACGTGGATCAGGCAGGGGAACTGGGGAGCGCCATCATTGGGTACGTATGTGTGCCTTAACTCTGCCCTTCCATGGGTCTGATTTTGTCTCTGAGTTGCAGCCATCGACTTCACTCAATGACTGCCGCCGTGGCCAAGGCGACAAAACGGCAATAAAAACGCCAAGAACGCGAAATGGAGGCGGCGTCGGCGTGGGAGTCGACCGTCCACGCAGCCAGAGCGGCATCGCGACCGACCAGTCCGCAATGCACCCTCGGTTGACTCCGATGAGCCCCGAGACGCGGTGCAAAAACAGGAGCGACGGGGCGCGCGACCGTCCTGAATAAGCCACTCACTCACTGTCTGGGAGGGGGAGTGTGCTTGCACGATAATGTTTCTCATGCGTGCACATGCGTAACGGTGGTAAAGTAGCTATCATCGCCATCGGTGGTTTTGTTTAACAGGTTCTCTTGTGTGTCTAAAGATATTAATTGATTGATTGTTTTGGCTAAAGAGTGAGTAATAAAGAAATGTGTTGAAGATGTGTACCTTGGTGGTTTTGTTAAACAGGATCACTAACATCCCAGATATTAATTGATTGAGATCTTAGAGGTAATAAAGAAAGATGAGATGGAACGTCACTAGATTGATAACCAGGATCTTTGCTACGCATTCAAAAGGCTAAAAAAGGTAAGAACAAAAATGCAATAGATTTTGTTTGTTTTGTTTTTTATACAAGTATTTCTTTATTTAGAGAATTGTATTACAACTGGTTTTGTATTTCATTAGATATGTTTATGTATGTATGTATGTATGCATGTGTATGTGTGTAGGAATCGGAATAGGGCCCACAGTGCAGAGAGAGACTCGAAGTGGACGCCAGTATTGAGTAACACCCTTTTTGAGCAGAGGAGAGAGCGATCACTAGAGCAGGGGGTTTGTAGGGTTAAGCGAGAGAGATTCAGCGTCAGTCGATGCCAGAGTTTCGCGAGCTTCACACAATTTACACATCAGTCCAGACAATTCTAAATTACACACATACAAATACACATAATCATAAGTCAAATCCACATAATATTCAATAAACGTTACAACAACTAAACTATAATAAATTCACGTCGTCTCGGGTTTTAATTCCACATTAGTGCTAAAAACCCTGGGCCACACATTTGGGGGCTCGTCCGGGATTGAATTTTGATTGAAACGTGTATAAAACACCAAAAACAGTGTCGTAATTGTGGTAAATTTGGCTGTATTGTAGTGAAGTTCGGGTCAGAGGTCGCAAAATTGCATTAACCAAGTCAAGAGTGTTAATGGACAATTGCGTAAGAGCGACAGAGACAGAATCAGAGCGTCAAAAGAATTTTCGACAATTACGTGGAGTTGTGAAATTCAGAAGCGTGGCGCAGAAACAACGAATAAGCGGGAAAACGGCAGACTCAGCAAGAAACGGTGAAGGCGAAAGGAAACAGCGAAGACAGCGAGAACTGATTTCATGGTCTGCGACAGAAGGCGACAAGAAACGGTGAAGGCGAAAGGAAACAGCGAAGACAGCGAGAACTGATTTCAAGGTCTGCGACAGAAGGCGACAAGAAACAGTGAAAGGGACGATACGAAAGCAGAGAGAACAGCAATCGTTACTGACAGCGGCGCGGGACTTTTCCGTATACAGACAACAAGCAACTGGCTGGAGTGTTGTGACTGTATAGCTGGAGAAGAGAGGCGTAAAGCAGAACGAGAGCAACTGATCTCGGTGGTATCAAGCGTTGGAAGGCGGCAAGGCCAGGTAGCAGCAATCGTTACTGACAGCGGCGTGGGACTTTTCGGTATACAGACAACAAGCAACTGGCTGGAGTGTTGTGACTGTATAGCTGGAAAAGAGAACGTGAAGCAGAACGAGAGCAACCAATCTTGGATCAAGAGTTGGGTGGCGGTAAGGCGGTAGCAGAAAGGCGAGTTGCAAAAGTACAGTTGCGAATTCTGGTGAGTGACGGAAATTGTCTGTATGAGACGAGAGGATCTATATACATAAGTAGATCGAAGAGGAAGCTGAAACGAGCGACATTGAGTCAAACAAGAACGAACGTGTTAAAAAGTAACTAACATAGTGATAAGCTTAAAGTGTTTACAGTTTTAGAAGCACATTTGGATGCATATAAGTACAGTTTGAAAATAATTTGAGTAAAGTTTGATAAGTACTAAGTAAAGTTTGAGAGCCATTGTAATCGGAAGAGTTTTAAGAAATTGTAATTGAATTAGTAAATAAACTGTAAACGGAAAAGTTTTAAGTTCACTGAATTTAAAAAAGGCATTGTTTGAGAGCCATTGTAACCGGCCAAGTTAAAGTCGCTGAAATTGTCAGAGTTTGAGAGATATTGGCATTAATATTTTGTATTGTTATGTTCTATGCTATATCATAATAACATACATTTTCTATATAATTATTACATTCAACTATATACTATAAGAACATAAATTGTACAAGATGAGAAGAGACGAGATTCTGGCACTGCTAGTTGCAGATTTGAGGCTTAAGTTGAGCGAGTTAGGATTGGAGACGGTTGGAAGAAAGGTAGATTTACAAAACCGGCTTCTTACTCACTATGATCTTTTAGGGAGGTAAATGAGAGCGATGGGGATGAACAAGAACAATCATTAAGGTCAATAGAACCACATCAAGATCAAACTGGAGAAATCGGAAATAGAGTGACAGGAATTGGTCGCAGAGAAATAGAAGCTTCAGTTTCAGCTAGATCGTGGTTCACGTTGAAGGATGTTGAGGGTAGCGTTTCAGAGTTTTCCGGTTCAAATAGCATGGATGTTAATCAGTGGATAATTGAGCTTGAAGAATGTGCACTTACGGTAGGGTGGAATCATCTGCAGACATTTATTTATGCTAAGCAATTGTTAGGTGGAGCAGCAAAGTTGTACATACGCAGTCAGCGAGATATTCGGGACTGGAGTAGATTGAAGGAAGCATTGACTGAAGAGTTCGGGATTAAAGTATCATCAGCAGAGGTTCATCGGAGATTATTTAAGCGACAACAAAAAAGAAGAATGAAACGTTGCAGGAATACTTGTATGCTCTGATGGAGATCGCGAAACCAATTGATTTAGAAGACGAAAGTTTGATTGAGTACTTTGTGAATGGGATTCCGGATAGTCGAACCAATAAGGGATTGCTGTATCAAGCCAGAACCATGAGGCAGTTGAAGAATCAGATTGAAGTTTATCAGAAGATGCGTGGTCCATTGAAGTCATCAAATAAATATGAATCGAGGAGTTTTGGCAAGGAAATAGATGAGGGAAAAGGTTCAGAGTCAGTTAGGAAATGTTATAAGTGTGGAGAAACGTCACATATGAAGAAAGACTGTCCAAAGAACGATTTTAGATGTTTTAAATGCAACCAACCAGGGCATAAAGCCGCTGCTTGTAGGGTTGAAGGACAGGTAAAGCAGGAAAGAGCAAACTTAGTACAAGGGAAGATTGTAACAAAACCATTAGGTATATTTACTTCTTCCGGCCTAGAGTTGAAGAATGTCGTACACTCAAGAGCCACGTTCAAAGGGCTTGTAGACACAGGAGCGGATTCATGCTTATTAAGCCGCAGAGTTTTCCTTAAGTTAGAATTGGTCAGTTGACCGGTCGCCAAAGATGTCTGACTGGAATTGGGGAGTTTCAGATCATCACTATTGGAAGTGCTATAATTCCTGTGAAGATCGATGGAATCGATATGAAAGTAGAGTTCAATGTTGTGTCTGATGAAGACATAGCTTTTGAAGCGATTTTAGGCAGGACAATTTTAAAAGACGTTGACTTGAAAGTCACCAAAGATGGGACAGAATTGGTTAGACGATTGAGGTCCAAGTAGAGAGTGAAGGACACAGAATAAAGGTAATGAGGAAAAGGTTCTTGCTCAGAGCCGCTGGCAGAGTATAGAAGCTTTGTATGTTGATTTCCGAGGAAAGTGAAGATAAGGTGGACATAGTGGTGTCACATTTGTCGCAGTTAGAAGCAAGTAAAGTGAAAGGTATGATCGAGGGATATAACCCAAAGAGAAATGCTAGTAGTCAGATAAGAATGAAATTAGTGCTAACGGACGAGTTACCAGTCTACCAACATCCGAGACGTCTAGCATGCAGCGAACAAAGGATAGTCGATGACCAAGTTCAAGAGTGGTTAGACGAGAAGATAATCAAGCATAGCACGTCAGAATATGCATCTCCAGTAGTTTTGGTCGAAAAGAAAAATGGGAAGAAACGACTATGTTGTGATTATCGAATGTTAAACGAAAAGATAGTGAGAGATAATTTTCCAATGGTGCAGATGGATTGTGTTCTCGAGAAGTTAGAGGGAGCAAGAGTATTTACCACATTGGATCTGTCGAACGGGTATTTTCACGTGCCGGTCGAGGAACAGTCTCAGAAGTACACTTCATTCGTTACCCAAAACGGTCAGTACGAGTTCCAGTATGTTCCATTCGGTATATCCAACTCGCCTGCAGTGTTTAATCGTTTTATAATGTCAGTAATGCGTGAGCTTATTAGGAAAAGGGATGCAGTCATTTACATGGATGACATTATCATCCCGAGTAAAGATGTTCAAGAAGGACTTGAAAGATTGGGGGAAGAGTGCTTTGAAGTGGCAGCACAAAACGGATTAAGAATAAATTGGTCAAAGTGTCAGGTTCTACAGAAAAAGTTATATTCCTAGGGTATATCGTTGAAAATGGAACGATCAAGCCAAGTGAGGAAAAAACTAGGGCAGTGAGTAATTTTCCAATACCCAGAGATAAAAAGGCAGTGCAAAGATTCTTAGGGCTGACGTCGTATTTTCAGGAAGTTTATAGAAGGATACGCAATAATCGCAAAACCGTTGTCAGATTTATTACGGAAGGAGGCAAAGTTCGAGTTCAAGGAGTTAAAGGCTGGGCTGACTAGTAAACCAGTTCTGAGGTTATATAATCCCTAAGTCACAAACAGAAATACACACAGATGCGTCCAAGTTCGGATTTGGGGCAGTATTGCTGCAGAGAGACCCAGAAGATAGCTTGTTACACCCAGTATTGTTTATGAGTCGTAAAACAAGACCTTGTGAAGAGAAATACCACTCGTACGAACTAGAAGTTCTTGCAGTGATAGGAGCATTGACAAAGTGGCGTGTATATGTCTTGGGAACGAAGTTTAAAATCATCACTGATTGCAATGCGTTCGCAACGACAATGAAGAAGAAAGAGGTACCGTTGAGAGTTGCGAGATGGGCAATGTTCCTACAGGACTTTGATTTTGATATAGAGCATAGGTCAGGATCAAAGATGAGGCATGTAGATGCGTTAAGTAGAGTATCGTGTTACGTATTGACAGATAGTGTGATGCATAGGTTGAAAGAGGCGCAATTGGCGGATGACTGGACAAAAGTAATTAGAAGTATTGTAGAGGATAAAGGGTATGAAGACTATTACATTGCAAAACCAGATTTTGTTCAAAGACCCAGATAGAGAACTGATCGTAGTACCATCCCAAATGGAGGGCGAAATAATTCGAATTGCCCATAGGCAGGGACATTTTGCTGCGAAGAAGACTCAGGACTTAGTGGAGAAGTCGTATTTCATCCCAAAATTGAAAAAGAAAAAATATGTCGAGTTGTTGAAAGTTGCGTAGAATGTATCATGGTAAATGCGAAAGCTGGAAAGCAAGAAGGGTATTTGACACCGATAGATAAGGGCGACAGGCCGTTAGTGACATTCCACATAGATCATGTAGGTCCAATGGAAATCACTAAAAGCGGTATAACCATATTCTTGTTGTTGTTGACGGGTTCTCAAAGTATGTGTGGTTATACCCAACGCGTAGTACAGGAACTGAGGAAGTTATAAACTGTTTGGAAAAGCAGGCCATCAATTTCGGTAATCCATGTAGAATTGTATCAGATAGAGGAGCCGCTTTCACGGCAAATGCGTTTAGGGAGTATTGTTCAGGTCGGAATATACAACATTTGATGATTACTACAGGTGTGCCACGAGGTAACGGGCAAGTGGAGCGAATGCATAGGATCGTAGTTCCTATGTTGTCAAAGTTCAGTGGAGATAGTCCAGGTTCTTGGTATAGGCATGTAGCCAAAGTGCAGCAATTAATCAACAATATTGAACCGAGAAGTACGAAGGTAACACCGTTTAAGATTTTGACAGGGGTCGATATGCGATGTTCAGATATTTCGGAGCTAAGGGAGCTGGTGAGTCAATCATTTGTTGAGGAATTGACGAAGAGCGTGAGCAGATGCGCAAAGAAGCTAGAGAAAACATAAAAAGATTTGCAGGAGGAGAATCGATTAGCGTTCAATAAGAAAAGAACGGTAGGAAAGGAATACCAGGTTAATGATTTAGTAGCGATTAAGCGTACACAGTACGGGGTGGGACTTAAATTGAAAGGAAAGTATCTAGGACCATACAAAGTGGTGAAAGTCAATAAACATGGAAGGTACGACGTAGAGAAGGTAGGAGATGGAGAAGGACCTTGTAAGACTTCCAGTGTGGCAGAGTACATGAAGGAATTCGGGGCGAATCCAGCGTCAGGAGGGCCGAATGTAGGAATCGGAATAGGGCCCACAGTGCAGAGAGAGACTCGAAGTGGACGCCAGTATTGAGTAAACACCCTTTTGAGCAGAGGAGAGAGCGATCACTAGAGCAGGGGGTTTGTAGGGTTAAGCGAGAGATTCAGCGTTAGTCGGTGCCAGAGTTTCGCGAGCTTCACACAATTTACACATCAGTCCAGACAATTCTAAATTACACACATACAAATACACATAATCATAAGTCAAATCCACATAATATTCAATAAACGTTACAACAACTAAACTATAATAAATTCACGTCGTCTCGGTTTTAATTCCACATTAGTGCTAAAAACCCTGGGCCACACATGTGTGTGTATCTATTTTCTAGTTTTTGTAATCAAACGTTTATATAACTTGTAATATTTTGAAATTAAATCCTTAGCATCTGCCCGATCTCTTACAATGTGGTGGCAGCTACACACTAAATTGCTAGGGAGGGAGGGATTTCCCCGCACAGAATACCTTTTTGTTAGGTAGTCAAAGAACGTTCTATCGTATATTTTATTCAGATTCAAGGTCAAATATACCATCGAGCTGGCTCTTTGTTACCTTTCGAGAACGCATACCACCAATTTTGGCAATTATATTTTATCGGGAACGCGGAAGACGAAGCTGATAGTCGGTGTGCCATTATTACCAACACGCAAAAAAAATGGTTTTCGATTTGCAAGATATGTTTCATCAGCATAACGAATTGGTTCAGTTATTCAAAACTTCTCCTGATTGAATGCCATCGGACGATCATAAAATTGTTATTCGAGCTGATAAAACATCGGGTGGCCAACATGCAAGGCGTATCAATGCACAAACAGTTGACGAAGTGGTAATAGTCATAGTTGGTGACCAATATAATAATCGTGACATTGTGCTTCATCGTAGAAATGAGCAACTTGACCGTGTATCCGAGACTCATCGCTGTTATGATGCATTACAATATCAGATATTGTTTTCGAGCGGCCAAGATGGCTATCATTTCAAGATTAAAATGATAAATTCAGTTAACGGTAAATTGATGAATAATTTATGATTGATTTATATTTTAATTGAAATTAAATTTAATTGAATTGTATGTTGAGAAGGAAAAAAAGAAAGTTAGTGCTATGAATTATTACGCATACAGGCTGTAGATACCACACAATCCAGACAACCACATATTGAAGTGTCCAGCACTTTTTCACCAGTATATTGTTGACATGCACAAATTTGATCGGAACTGTTGAATTTCCTTCGATTCAAGCAAACCAAAATACGTTCCAAAGAGTATGTTCATTTGCGTGATGCTATTTACATCGATGGAACTGCACAAATCGTTGAAAGTATGATAATATTACCGTCATCGTATGGTTGAAGGGAAATGCTCCAAACGTTTTCCAAAAAATTTGGTCTCCGATACAGTGACGGGCAACGATGGATATTCCGAATATCAGCATCGATCAACTGAAGATAATGGTCATTCGGTAAGTTTGAGAGTTCAAAATCAAGATTTGAAAATTGATAATCGTTGGGTTGTGAGATATATTTAAAGATTTATAAATCGCACATAAACGTAGAGGTCTGCATTTCAGTTCAATCTATTAAATACATTTTGCAAGTACATTCACAAAGGAAGTGATATGGCTGTTTTGGAGCAGTTGCTAATGTTACCGATGAAATCACTCAATTTCAAATGGGCAGATATATCAGTTCAAATGAATATTATCATTTCCGCTCCATGATAGGCATCCAACTGTAGTTCATTTAGCTGTTCATCTTGAAAACGGTCAACGCGTTTTTTTTCACACCCGGAAATGCAATGCGAAGAGCTGCGCAACCACCAGCACCAACTTTAACTGCATTTTTTGCGTTGTGTCAAGCAGATCATTTTGCGAAAACATTGCTTTACGCTGCAGTACCCGAATATTATACGTGGAATAATTCGTCAAAGGTTTTCAAAGGCGAAGACGCGGAGAAGCCGTTTATGGTAAGCCAAAATTGTTTCACTCAGATTAGATAGGACGAATTTAAACAGTTCATCCTAATAATCAATCCTAATATTATTTGCGATTGTTGATAATAAATTTTCGTGGACCAACATCATTTGAATCTATTCGAACTGTTGATGAAGAATTGTGTGGGACGTATCATAAAGCATGCGAACGATTGAATTTTGCTTGAGAATGACATGCATTGGGATCTTACACTTGAAGATGCAGTATTGTCATCAAGTCCACATCAAATTCGGACACTTTTCGCAATTATTATTGCCACGTGCAGTCCAGCAAAGCCAACTAAATTGTAGCAAAAACATTAAAATCATTTGTCAGAGGATTCTTTCGATTGCGCCGTCAAACGGGCGATATAAACTAGAACTATACGCTCGAAATTTACAACGAAGCATTGATCGCTATTGAATACCTTTGCTTGATAATGGCATGCAAAGCATTAGCTCAATTAGGTATGACAGCGCCTAATCGAAAATACAAGACCTTTCAACAAAGAACTGGAGCGTGAGCAACAGTATGATCGTGCCGAGCTTAATGCGTTTGTGCAAAACAATGAGCCAATGTTAAATATTAATCAAAGAACGGCTTACGACCAATCATTTCGAGCTATCGAAGAACAACATGGTGGACTGTTCTTTTTGGATGCAGCTGAAGGTACCGGAAAAACGTTTGTAATTTCGATTATTTTGGCTTCCATCCGAGCACAAGGTAGAATCGCATTGGCTCTGGCTTCGTCTGGCATCGCTGCCCTTAAGTTGCCCTTGAACATGCAGGCTGACGATAATCCTACATGCAACATTTCAAAAAGATCTGCAATGGCGAGTGCAGCAGCAATGCTCTCTTATTGTATGGGATGTACTATGGCAAACAAGAAGTCACTGGAAGCACTAAATCGTACGTTGAAAGATATTCGTGGAGATAATCGATTGTTTGGTGGTGCATTTATATTGTTAGCAGGTGATTTCAGACAAGTCAAACAAGGAACTGTTCCTGATGAAATTAATGCGTGTTTGAAAACATCTAATTTGTGGCAGTCTGTAAAAACACTTAGATTGACTACAAATGTACGTGTTCAATTGCAAAATGATGCTTCAGCAGATTTGTTTTCCAGTCAACTGACTCTTAATGAATACTTCGAAGGAATACTTGACTTAGAGTGTGTTTCCAAATCTGTACTATAAATTTGTAGAAAAAAAATCTGTGTGTCTGCATCTATCTCCTCAATGTGTGCACCAAATTGCGTGCGGTAATCAAAAATATCTCAAATTTGGTCTAAAAAATGTGTGTTTAAACGTCTATTTCATTTCATTTTGTGTCATTCTGTAACAGAACATTTTATGATAGATTTTTTTTTTTTTTAGAACTTTTTATGTCAAACATTGTTTTCTGAAAAATTGTAATCTAATATATAAAAATAAGTCGTGTTTTCTTATTGACGTAATAACTCCAGAACGCACGAACCGATTTGCACGGTTGCATTCGTTGGAAAGGTCTCGGGCTCCGTTAGGTTTATAGCAAAGAAAATTCACGAAAAATTTCAAAAGAAAAGCGGAAAATGCATTTGTATTATCTACTATATACTACATACAGCGCCAAACCAATATTTTAAGTAGGCGCCGGTGCGTGATACATTGTTTGACAGCTACTCATTGTTCTCGGCTCAGTTAATTTCATGTGACAAACCGGGATTGTGTTCACTGTGAAAACGAAATTTAAAAAAAGAAAAGTTATTCGTTTCCTCATATTTCAATTGGAAACCATCAAATCAATCACGTGTATTGTGAACAGCAGGCATTTGTCTTTAAGGTGGTAAGTTGAACTGTGTAAATTATGTGGATCGTGCATTTAGAGGTTAAAGTGGACAGAGTCCACAGTCCAAAATGCCTATAGGACGACGTGCGAACATCGGCCGCCGCACAAGACATGCAAGCCAGCAACAAGTGTATTTACAGCACTTAAGCGAAGAAAACCAAATATAAGAAGAGGAAATTCCCGTTTGGGACAACGCGTGAGGACACGAAGATCATTGGCATCATACAATCGCTTGGCATTCGAATATGATCCCACTGCGAACTACAGTGATGATGAAAATTTAGATATTGGACCAATGACGACTATATGCCGATATTGCAATGCGTTAAAGTTCAAAAAGAAACGGCTGGATTGTGCTGCGCAAGTGGAAAAGTCAAACTGGATCCATTACTTACACCACCACAGCCCCTGAAACCATTGTTCGATGGAAGTGATCCCGATTCCAGCCATTTTCTTCAACACATCCTTGAATACAATAACTGCATTCGCATGACTTCCTTTGGAGCTAATATCATTCGAGAAGGCGGCTTCATGCCGACTTGCAAGGAAAAAGATACAGCACACATAACCAATCACTCACACCAACACAATGAATTGCAACACGTAACAATTACATATACACCACACACTACACTATCACACGATCAGAAGTTACACCGTATTCTTCAACAATTGATTGTTTGCAATTACAGATACAAGGACAAATATATCATTTGCATGGTTCAATGGTGCCAACACCAGATGAACCGCATCAATTTCTGCAAATATATTTCATTTCGTCGATGGTGGATCAGCTGAATGTGCGGTGCAATATACAGGGAACACAACAGTTAAAGAGACGAATTATTGAACAGTTGCAAGCATTTTTCACGGTAATAATGCTGTGAATAATAATACTGGTGGTCTTTTTCTTCCTGGACGCACCTGCAGGAACAGGGAACAAATTTGTCATTTCATTGATTTTGGCCACTATTCGTTCAAGATGTGACATAGCTTTGGCGTTAGCTTCATCTGGAATTGCGCACATTCTGCGCTTAAGTTGTGTAGCATGTCACCTGCAACGCTAGTTGCTGTAGCGGTGCCACTCGAGCTGGTCTGGGGTGTATACTATAAGGGGGCACGCGCTGGCTCCGGCTGTATGATCGGTAGTAGGAGTGGGTTCCGATATTGTCTTATGCATACGTTCTCGCTGTCTGGGCAAAATCGTATTATTTATTATCGCGTGCGTATCTTTGCTAAAACCTTTTGACCAATATGTAGTGGATAGGGGAACAACTTAGGGAACGGGAACTTAAAGAAAGAAGGGAAAAAAGAAACGACTGCAATGATGGTTGGCTCTGCGGGTGTTTTTGCCACAGCTAATGCCCACACAACCTTGATCCACCCATTTCCGAGATGATTTGTATTTTGGGGGATCCCTTTATTTAGACTCCGTCAGGTCTACCACTACTTATTCTTCCACCTCGATTCTCGCATGTCTCCTAAGAAAAGTTTTCTAGCAATTCATAATTAACAAGATTTATTATAATAAAGGAAAAGTAATGACATTATAAAAGAAAAAATATTGTTACTGGCTATAAAATACAAACAAAAATTATTTTAAAGGAACATTGGTATATAAGTTTATCGAATATAAGTATAAGAATATAAGAATCGGAATATAAATAAGAATATTAAATATAATTTTGATAATAAGTAATAGAAAAAAATATCGACTAAAAAAAAAATGAAGTTACTTTAAAGAGAACTAGTTAGGTGATCATGGGTGTAAAGCTTCCCATTACATTGAAAAGCTTCGACAAAGCCCCGCTCCGATAAAGCTCCAAAAGCTCACGAGCGCAATACTCCAAAAAAATATCCAATTTAACAAAAAACCGATTCAATATTAGTTATGTGTATGTATGGTAGGAATCATCATTGTCGATATATATATTTAATACAAAAAGGGTTCGTTTCGTTCACTTACGTGATTTTTCATCCAGGTCCAAAAGATCTTTCGGCGATGGGAGAGCGAACCTGGAAACTTTGCGAGAGAGAGAGAGCGCACTACGATCTCACATACAACTTCACACATAATAAATTTTGACCGCGTTACGTTTTCCTCGAATATTTCTTGGGGGTTAGCTTAATTTGATAATTTTAACATTACATTCTTATTTAATTAATTTTTCATTTATTTTCTCCTTTCTTTGCAATTCAAATATTCATTTTTTTCTTCTAAGAGACATTATTCACATTAGGTATTAGTGCCTGCACGGCAAAAGCACGGAGCTGCTGATAATAGGCAAAAGCACTGCGCGGCTGCGCTGCTGCCTCACAGGGTCAACGACCTATACCGAGAACATAAGGTATTTTTGGGCGCGATTTTACACTTGTTTTTGTTCTCTTTTGTTATTCACAGCTTTATGAAAATAATATTAATTCGTTGAAGAACAAATTTTTTTGAACCCCATGTGGGTGTATAGGTTATGTAGAACGGGGTACCACAAAAAACTTTTCGTGTCTGGTTTTAAGCCATGGACAACGTGGATTCATGTGGGACGAAGGCGTTGCACCACTTTTCACTGGTCACTATTGGGGTCACTATTTGCTGGGGATGACGATACTCTGCGGCGGCTGCGTGGCAGGTGCTCTCGGTCGGAGATGAGGGTGCTTGTCTGCATACGGCGAAAGCTTCCCAGCTTTGTGGTGGCCAGCAGAGTGGTGGAGATCAGTACAATATTTCTAAAATTGTACACCGATCCTTCTCTCGGCACGGGGGACACCGTAGATTCATCCTTCCAGTGTTTCCTCGAAAATAAAGTGCCAACTGCGGGTCAGGTCAGGCGATTCCATAGGCGGAGATAGATGAACTAACTATTAGAAATTTTGGCTTAGTATATTTCCAGGCTGAATTTTTATATTTAAAAATTTCTGTTATGAACAAGCGCACTACATATTCCCCCCCACTTAAATCACACTTGTGGTGGAACACAACAAAGTGGTATTCGCGCTTGTAATAATTATGGTCAAGGTTTTATATCCTTCGCATGAAATTTACCTACAAGGCGGCCTTGAAGATCTTCTAATTCGTAGTAGCAGTTTCCTAGTTTCCTTCGCACTCGGGACTTGACAAAGTTTCAATAATTAGACTTTTGTCATAAGATGCAATAGTAAAAGGTCAAAAGTTGTCCAAAAATCAATTCCTAGGTAAAGATCACCTGTCAGAGAAGGAACAATATAAAAGCAAAGTTCCTTGGATTCCCTCTGTACGTGGCTTTTTGTGGAAACTTTTACCAATTATACTTTGGCTTTTCCGTCTGCAGTTTTTACCTTCAGAGAAGGGGGTTTATACTTGACTTTACTTCGGAGAACATCGGAAGCGCAATTTCCTCCGGATTCAACTAACTGAAGCTCCAGTATCCATTACACCAACTACTGTTTTACCGAAAAGCATAATCTGAGCATGGGGACGTAGGTTAGGTTTATAGGGCTGCTCCACCTAAGTCGAGGTCACTCGGAGGCAAGAATTGCCCATTGTGATGCCCACACTCGTCATGGGATTACGTCCGTTGCCTAGGGAGATTTCGTGAACCATCCTGAGGCCTCAACAAAGAGCATCAGCCTCTCCAAAGGCATGTTTGCCAGGCTATCCAAGTCCTCGTGAAAGGCGCTGCCGAGTATTCGGTGACGCCCTTCCATGAGTGCAGGACAGCCACAGAGAAGATGCTGGATGCTCTCTATTTCCTCCTCGTCCCTGCAGCTGCGGCAGAAGTCATGATGGGGCAATCTGTACCTAGTGGCCATGTGGCCGATGACACAGTGCCCCGTTATAACTCCCGTCAGTGTTCGCACCTGACTCTTCCTGAAACCTAGGAGAGTCTTAATGCGTTTAGGGTCATAGTGGGGCCAGAGCGAGCGAGATCTCACAGTTGGGTGTTGCGTTCCACCGTCTGTCTGATCTCGTTCTAGCTCGACCCATCATCTGCGAGATGATGTCTCGCAGAGGCCTCCGTATATCGCTGACTGCGTCCGCCAGTGGTTTGGCCGATCCATTTCTGGCACACTCGTCCGCACTCTCGTTGCCCGCGATGTCGGTGTGACCCGGGACCCACGTGAGTGTGATTGAGTGCGCTCCGATCTGGTTTAGCGCGTCCACTGTGTCACGTACGAGTCTGCTCGTGATTTTACAGGAAACCAGGGCTTTGATAGCAGCTTGGCTGTCAACACAGATTGCTATGTTCCTCTGAGGTATCTCTAAGGTGTATATCAACTTTGCCGCTTGCCATACTGCGTATATCTCCGCCTGAAATACACTGCACCAGTCTGGTAGTCTTAGGGATATGTTGGTTGCTAGTTCTTCAGAGAAGATTCCAGCTCCTGTCCCTTCGGCTGTCTTTGACCCGTCAGTGAAGATGGAGAGCACGTTCTGCCCAAGAGCAGCGTTACGCGTCCATTCCTCTCTTTCCGGTATGTGTCCTTTAAAATTTCTCTTCCATGAAAACTCCCGAGACACAGTAGTCGCTCCGTTCGCCCGTTCCACTTTCCTCCTTACGAAGTATTGTGGCGTGGCCATAAGGCGATGGCTTGAAGAACCGCGCGGCTGAAAGCCTCGCGGCACTTGTCTCAGCCTTGCACTTAAGGTGGAGGTCTATGGGCTCCAGGTTTAGCATGGTGTCCAGAGCAGCCTGTGGGGTGGATCTGAGGGATCCAGTGACTCCAAGGCATGCCGTCCGCTGAACTTTCCGGAGGTTCTCGAGGTGGGATTTGGTGTTGGCCGCTTCCCACCACACCAAGCTTCCGTATGTCAGAATGGGTCTTATTACCGCTGTGTACATCCAATGGATGATGTGCGGTTGTAAGCCCCATGTCCGTCCAAAGGTCTTCCTACAGATGTAGAAAGCAGCCATTGCCTTTTTCTTCCTTTCCTCCGTGTTTCTCTTCCAAGAGAGTTTGGAGTCTAGGATGACACCAAGATACTTGGTTTCTTTCGATAACTCAAGCGTCGTTCCACCAATTGCTGGTAGTTTGAAGTTTGGTATCTTGTATTTTCGTGAGAACAACACCAGTTCTGTCTTTTTGGGGTTAACCCCCAGACCGTTTTGGTGTGCCCAGCTCGCGGTTGTTCCCAGTGCAGATTCCAGAAGATCACTGATTGTAGGTAGGAACTTACCCGTTACCAGTATCACTAGATCGTCCGCATAGGCCACAACCTTGTATCCGCTCCTCCCCAACTGAAGAAGAAGGTCGTTGAGGACTAAGTTCCACAGGAGAGGGGATATAACCCCCTGCGGAGTACCTCGTGTGACCGTCTTCCTTGAGGAGGAGGTGCCGAGACCAGCGCTGATCGTTCTGCTCCTGAGAACGCTGTCCAGCCATAAGGTTACCGTCGGGTGTGTGCCAATCTTGGTCAGTGCGGCCGTTATTGACTCGATCCTGACGTTGTTGAAGGCTCCCTCTATGTCTAGGAAGGCCGCCAAAGCATATTCCTTATGGCTGAGAGTCTTTTCGATACTCCCCACAACCTCGTGTAGTGCGGTCTCAACTGATCTACCTTTGAGGTAGGCGTGCTGAGCTCCGCTGAACACTTGTCTGTCGAGTTTGGTCCTTATGTGTAGATCGATCAGCCTTTCCATCGTTTTCAACAAAAATGAGGATAGACTGATTGGTCTGTAGTCCTTGGGGAGATGTGGTTTATCTTCCCGGCTTTGGGGATGAAGACCACTCTCACCTCTCTCCATGCTTGGGGAACGTACCCAATTCGGAGACATCCTTCGAAGATTTTCTTTAGCCATGGTAGCAGGGGCAGGCAGGCTGCCTGCAACATGGCTGGTCGTACATCATCCGGCCCCGGTGACTTGTAGGGACCGAAGGATTTAATGGCCCAGATAATCTTGTCTGGTGCCATAATGTCACGTATGAGATCCTCAGTGTCCTCTCCCCGGTATGGCTCAGTGTCGTTGATGTCGTTGGATTCGTCACCGGTGACATCTGAGCATCCCGGGAAGTGGGTGCTCATGAGGAGCTCTAGGGATTCCTGACTGTTTTCTGCAAAAACACCATCCTGGTTGCGGAGCAGTCCAGGTGTGGTTGGCGCCTTTGATAGCACCCGTCGAAGCCTTGAAGCCTCGGTGGTACCATCTATGGCATCGCAGAAGGCAGCCCAAGATTCCTTTTTCGCCTTCCTACAGGTGTTCCTGTAGGTGTTAAAGCTGCGACGATATTCGTCCCAGCTTTCCTGTGTGTTTGCCACTTTTGCCCTGTTGAAGAGCCTCCTTGACTCCCTCCTGACTTCGCTCAGCTCCCGCATCCACCACGCTTCTTACCACGATACAGGTTCTTGGCTTACCCACGGGGTGTGGCGTGAGAAGGCGGTATCCGCGACCGTTCAGTCCCCGAACCCCTCCCCTTAACGGTCAGGGTTCTTGGATGAGGCCACGTCTACCGCCTTCTCGTCCATAAACCGCAGCAGGTCCGCCGATGGTACACTTGAGTGATGCAGATTAATCTGCACCACCTTCATGCTGTTCAGCGGACCTGGGGTGTCGCGGTACTACTACCGCCAGTGTGCCCATACCAAAAGATATGCGGCAGTCCTTTTCAAAGGAGTTTGGCAAGGCTTTCTTGACCAATACTGATCCAGAGTTCCTTGCCGTTCCCCTTGTCTCGCGCTATCGCCCGTGTGATGGTCCAGTCCGACGTTCCCAGGATCCGGTTCTGTGCCTTGATCAGGACAAGTGTGTCCTCATCCGCCTTGATTGGGGGGAGGAATCCACACCTTCATGATCGTTCTCCTGGGAATCTCATCGATGGGGACCACGCAAAGAGCCGCTCCTGGCCAAAGTTCACCAAAACCTTGAACCGTGGTTTTGAGAAACTCAAGAGTTTCTGCGTTACCACAGGCCACTGCTTTGGCTCCCTTATACCACTTGATGCCCTTGAACTCGCAGACAAACGGGTTGTCTGCGCGAACAATGGCATCCTTCATGGCGGTCAGGATCTCCGATTCCGCCTTCAGCCAATTTTCGTCCGATATTTTCCCTTCCGGGTGGCTTCGGTCGATTATGGCCGTCTGTAGCTCAGGCGGTGCTCCTAGGCTTGCCAGGATGTCCTCTGGTTTCGCCTTCTTCGGCTCGGAGGCTCTTACGGAGTCATCCGTTCTCTGCCGCTTTAACCTTGGCTCTCGACCAGTCGGTCCCACCGTTGCCTTCTGTACAGAGGGCGTTGGTGGTACCTTGGCGCTTGCCGTGTTCTGCGGTTGAGGTGTGGTCTTCTCCCTCTGCTTCCCGGATACCTTCTTCCCCTTTCTCCCTCGCGAGTTCGCAGACGATGACGTTGAGGGTTGGTCCAACATCGTCTTCGTGCCAGCTGCTGCTGACGGTGAAGACGATGGCTTGGGGTCCTCTGCCACCGTCGCGTGTACGCTTGGGGGGACTGGTCTCCGTTGGCAGGAGCGACTCCGTTCAGCCGCTCGTACCTCCGCACGTTCTGCTCGTGCTTTTTCCTGAGGTTCCTTTCCTCGCGGTCAGCGTTTTCGGGGGCCTTTGGCTCATACCACGAAGGTATTTCACCGATGCCCTGTATCCCGAAAGCCGTTTGCGTCGGGTTTGAGCCTCATCCTCCGTCCCAGGTAGTGGACTCGAGTCGACCTGGATGGTGGGAACCGTGACTTGCGGCTCCGCCCTCGGCAGCTCCTCGCTCTGTCCAAGGCGAGAGAAGGCCTTGGCCAACTCCGCCTCCGACACTGAGGGGCCAGTGAAGACGAAGCTTCCGTCGCTGGTTCCCGGTTCCAGATCCTCGATCGTCCCCTTCTGCCTGCGGATTCTCCTCTCGATTGTGGCATTACACGAGCTGGCAGCCAAGCTCTCCACTGCCAACTCGGGGTTCCTGCAGTCGCAGGATATCGACGACGGGGGGCCTGCGCTCGCACCCCCAATCACCGCCGGTACTGGGTCTCCGACTCCCTGCACCGTAACTGTTAATTCGTTAACGGACATTCCCATTGAACGATGCGTTTTAGCCCTACCGCCAGGGTGAAACTACTCTTGGCTTCGGCGCTCGCCCTTGACCTGCCCGGCTTGGGTGGCCCTTCTGGCAGCATGTGCTGCCGCCGGTATAGCTCTCGGGGTCCTTACGCTTACTAAGCCCCCTCATCACGGCAAGATGGTAGTTCGCCGAGGGGGAATGGGGACGTAAGTCATGGGAGTTTCCAACTACAGAAGATAGCAGTAAACTTCTTTCAAGTCTACATTTTTCTTAAAATCGGTTCTTCGGTGCTGAGATCGGTTTAGAGGGCGAGCAAGGTGATCAGCGTATACGCTATTTGATACGTCCTGTATAATAAGGTCAGTATAATGTGGATAGTCATTTATTCGGTATTGGTCGCTTGGTTGACCAGTTTGCGTGCACTTTTCGGTGGTGCACGCGACAACGAGTTTTTTGTAATGGTGGGGCTGCATTTTCTACAACTGGGCTTATACGTATCTGCCCTGCGACAACCGTAGCAGAATATTCTAAGTTCTTCTAGGCATTCTTGATAGCGATGGCCCTTGCCAGCACAATTCCAACAGACGAACTCTACAGCGGAAACCTCAAGATCCTCTTCAGCGGATAATTCGTCATTATCGGTGACAATAGATTCGTCTAATATGGCATTAATTTGGCGGCGTGGTAAAGCACGGGGAGCAGCAAGGGGAAGCTTTGGTTTCGCTACTGACTGCATGAATATTTCTCGCGTTCGGACAAGGTGACGCAAGGATTTCACAGTCGCAGCCGATTCATACAATATCTCATGCTGAATATCAGCTAAGAGATTTGCTCGCAGTGTTCCACTAATGCTGTCTTAGACATAGGTTCGGAAAGTTTGTCTGCCAATGCGGCAATAGCGCCATACAAATCGTCAAAGGTCTCGTTTGGTCGTTGCTTCCTTAATTCGATCTCCGTTCGGATATTCCTATTAGTCCTATCGTCCTTAAATTGGCCACGCAAGGCTACACATAAGTCCGTCCAACGGACTTCAGGGACACTTTTATGATAGCGCCAAAACCATTCGCTGGCGCTCCCATCAAAAAAGATTACTAGCATATCGAGCTGTTATCGCGAAGTTTCCGTCCAAAGTTTGTTTTGTCAATGCCTCAATACGATAAATAAAGTCCTCAATCGAAATACTAGCCTTTCCTGTAAATCTCAGTTTCCAATTAGACATTAACTGGCTAACACGATCTGCACGAAGCGAAGAAGCGGCGGAAACTCCTGAACCGACATTATGAGTTTGTCCCAAATTCGAAAGTCCGGGTATAACCGGTGACGAATTATTTCCTGACTGATTAATCCCTGAAACTGATATCTGGCCACTCGTGGACAGTCGGAAAAGTTGTTCCATCGTTTGCTGCTCTATTTCAGCTACAGGCTGCATCCGAGCTGTATTAATGTTTGTTGCCGAAATGGACGGAGTAATTCGAAGCCCATCAGAGATCGCTTGAACTAACCGATTAGTTTGATCAGCCATGCTGGTCGCCAGCATTCGCGTCTGTTCTAACATAGCTACTCTAATCGCGTCAGCGATAGACTGCTGAATGGTGTCTGCCATTGTTGGCTGGTTCTGTTGAGTATTGTCAGAAACTTGAGACATATTGGTATCCTCTAAGTTGGACATCTCTGGAGGGTTTGACACTTCAGTTCTTTTCTTTGACTTCTAGTCTGAAGGGACTGAGAAACAGAGGGCATCCGTGCACTGGAAGTAGACGGACCACTGGGACTAAGATACTCAGATGAAGCAGATATGATTTTTAGGTCTTGCTGACACTTGGGACACTGTTTTTTTTTATTAGCAACTTTAGAGGTAAAAACACGCTCTATGAAAGCTATGCCCACAACTTGCCGATAATAGTTGGGCCTGATAAACAATAATTTCTGTGCAAATCTGACAATGTTTCCCAGTATCCACTGAGAGCGCTAAATTTTTCGTACTACGAGATACCACCATTTCGGTAAAGGAACCAAATAATATAATAAAATAAAAAAATAAGAAACGGTAATAAAACAAAAATATTATATAATGCAAAAATATAAAAAAAAATCTAAATCAATAGATATGTGTAAATATATGCAAAAACTTAGGAGCCATGCAATCGCCGTTAGGTAAGAATAGAATAAAAAGAAAAGAATGCAGTGTTGCAGGAAAGGGAAAAGAATGTAAACCAGTAGCTGAAATTGCATCCAAGGCTTAGTTTGCGGCGCGATTGGATATTTATAATCGTAAATCGCTCATCCGGCAAAAACTAAGAGGGTCAGATCAGCATTATAGTCCTTTAATGTGGTGCTGGCTCGCACCAACCATTAGGTTTAGAAGTCCAAAGTCACCTAGGCTTACTGAATCTTGCGACTCGGTAATCTTCTCAGGGTTACTAAAGAAAAACTAAAACCAGAATAAGAAGGAACAATCTCAGTCAAATTTCTCAATAAAATTTGAAGTATGATGTCGTTTCCAGGTGTAGCTAGCCACTAGCTTAGTTCGTTTACCACGGAGTATAACCAATAAAAGTTATAACACTTCCAGTGTATCAGAACTTCTACACACTGGTATACCCTAATAAGATACTAGGCCGTGTAGGCCATGTCTAGCTTACACGGATCTAAAGTATCCATTGCATAACTAAGACACGAAAAACGAACATATGGACAACCGGTCTAGCAAAGTTTAAAGTCAGGTGTTACATATGACCAAGGTGTTTGTTTATAATCGGGGCAGGCCGGATCGGGCCCCACGTTGGGCGCCATTAATAAGATAAATGTAGCATGTCACCTGCAACGCTAGATGCTGTAGCGGTGCCACTCGAGCTGGTCTGGGGTGTATACTATAAGGGGGCACGCGCTGGCTCCGGCAGTATGATCGGTAGTAGGAGTGGGTTCCGATATTGTATTATGCATACGTGCTCGCTGTCTGGGCAAAATCTTATTATTTATTATCGCGTGCGTATCTTTGCTAAAACCTTTTGACCAATATGTAGGGGATAGGGGAACAATTTAGGGAACGGGAACTTAAAGAAAGAAGGGAAAAGAAACGACTGCAATGACGGTTGGCTCTGCGGGTGTTTTTGCCACAGCTAATGCCCACCCAACCTTGATCCACCCATTTCCGAGATGATTTGTATTTTGGGGGATCCCTTTATTTAGACTCCGACAGGTCTACCACCACTTATTCTTCCACCTCGATTCTCGCATAGCTCCTAAGAAAAGTTTTCTAGCAATTCATAATTAACAAGATTTATTATAATAAAGGAAAAGTAATGACATTATAAAGAAAAATATTGTTACTGGCTATAAAATACAAACAAAAATTATTTAAAGGAACATTGGTATATAAGTTTATCGAATATAAGTATAAGAATATAAGAATCGGAATATAAATAAGAATATTAAATATAATTTTGATAATAAGTAATAGAAAATAATATCGACTAAAAAAAAATGAAGTTACTTTAAAGAGAACTAGTTAGGTGATCATGGGTGTAAAGCTTCCCATTACATTGAAAAGCTTCGACAAAGCCCCGCTCCGATAAAGCTCCAAAAGCTCACGAGCGCAATACTCCAAAAAATATCCAATTTAACAAAAAAAACCGATTCAATATTAGTTATGTGTATGTATGGTAGGAATCATCATTGTCGATATATATATTTAATACAAAAAGGGTTCGTTTCGTTCACTTACGTGATTTTTCATCCAGGTCCAAAAGATCTTTCGGCGATGGGAGAGCGAACCTGGAAACTTTGCGAGAGAGAGAGCGCACTACGATCTCACATACAACTTCACACATAATAAATTTTGACCGCGTTACGTTTTTTCCTCGAATATTTCTTGGGGGTTAGCTTAATTTGATAATTTTAACATTACATTCTTATTTAATTAATTTTTCATTTATTTTCTCCTTTCTTTGCAATTCAAATATTCATTTTTCTTCTAAGAGACATTATTCACATTAGGTATTAGTGCCTGCACGGCAAAAGCACGGAGCTGCTGATAATAGGCAAAAGCACTGCGCGGCTGCGCTGCTGCCTCACAGGGTCAACGACCTATACCGAGAACATAAGGTATTTTTGGGCGCGATTTTACACTTAGAGTTTTTGTTCTCTTTTGTTATTCACAGCTTTATGAAAATAATATTAATTCGTTGAAGAACAAATTTTTTTGAACCCCATGTGGGTGTATAGGTTATGTTGAACGGGGTACCAAAAAAAACTTTTCGTGTCTGGTTTTAAGCCATGGACAACGTGGATTCATGTGGGACGAGAAGGCGTTGCACCACTTTTCACTGGTCACTATTGGGGGTCACTATTTGCTGGGGATGACGATACTCTGCGGCGGCTGCGTGGCAGGTGCTCTCGGTCGGAGATGAGGGTGCTTGTCTGCATACGGCGAAAGCTTCCCAGCTTTGTGGTGGCCAGCAGAGTGGTGGAGATCAGTACAATATTTCTAAAATTGTACACCGATCCTTCTCTCGGCACGGGGGACACCGTAGATTCATCCTTCCAGTGTTTCCTCGAAAATAAAGTGCCAACTGCGGGTCAGGTCAGGCGATTCCATAGGCGGAGATAGCCAAATTCTTCCTCTTTTTTCGGTCTTTGAATTTCGGTACGCCCAAGTACGTCCGTACAGTTGGAACGCCATGAGAAGAGAGACGGACTTCCTTTTGCGGAAATCAGATCTTGCCAGAAAATTTTTGTTCCCTTTTGTGGTTTTCAAAATGACAGTGGGGAAACGGACAGGATTGGAATTGTCAACCAAAAGAAATTCGCGAGAAATATCGACTGCTTACAGTTGCTAATTGCCTCCGCTAGATGGCGTGGTAAAAGCTCAGCTTGCACTATGAACTAACTATTAGAAATTTTGGCCTAGTATAGTTCCAGGCTGAATTTTTATATTTAAAAATTTCCGTTATGAACAAGCGCACTACAGTTGCCACTCAATTTAAACAAAATTGATACTCCAACATGCAATATTTCCCGATCCAGTGCATTGGGAAAATTGTTGATGCAATGCAAGCTCATTGTTTGGGATGAGTGCACAAAGGCACATAAGAAATCACTTGAAGCACTTAACTTCACACTGAAGGATCTTCGGCAAAAAAAAACAACATCTTTGGCGGCTTGATGAAATTATTGGCAGGCGATTTCAGGCAGACGTTGCCAGTAATTCCCCGTGGAACGCCTGCAGATAAATTGAATGCTTGCCTGAAGGCATAACCTTTATGGAATAACGTAAAAACATTATCGCTAACCACTAATATGAGAGTTCAACTTCAAAATGATCAAAGTGCTGCACAATTTTCCAATAATTGTTAGCTGTTGGAAATGGAAAAGACCCAGTTGATGCGAAATCTGGATTAATTACTCTTACCAACGACTTTTGCCGATTTGCAGACTCTCAATTAGCTCTTATTGCAATTGCAATTATTGAATTATCAGAATTATGCTTGGTTAAGTTGGCAATTCTTTAATGATGTAATGCACTGAATTTCACAATTCAATTCACAATTCGATTTTGACATACAAATCTGTTGATTCCATAACAAATCCATGAATTTCCAACAAGTTTTTGAATGATGTAACTTTGCAACTCAAAGTTGGTACAGTTATTATGATTCGCGTAATTTGAAAAAGACTTTCGGTAAAAAGACTTATGTCGAATTTGATTGAGGCAACCATTATTAACGGAAAGTACGCAGGTGAAAATGTATGTATTCCTCGAATACCAATGATTCCGACTAATCTTCCGTTTGACTTCAAACGATTGCAATTTCCAGTTCGCCTTGCGTTCGCAATGACAATTAATAAGTAGCAAGGCAAATCGCTTAGTGTTTGCGGGATAAATTTAGAAAATCATTGTTTTTCACATGGGCATGGGAAACCATCCGCTTTGTTTGTGTTAACGTCAGACCAAAGAACAAAAATGTGGTTTACCAAAGTGCACTTCAATGAAACGGATAATTTGCGAACACGTATAACGCTTTGATTCATTATTTACTTTGGATTCACTTGCATTTATTTAGAGAAGTTCAACTAAATAACACTTCATTTTTGTAATCGAAATGAACTCATTACTGTTGTGAAATGAAATAAAAATTTTTCCTTTTCAAATATAAAACAAACAAAAAATTGTTCTTCATCTTTTAATCACCAAACGAATTGTTACATAAAACGAAGCCATCTGGTGGTGAAACGGAGTTCGACGGGTTTTCTAGTAGAATATAGATATAGATAATATCTATAGATATAGATATTATTTTCCATGAAGCACATATAAAGTTATTACCTAGACTCTGCAACAACAGCAACAACAACAACAAGAACAATACCATTTCCAGAATCCACTAAAAAACAGCTCCAGAACCAACTACAACAGCTCCTGCATCAGCTAAACAGCTCCAAAACCAGGTACAACAGCCTCTAAAACAGCTCGTGTATCAACTAAACAGCTCCAAAACCAGGTACAACAGCCTCAAAAACAGCTCGTGTATCAGCTAAACAGCTTCAGAACCAGCTACAACAGCTTGTGTATCAGCTCCTGTACAGTACCTGATCCAGCACCTGTTCCAACACCAGAAGAAACATGACTCAGAATAATGATCCAGTACTCAAGGAGTTCAATGGAATTTTTAAGTCTACAGTGCTTAAGCCCCTACTAACAAAACTGAAAATGGAAGCGGATATTAGATTCTCAATTTTAAAAGCGACTCGTAGGCAAAAGCAACTCCCTTGCCCTGGAGCTGGAGGAATTCATGTTATACATATCTACCAGAGAGGAATACTAAAATTAGTGATGAAACATTCGAATCTTTAAAAATAAGCATTATCGTGTCATTAAAAAAGACTGAAGACAATATTGGAAATCATTTGGAAATTAATAAATAAATAAAAAACATATATTGCACAACCAAATTTGATCTTGTATTTTTTTTAATATATATTGTAATTTCTATTGTTGAAAACAAATGGATATATGTATAAATATTAATTCATTTTAATATTGAACAGTATAACTTTTGTATTGTTTGTTGTTACATCTAGATTGAACAATGAGTCGTAATATTTTAGAACAATTGACTAAGACTCGAAACGTATTGAAGAGAAAATTGCATGAGCTTAAGCAGCTGAAAAATGAAAACGCTTTTCAATTGGAAGAAACTTTCGGATTGATTACAGAACCTTAACATTTACTTGTTAACAAGAATAAGAAACTCGAAATTGAAGATAGTAGACATGAACTCAGAGATCAGAAGAAGAAGAAGCTGGAGCAGACTTTTTAGTGTTAATGATTTTAAGAATTAAAAATGTCTCTATTAAGAAACGAAATTCGAATGGAGAACCCATGTATGCTGATACTAGTACTAGTATTCATTTTGATGGAAATGAAAATGTTCTTGATGGTGATGATGATGATGATGATGATGATGATGAAGAGGATGATGACGACGATGACAATGATGAATTCTTTTCTCAATCAAATATACTCGTATCAGAGAATGAAGTTGAGAGATCAACAAGTGATAGTTTGATTCTTAATATCAACAGCTTCCAACTATCAAGAGATAAACTTTTAGATAAGGCTTAATAAGGTCCTATTAATGGAGCTTCCCAATCACAACTTATGTTGGGTAGCAGCACACTAAATATAAAAAATAATAATAAAATTCAATTATCAAGTGGGAACACTTGGAACTTATCACCTGGTCTATTGATTCATTGATTTTTCATAGTAAGCCTAATGATTACTCTTAAAATGATCTAGAGTCTTATAAAAACATTTGGCGACTCGGCTATTGATGCTGATCAAGAATATCCACTTTTACCACCAATACAATATACCCTTTTACTCTTCGAGTACGGGTAAAAAAACACCAATTATAGCAAACTTTAAAAGTACTCTTCTTGAAAAAGGAAGCCTCAATAGGAGGTTTTGTAGATGCGGGCAGAGAGGCTTCAATAGATATTTTCTAGTTGATTTCGCGAATATAGATATTGGTGTAAAATGTCACTACAGGTCTAAGCTGTATAGGAAGTCTCATCTCCGAATAAATTTACACCTATGTTAAGAATAAATTGTTTTGAATTTGCAGAAGTTCTCAGTCCTACAGCATTGCAAATAAAGAGAGCAAGAGATAAACAACTCAGATCACATCTATACAGAAAACAAGTACACAATAGAATACAGTTGTGTATTGTGTACAAATCCAAAAGAGGATAATATGCCAGTACCTTATTTCACAGAAATTCAGAGTCATCAAGCACTATCGCTAACTGAATAGTATTTACAGGATTAAGAAGAGACAGATCAGTTATTAGATGAATATCTTACTAATGCCGAGAAACCTCATAAGGGTGATGAAGTATTAAAAATAAATACATTATATGGAAAATCACGTTTAAATGCAGTAATTTTTAGAGGTTTTAAACCTCATTCCCAAAAATTCCTTTTTACAATATGGAAAGAGGGGGAGTTTGTAGAAGGTGAGGATGCCAATTTTATGTTTCTAATGAAGTTGATTCTAAGTTGATAGCCTTAGATAGGGGTACCAATGATGGGAAATTGTAGTCGTTTGAAATCAAATGACATGTCAGTCGGAATCATCGGAATTCTCGGAATTCTCGGAATCAAAACGTGTTCACCACACAATTTTCCAGTCAAAATAGTTGCTTCAAGTAAATTAGTCATAACTATTTTCACAGCAAGTCTTGTACCATTGCAAAGTCGTGGTGGATTAAGATTCCACAGCATAATTATGGTGGCTCCAACTTTTCCTTGTAAATTGTATGGTGGCGATCCTGTTAAATCCAATGAATCCAATGAAATCCATTTTCAACAGCAACAAATATACTTATACACAAACTAGAAAACCCGGCGAACTCCGTTTCGCCACCAGATGGCTTCGTTTTATGTAACAATTCGTTTGGTGATTAAAAGATGAAGAACAATTTTTGTTTGTTTTATATTTGAAAAAGGAAAAATTTTATTTCATTTCACAACAGTAATGAGTTCATTTCGATTACAAAAACGAGAGAGAACGTACGGAGTCGCTTCGAACGCGACTCTACTTTTATACCCGTACTCAGTCAGTACACATGTGATTTATGTGGAATTTTAAAATGTTTTATCAGTTTTACATTTTACATTTTTTGCTACATCTGTCATCGACATCTACATCTACATCATCTACATCAGTTCTCACATCAACATACGTACACTGCACGAGGCAGCATGTTTGAGCGTGAGTGTGTGTGTGAGAGAATCAGTAGCAGCCGCCGCTGCGCCATCAACCCTAATAAAAATGTATATTTTGTTGCGCGTGGCAAGGGGGGAGGCGACTCGCTGCTGAAAATTCATTTGATCATTGTGGCTACAATAATGATCCGATCTGAACGAAATTCGGGAATCTGATAGATATGGTCATTATCTACAAAACTGCATTTTAGTTTTTTTTCTATCTTCAAAATTGTGGATTTTTCGTCTTTTGTGGGGGCGGAAGGGGCGGGGCGAAATTTTAAAATACACTTGTTCAGGTTTGGTATCACAGGAGTCTTGGCCAAAAGTTTGGTTGCTCTAGCTCTTATAGTCTCTGAGATCCAGGCTACACAAAATACAAAAAAAACCAAATCGACTCTATTTTTGTGTGAGTGCGAAAGGGATGGAGCGATCAATTTTTTCGTACATTTGCCTCTATTGTGGCTATATTAATGATCCGATCCGATTCAGATTTGGGCCCCTGATAGATATAGGCTGTCTCTATGATTCTGCATTTTTCGTTTTCTGCTATCTTTTAAAATTGTGGACGCCACAGATGTGCGCCCTTTGTGGGGGCGCAAGTGGGGCGGGCGGAATTTTTTAAACTTTTTCTAGGAGTGAGAGAATACATCAGTCTGGAAAAAAATTTGGTTGCTCTATCTCTTTTAGCCTTCGAGCAATGGGCGACGAACAAGACGGACAGACGGACAGACGGACGGACAACAGGGCTATATCGACTCGGCTATTGATGCTGATCAAGAATATATATACTTTTATATGGTCGGAAATTACTCCTTCTCTATGTTACACACATCCACTTTTAGCACAAATACAATATACCCTTTTACTCTTCGAGTACGGGTATAACGAGAAAGAACGTATGGAGTCGCTTCGAACGCGACTCTACTTTTATACCCGTACTCAGTGATTTATGTGGAATTTTAAAATGTTTTATCAGTTTTTACATTTTACATTTTTTGATACATCTGTCATCGACATCTACATCTACATCATCTACATCAGTTCTCACAACAACACGCGTACACTGCACGAGACAGCATGTTTGAGCGTGAGTGTGTGTGTGAGAGAATCTGCTGCGACAATCAACCCCAATAAATGACTTACGTTGCTAGGAGAAGGGGAAATTGCTTCTGAAAATTCATTTTGATCATTGTGGCTACAATAATTATCCGATCTGAACGAAATTCGGGAATCTGGTAGATATGATCATTTCCTTTGATACTGCATTTTTAGTTTTTTCTATCTTCAAATTGTGGATTTTCGTCTTTTGTGGGGGCGGAAGGGGGCAGGGCGAAATTTTGAAATACACTTGTTCAGGTTTGGTATCACAGGAGTCTTGGCCAAAAGTTTGGTTGCTCTAGCTCTTATAGTCTCTGAGATCAGGCACACACAAAATACAAAAACCAAATCGACTCGATTTTGTGTGAGTGCGAAAGGGATGGAGCGAAGTTTTTGCGTATGTTTTTGTCTATTGTGGCTATATTAATTATCCGATCCGATTCAGATTTGGGCCCCTGATAGATATGGTCTTTCTCTATGATTCTGCATTTTTAGTTTTTTGTTGTTTTCAAAATTGTGGACGCCACAGATGTGCGCTCTTTGTGGGGGCGGAAGTGGGCGGGGGCGGAATTTTTAAACTTTTTCTAGGAGTGAGAGAATACATCAGTCTGGAAAAAATTTGGTTGCTCTATCTCTTTTAGCCTTCGAGCAATGGGCGACGAACAAGACGGACAGACGGACGGACAGACAGGGCTATATCGACTCGGCTATTGATGCTGATCAAGAATATATATACTTTACATGGTCGGAAATTACTCCTTCTCTATGTTACACACATCCACTTTTAGCACAAATACAATATACCCTTTTACTCTTCGAGTACGGGTATAATGAAGTGTTATTTAGTTGAACTTCTCTAAATAAATGCAAGTGAATCCAAAGTAAATACTGACTCAAAGCGTTATACGTGTTCGCAAATTATCCGTTTCATTGAAGTGCACTTTGGTAAACCACATTTTTTGTTCTTTGGTCTGACGTTAACACAAACAAAGCGGATGGTTTCCCATGCCCATGTGAAAAACAATGATTTTCTAAATTTATCCCGCAAACACTAAGCGATTTGCCTTGCTACTTATTAATTGTCATTGCGAACGCAAGGCGAACTGAAATTGCAATCGTTTGAAGTCAAACGGAAGATTAGTCGGAATCATTGGTATTCGAGGAATACATACATTTTCACCTGCGTACTTTCCGTTAATAATGGTTGCCTCAATCAAATTCGACATAAGTCTTTTTACCGAAAGTCGAGTACCGTTGCAAAGTCGCGGTGGATTCAAATTACGCAATATCATAATAACTGTACCAACTTTGAGTTGCAAGTTATGTGGTGGAAATCCTGGTAACTCCAGAGAGTTCAAAAACTCTGTTGGATAATTTACTACATCATCGGGATTTGTTATGGAATCAACAGATTTGTATGTCACCAAATCGAATTGTGAATTGAATTGTGAAATTCAGTGCGTGTACATCATTATTCTTTGCGGCAAGAATTGCTCATTGACTTAACCAAGCATAATTCTGATAATTCAATAATTGCAATTGCAATAAGAGCTAATTGAGAGTCTGCAAATCGGCAAAAGTCGTTGGTAAGAGTAATTAATCCAGATTTCGCATCAACTGGGTCTTTTCCATTTCCAACAGCTAACAATTATTGGAAAATTGTGCAGCACTTTGATCATTTTGAAGTTGAACTCTCATTATTAGTGGTTAGCGATAATGTTTTTACGTTATTCCATAAAGGTTATGCCTTCAGGCAAGCATTCAATTTATCTGCAGGCGTTCCACGGGAATTACTGGCAACGTCTGCCTGAAATCGCCTGCCAATAATTTCATCAAGCCGCCAACGATGTTGTTTTTTCGCCGAAGATCCTTCAGTGTGAAGTTAAGTGCTTCAAGTGATTTCTTATGTGCCTTTGTGCACTCATCCCAAACAATGAGCTTGCATTGCATCAACAATTTTCCCAATGCACTGGATCGGGAAATATTGCATGTTGGAGTATCAATTTTGTTTAAATTGAGTGGCAACTGAAGCGCAGAATGTGCGCAATTCCAGATGATGATAACGCCAAAGCTATGTCACATCTTGACCGAATAGTGACCAAAATCAATGAAATTACAAATTTTTTTCCCTGTTCCTCCAGGTGCGTCCAGGAAGAAAAAGACCACCAGTATTATTATTCACAGCATTATTAGCGTGAAAAATGCTTGCAACTGTTCAATAATTCGTCTCTTTAACTGTTGTGTTCCTGTATATTGCACCGCACATTCAGCTGATCCACCATCGACGAAATGAAATATATTTGCAGAAATTGATGCGGATCATCTGGTGTTGGCACCATTGTATCTGTAATTGCAAACAATCATTTGTTGAAGAATACGGAGTAACTTCTGATCGTGTGATGGTGTACACAACACAATTCATTGTGTTGGTGTGAGTGATTGGGGTTATGTGTGTTGTATCTTTTACTTTGCAAGTCGGAATGAAGCCGCCTTCTCGAATGATATTAGCTCCAAAGAAAGTCATGCGAAAGCAGTTATTGTATTCAAGGATGTGTTGAAGAAAATGGCTGGAATCGGGATCACTTCCATCGAACAATGGTTTCAGTGGCTGTGGTGGTGTAAGTAATGGATCCAGTTTGACTTTTCCACTTTCGCAGCACAATCCAGCGGTTTCTCTTTTTATACCCGTACTCGAAGAGTAAAAGGGTATATTGTATTTGTGCTAAAAGTGGATGTGTGTAACATAGAAGGGTAATTTCCGACCATATAAAGTATATATATTCTTGATCAGCATCAATAGCCAGTCGATATAGCCCTGTCTGTCCGTCCGTCTGTCCGTCTGTCCGTCTTGTTCGTCGCCCATTGCTCGAAGGCTAAAAAGAGATAGAGCAACCAAATTTTTTCCAGACTGATGTATTCTCTCACTCCTAGAAAAAAGTTTAAAATTTATTTAATGCCACTTCCGCCCCCAAAAGGGCGCATATCTGTGGCGTCCACAATTTTGAAAATAACAAAAACTAAAAATGCAGACTCATAGAGACAGCCCCATATCTATCAGGGGCCCAAATCTGAATCGGATCGGATCATTAATATAGCCACAATAGACATAAACATACGCAAAAACTTCGCTCCATCCCTTTCGCACTCACACAAAATCGAGTCGATTTGGTTTTTGTATTTTGTGTAGCCTGGATCTCAGAGACTATAAGAGCTAGAGCAACCAAACTTTTGGCCAAGACTCCTGTGATACCAAACCTGAACAAGTGTATTTCAAAATTTCGCCCCGCCCCTTCCGCCCCACAAAAAGAAAATCCACAATTTTGAAGATAGAAAAAAACTAAAAATGCAGTTTTGTAGAGAATGACCATATCTACCAGATTCCTGAATTTGGTCCAGATCGGATCATTATTGTAGCCACAATGATCAAATGAATTTTCAGCTACGAGCTGTCCCCTTCCACTTGCGCCGTAAGTCATTTATTGGGGTTGATTGTCGCAGCAGATTCTCACACACACACACTCACGCTCAAACATGCTGCCTCGTGCAGTGTACGTGTGTTGTTGTGAGAACTGATGTAGATGATGTAGATGTAGATGTCGATGACAGATGTAGCAAAAATGTAAAATGTAAAAACTGATAAAACATTTTAAAATTCCACATAAATCACTGAGTACGGGTATAAAAGTAGAGTCGCGTTCGAAGCGACTCCGTACGTTCTCTCTCGTTAACTTTAACGCATTGCAATATCGGCATATAGTCGTCATTGGTCCATTATCTAAATTTTCATCATCACTGTAGTTCGCAGTGGGATCATATTGGAATGCCAAGCGATTGTATGATACCAATGATCTTCGTGTCGTCACGCGTTGTCCCAATCGGGAATTATATTTATATTTTGTCTTTCTTCGCTTAAGTTCTGTGATTGCACTTGTTGCTGGCTTGCATGTCTTGTGCGGCGGCCGATGTTCGCACGTCGTCCTTTAGGCATTTTGGACTGTGGACAGAGTGGTGAATTAACCTCAAATGCACGATCCACATAATTTACACAGTTCAACTTACCACCTTAAAGACAAATGCCTGCTGTTCAAATTGAATACAAATTTTCACAATAAACGTCATTGATTTGATGGTTTCCAATTAAAATGTGAGGAAACGAATACCTTTTTTTTAATTTCGTCTTCACAGTGAACACAATACCTGTTTGTTACTTGAAATTAACTGAGCAGAGAACAATGAGTAGCTGTCAAACAATGTATCACGCACCGGCGCCTACTTAAAATATTGGTTTGTAGTACATGCAATGTATCAGAGATGGCGCTGTATGTAGTATATAGTAGATAATACAAATACATTTTCCCGCTTTTCTGTTGAAATTTTTCGTGAATTTTCTTTGCTATAAACCTCACGGAGCCCGAGACCTTTCCAACGAATGCAAAACCGTGGAAATTGGTTCGTGCGTTCTGGAGTTATTAAGTCAAAAGGAAAACCCGACTTATTTTTATATAATTACAATTTTTTCAGAAAACAATGTTTCACATAAAAAGTTCTAAAAAAAAAAAATCTATCATAAAATGTTCTGTTACAGAATGACACAAAATGAAATGAAATAGACGTTTAAACACACATTTTTAGACCAAATTTGAGATGCATACAAGTTAACGCAGGCAGTTCTCACGGGAGAAACTGCCGAGTTGCAGGCCATATCCGGTGGCCTGCACGCGCATCATAGAATTTGCTGACCGCGCGCTCCGGGTGCAAATGCCCGAAACCAGACCGGAGCACTCGCGGAGCGAGTGCTCGCCACGGGCCGTGACAAAACGCTGACCCGGCACCTTGGCGACAGCGCTGCATGAGGGCAAAGGCCTAAGGCTGCAGCTGGATAGGGTTTTTAAGTTAGTTATAAATTATACTCCAGAGCGAAACCATAATCCAGTATAACCATAAAAAGAAAATAACCTATGCCCTAACGGGCGTATGGAGAAATAAAGATATCAAACTAACTAACAACAACAATCTTATAATTGTCGCCCAACGACTCGAATCACACGATCCGGTGCAAGTAAATTGCAATAAGATAAAGTTAAAGTGCAGCCAAGAACTGGCACAAAACAAAAAAATAATAATAAATTAATCCAAACGGATTAACGAATTAATCCAAACGGAAATTCGAATAAATTGCAGTGAAGATAAAGTTAAAGTGCAGCCAAGAACTGGCACAAAACAAAAAATAATAATAAATTAATCCAAACGGATTAACGAATTAATCCAAACGGAAATTCGAATAAATTGCAGTGAAGATAAAGTTAAAGTGCAGCCAAGAACTGGCAAAAAAAAAAAAAAAAAATAATAATAATAAATTAATCCAAACGGAAATTCGAATAAAAATTCATAAACTTTTAAAACAAAAGTTTTGTTACAAAACAAGCAACGGCAGCGACAACGGCAGCGGCAGCGACAACGGCAGCGGCAGCGACAACGGCAACGGCAGCGACAACGGCAGCGTACATTACACGCACGGTAGCAGGAAGAGAAATAAAACTATTATTACTCGACACAGGCACCTCTAAAATTACATTACTCCACTCCCGGGGCTGAAAGGTGTCGTGGCAGCAGAGAAACCCTTTACAGTAAAGTCGATCCATGGCTTTACTAAAATAAACAAAAATGTCTAGTTTCAGTGCTCAACGTAAAAACGCCCTTTTCATTCTTAACGACCTTAAAGACTTTAACGGCATTATCGGACTCGACTTACTTAAACAAGTGAATGCGAAACTCGATTTTACCGGAAATGTTCAACACACTAGCAAAGGAACTGAAAATCTCCAGTTTACTAAAGCGGAAAACGTTAACTTCATAAAAAATCGATGACGAAGACGTTTCTCCGGCAATTAAAATCACCTTCGATAAAATGATTGAAAAAATCATAAAGCTTTTCGCCGACCCGGACGAGGCACTACCTTTTAACATAAAAACATTAGCCACGATTAAAACGGATGGGGAGCCGGTATACTCTAGGTCATACCCGCATCCCATGGGTATAACTGAATTTGTCAATGCAGAAGTTAAACAACTTCTTGCGGACAGCATAATAAGGCCATCCAAGTCCCCATATAACAACCCTACCTGGGTTGTAGATGGAGAAAAAGGAACCGACCAAAATGGGGTTAAAAGATCCGAATTTGGGCCCCCTGATAGATTGGTTATCGACTTTGGGAAACTTAACCAAAAACCGTAGACGATAGATACCCTATCCCTACCATTTCGACAATACTGTCAAATATGGGCGAGTCGAAATTTTTACGACACTTGACCTCAAGTCAGGCTTTCATCAGATAGAGCTGGCAGAAAAGGACAGAGAAAATACAGCTTTTTCAATAAACAACGGCAAGTACGAATTTTGTAGATTGCCATTTGGACTTAAGAATGCCCCAAGCATTTTCCAAAGGGCCATCGACGATGTCCTACGAGAAGGAATTTCAAAGATATGCTACGTGTATGTCGATGATGTTATAATATTTTCCAAGACAGAAGAAGACCATGTTAAGGACGTGGACTGGGTCTTAACAAAACTTTTAGAGGCAGGCATGAGAGTTTCCCAAGAAAAATCAAAGTTCTTTAAAAGAGCGTTGAATACTTGGGGTTCATAGTGTCTCAAGGGGGGGCTACGAACCTCACCTGAGAAGGTCAAGGCAATAAGACAATTCCCACAACCAAAAACGCTTTACGAACTCAGATCCTTCCTGGGATTAGCAAGCTATTATAGGTGCTTCATAAAAACTTCGCAGCAATCGCAAGGCCCTTAACGAACATCCTAAAAGGGAGATAATGGTAAAACTAGCAAATATCAGTCAAGGAAAGTTGACGTTGATATGACCAAGGAACAGAGAGAAACGTTTGACAGGCTGAGAGAAATCTTGGCATCGGAAGACGTTCTGCTTTCATACCCGGACTTCAAGAGACCATTCGATTTGACAACAGATGCTTCAGGTTTTGGTCTGGGAGCGGTACTATCTCAAGATGGCCGCCCAATCACAATGATATCACGTGCCCTACGAGACAGCGAAAAAAATTATGCAACCAACGAGCGAGAGCTCCTCGCTATAGTTTGGGCACTGAAAAACCTCCGGAATTACCTGTACGGAGTAAAAGGCTTGCAGATCTTTACCGATCATCAGCCACTTACCTTTGCCGTCTCGGACAAAAACCTAACGCGAAACTAAAAACGCTGGAAGGGGATTATCGACGATCACGGCGCAAAATTAGTTTATAAACCTGGCAAGGAAAACCATGTGGCGGACGCGTTGTCCCGCCAAAACATAAACGTTTTAGAATACGAAATAGAATCAGATGCTTAGCAACCATACACAGCGAACAGTCACTAACATACACCATAGACACGACGGACAACCCAGTAAACTGTTTCAGAAATCAAATATTAATTGAAGAAGGAAACAGCTCCTCGGTAGAACACATTCATCCTGTTTAAAAGCAAGATGAGACACATAATAAAAATTTCTAACCGAGAAAATTTGCTTTTGCACTTTACAAGATGTAGTCAATGCTGAGGTGGTAAACGCAATACATTGTTCCCTACCGATCTTGGCATTTATCCAACACCGACTAGTTGAATTGTTCCCAAGAACTTCATTCAAATATACGAAAAGCTTCGTGCAGGACATAACGGATATAACCGAACAAAGGGAAATTGTCATAGCAGAACACAACAGGGCTCACCGAGCAGCACAAAGAAAACGTAAAACAAATCTTGAGGGACTACTTTTTTTCCTAAAATGCTTCGGTTAGCAGCAGAGACAACCTTGAATTGCAGTACCTTTTCAATGGCAAAATACAAGCGCCATCCATCTAAACAAGTGGTAACGGAAACACCGATACCTTCTTTTGTGGGGAAATCCTTCACATCGACATTTTTCAACAGACGGAACTCTTTTTTCTTACATGCATTGATAAATTCTCCAAATTCGCCACAGTGCAGGCCATCGCATCGAGAGCCATAGTGGATGTAAAATCTCCTTTATTACAAATAATAAATTTCTTTCCAAAAGTTAAAACAATTTATTGTGATAACGAAAGATCGTTCAACTCTGAAACAATTAAATCAATTCTCCTGAATCATTTCAATATCACCATTGTCAACGCCCCGCCTTTACATAGCACCTCAAACGGTCAAGTAGAAAGGTTTCATAGCACCCTGGCAGAAATAGCCAGATGCTTGAAACTAGAAGGCAACTTAAACGATACAACTGAACTAATTCTTTTGGCAACCAACAAATATAACAATACGATCCACTCGGTCACCAATGAAAAACCTGTGCAGATTATTCAATTGAAATGAGAATTAGTCAAAAAATTCAACAGGCTCAGGAAAAATCCCTTGATTATGTTAACAAAGCATTGAAGCAGACCTGGGGACCACGGTCCAAATTGAGGGGAGGGTGGTCCACAAGGACAATCTACGCTAACCATCTTCGCGAGATTACTGACCCCTTTTTCTATTCTTTTTATATCTTTCTAGGTTAGGAAAACTTATCTTAGTTTTTTACTTACGACTGTCAGGACGGACGCGACAGTAAAACTCAACGACTACACGAACGCAGACTATATTCCGATATAGAGGACAATGAAATTGTCATCTGGGAGTCCCTACGGATACCTACAACACTCAACGAACATGACGACTTACGAAGACTACGCCGACCAGACAGAAGCAATGACGAAGACATTTACAGAGGACCACAGGACACCAGTTATAATGACGGACCTTACAAATATTCGCAAGTTGGTGACTACCTTGAAAATCCACCATAGGGCCGCTAGGAGTATTAACTTAATCGGGACAGCACTAAAAGTTATTGCCGGCACACCGGACTTTAACGATTGGGGAGCAAATAAAAATTCAATCAAGAACAACTAATGAGAACAGATGAAGGACAAACAGAATTAAATATCAAATTTCAGAAACGTCTAAATGAACGCTTTGCATGCCATTATCAAGCAAAGGTATTCAATAGCGATCAATGCTTCGTTGTAAATTTCCAGCGTATAGTCCTGGTTTATATCACCCGTTTGACGGCGCAATCGAAAAAATCCTCTGACAAATGATTTTAATGTTTTTGCTACAATTTAGTTGGCTTTGCTGGACTGCACGTGGCAATAATAATTGCGAAAAGTGTCGAATTTGATGTGGACTTGATGACAATACTGCATCTTCAAGTATAAGATCCCAATGCATGTCATTCTCAAGCAAATTCAATCGTTCGCATGCTTTTGCGATACGTCCCCACAATTCTTCATCAACAGTTCGAATAGATTCAAATGATGTTGGTCCACGAAAATTTATTATCAACAATCGCAAATAATGTTAGTATTGATTATTAGGATGAACTGTTTAAATTCGTCCTATCGAATCTGAGTGAAACAATTTTGGCTTACCATAAACGGCTTCTCCGCGTCTTCGCCTTTGAAAAACCTTTGACGAATTATTCCACGTATAATATTCGGGTACTTCAGCGTAAAGCAATGTTTTCGCAAAATCATCTGCTTGACACAACGCAAAAAATGCAGTTGAAGTTGTTGCTGGTGGTTGCGCATTACATTTCCGGGTGTGAAAAAAACGCGTTGACCGTTTTCAAGATGAACAGCTAAATGAAATACAGTTGGATGCCTATCATGGAGCGGAAATGATACTGTTTATTTGAACTGATGTATCTGCCCATTTGAAATTGAGTGATTTCATCGGTAACATTAGCAACTGCTCCAAAACAGCCATGTCACTTCCTTTGTGGATGTACTTGCAAATGTATTTAATAGATTGAACTGAAATGCAGACCTCTACGTCTATGTGCGCTTTATAAATCTTTAAATATATCTCACAACCCAACGATTATCAATTTTCAAATCTTGATTTTGAACTCTCAAACTTACCGAATGACCATTATCTTCAGTTGATCGATGCTGATATTCGGAATAGTTATTGCCGGCACACCGGACTTTAACGATTGGGAGCAAATAAAATTCAATCAAGAACAACTAATGAGAACAGATGAAGGACAAACAGAATTAAATATCAAATTTCAGAAACGTCTAAATGAACTCGCAAATGCGATGAACCAAGTCCAAAAGTTCGAAACATATAAAGAAACCCACCTTTTGGAAATTATTCTAGCGAAAAATAGAATTGTAATCACAGATCTAGAAAACATTTTTAATGGGCTTAACCTAGCAAAATTAAACATCGTAAGTCCAGCGATTCTGGATAGTTCCGATATTGGCGAATTCAGGGACAGACAGCCTATTGACGTTAGTTTGATAGAATTATTAGAAGTATCTAGCATTAGTGTTTTTAAAATTCTGAAATTCTACATTTTCTCATTAAATTCCTAGTCCTAAATTTGTATGTAAAAAGATAACAGTCTATCCGGTGCAGCACCAGAAAAAGATCCTGGACTTCGAAAATGGAAACCTAGTCGCTGAATGACCAAAACGAAACCTCAACATCGGCTTCTGCAAGACAACGGTCGGCGCCACCTTCTGCAGGGAGCTCCAAAATGGCACCTGCGCCCAGCAAATAGTCTCTGGGGCTATTGCGCACTGCTCCACGCTCCCAGGTCACCTGGATCCAGTTACCGTAGTCGATCACGGCACCCTCATCGTGAACGATGCCAACATGACCATAACCGACGACCAAGGGCGAGACCGAAAAATATCCGGAACCTACCTGGTAACTTATTCCAACAAGGTAGCCCTCAACGGAACCTGGTTCGTAAACCAATTGGGAAGTTCAATAAGAAAACCTGCTGTGTCAGCCATGGCCATAGTCAACATCACGGCCCACCAGAACCGGCTAAGCCTCCCATTTCTTCACGAGCTGAGTTTGAGCAATCTCCACCACATCGGGACCCTCAGAGAAGAACTTACACTGGGATACTTCCTCAGCAACTCCTTTGCCCCAATCGCTGCCTTCTTGCTGTGTTCCACCGTTTGGGTCAGCTAAAAATACCTGAGGGCCAGAACTCACACAAGCCCAGGAACGGACAATGATGTGGAACGAGCGGGTCCCCGGGACGTCAACCACCTGAAGGAGGGAGGAGTTAACGCAGGCAGTTCTCACGGAGAAACTGCCGAGTTGCAGGCCATATCCGGTGGCCTGCACGCGCATCGTAGAAATTGCTGACCGCGCGCTCCGGGTGCAAATGCCCGAAACCAGACCGGAGCACTCGCGGAGCGAGTGATCGCCACGGGCCGGGACAAAACGCTGACCCGGCACCTTGGCGACAGCGCTGCATTTGCCTGGGCCTCGAGCTGCAGTTGGATAGGGTTTTAAGTTAGTTATAAATTATACTCCAGAGCGAAAGCTCTGTATAACCATAAAGAGAAAATAACCTATGCCCTAACGGGCATATGGAGAAATAAAGATATCAAACTAACTAACAACAACAATCTTATAATTTACACACAGATTTTTTTCTACAAATTTATAGTACAGATTTGGAAACACACTCTAAATCAAGTATTCCTTCGAAGTTTTCCTTACATTAAGAGTCAGTTGACTGGAAAACAAATCTGCTGAAGCATCATTTTGCAATTGAACACGTACACTTGTAGTCAATCTAAGTGTTTTTACAGACTTCCACAAATTAGATGTTTTCAAACACGCATTAATTTCATCAGCAGCAGTTCCTTGTTTGACTTGTCTGAAATCACCTGCTAACAATATCAATGCACCACCAAACAATCGATTATCTCCACGAATATCTTTCAACGTACGATTTAGTGCTTCCAGTGACTTCTTGTTTGCCATAGTACATCCCATACAATAAGAGAGCATTGCTGCTGCACTCTCGCCATTGCAGATCTTTTTGAAATGTTGCATGTCGGATAATCGTCAGCCTGCATGTTCAAGGGCAACTTAAGGGCAGCGATGCCAGACGAAGCCAGAGCCAATGCGATTCTACCTTGTGCTCGGATGGAAGACAAAATAATCGAAATTACAAACGTTTTTCCGGTACCTCCAGCTGCATCCAAAAAGAACAGTCTACCAAGTTGTTCTTCGATAGCTCGCAATAATTGGTCGTAAGCCGTTCTTTGATTGATATTTAACATTGGCTCATTGTTTTGCACAAACGCATTAAGCTCGGCACGATCATACTGTTGCTCACGCTCCAGTTCATTGTTGAAAAGGTCTTGTATTTTACGATTAGGCGCTGTCATACCTAATTGAGCTAATGCTTTGCATGCCATTATCAAGCAAAGGTATTCAATAGCGATCAATGCTTCGTTGTAAATTTCCAGCGTATAGTCCTGGTTTATATCACCCGTTTGACGGCGCAATCGAAAAAATCCTCTGACAAATGATTTTAATGTTTTTGCTACAATTTAGTTGGCTTTGCTGGACTGCACGTGGCAATAATAATTGCGAAAAGTGTCCGAATTTGATGTGGACTTGATGACAATACTGCATCTTCAAGTATAAGATCCCAATGCATGTCATTCTCAAGCAAATTCAATCGTTCGCATGCTTTGCGATACGTCCCACACAATTCTTCATCAACAGTTCGAATAGATTCAAATGATATTGGTCCACGAAAATTTATTATCAACAATCGCAAATAATATTAGTATTGATTATTAGGATGAACTGTTTAAATTCGTCCAATCTAATCTGAGTGAAACAATTTTGGCTTACCATAAACGGCTTCTCCGCGTCTTCGCCTTTGAAAAACCTTTGACGAATTATTCCACGTATAATATTCGGGTACTTCAGCGTAAAGCAATGTTTTCGCAAAATGATCTGCTTGACACAACGCAAAAAATGCAGTTAAAGTTGGTGCTGGTGGTTGCGCAGCTCTTCGCATTGCATTTCCGGGTGTGAAAAAAAACGCGTTGACCGTTTTCAAGATGAACAGCTAAATGAACTACAGTTGGATGCCTATCATGGAGCGGAAATGATAATATTCATTTGAACTGATGTATCTGCCCATTTGAAATTGAGTGATTTCATCGGTAACATTAGCAACTGCTCCAAAACAGCCATATCACTTCCTTTGTGAATGTACTTGCAAATTTATTTAATAGATTGAACTGAAATGCAGACCTCTACGTTTATGTGCGCTTTATAAATATTTAAATATATCTCACAACCCAACGATTATCAATTTTCAAATCTTGATTTTGAACTCTCAAACTTACCGAATGACCATTATCTTCAGTTGATCGATGCTGATATTCGGAATATCCATCGTTGCCCGTCACTGTATCGGAGGCCAAATTTTTTGGAAAACGTTTGGAGCATTTCCTTCAACCATACGATGACGGTAATATTATCATACTTTCAACGTTTTGTGCAGTTCCATCGATGTAAATAGCATCACGCAAATGAACATACTCTTTGGAACGTGTTTTGGTTTGGTTGAATCGAAGGAAATTCAACAGTTCCGATCAAATTTGTGCATGTCAACAATATACTGGTGAAAAAGTGCTGGACACTTCAATATGTGGTTGTCTGGATTGTGTGGTATCTACAGCCTGTATGCGTAATAATTCATAGCACTAACTTTCTTTTTTTCCTTCTCGACATACAATTCAATTAAATTTAATTTCAATTAAAATATAAATCAATCATAAATTATTCATCAATTTACCGTTAACTGAAATTATAATTTTAATGTTGAAATGATAGCCATCTTGGCCGCTCGAAAACAATATCTGATATTGTAATGCATCATAACAGCGATGAGTCTCGGATACACGGTCAAGTTGCTCATTTCTACGATGAAGCACAATGTCACGATTATTATATTGGTCACTAACTATGACTATTACCACTTCGTCAACTGTTTGTGCATTGATACGCCTTGCATGTTGGCCACCCGGTGTTTTATCAGCTCGAATAACAATTTTATGATCGTCCGATGGCATTCAATCAGGAGAAGTTTTGAATAACTGAACCAATTCGTTATGCTGATGGAACATATCTTGCAAATCGAAAACCATTTTTTCGCGTGTTGGTAATAATGGCACACCGACTATCAGCTTCGTCTTCCGCGTTCCCGATAAAATATAATTGCCAAAATTGGTGGTATGCGTTCTCGAAAGGTAACAAAGAGCCAGCTCGATGGTATATTTGACCTTGAATCTGAATAAAATATACGATAGAACGTTCTTTGACTACCTAACAAAAGGTATTCTGTGCGGGAAATCCCTCCCTCCTAGCAATTTAGTGTGTAGCTGCCACCACATTGTAAGAGATCGGGCAGATGCTAAGGATTTAATTTCAAAATATTACAAGTTATATAAACGTTTTGATTACAAAAACTAGAAAATAGATACACACACACACATGCATACACACATACATACATACATACATAAACATATCTGATGAAATACAAAACCAGTTGTAATACAATTCTCTAAATAAAGAAATACTTGTATAAAAAAAACAAAACAAAAAAAACAAAAAAAAATCTATTGCATTTTTGTTCTTACCTTCTTTCCTTTTGAATGCGTAGCAAAAGCCAAAAAACAGGTTGCACCAAATACACATACCCCCTCTCTTCCACCCTCCCTCCCTAGCAATCTAGTGACGTGCCATCTCATCTAACCTCTAAGATCTCTGGTTGTCTTGGATGTTAGTGATCAGGTGTGAGTGTGTGTGTGTGTGTGCGTGAGTGTAAACAAAGGTACACATCTTCAACACATTTCTTTATTACTCACTCTTTAGCCATAAACAATCAATCAATTAATATCTTTAGACACACACAAGAGAACCTGTTAAACAAAACCACCAAGGTACACATCTTCAACACATTTCTGTATTACCCACTCATTAGCTATGAACAAACAATCAATTAATATCTTTAGACACACAAGAGAACCTGTTAAACAAAACCACCGATGGCGATGATAGCTACTTTACCACCGTTACGCATGTGCACGCATGAGAAACATGATCGTGCAAGCACACTCCCCCCTCCCACAATTCAGTGAACCACTTACGCATGAGCACGTGTGCCCTATTGATACTAGCCCGTCCCTGTATCGTTAATAAGGTGTGTGTAAACATGATCGTGCAAGCACATTGGTCATTAATTACCCCCAAAATAAGAATGATTAATTGATTTGAAACCAACATTATTACACTACTTAAGTAATATAACAACACATAGATTATACTTAAGGGATGATAGGCCAATTAAGCAGCGATATTACCCAAGAAACCCAGCACAAATGGAAATAATTAACAAAGATATCGACGAGCTAATCAGACAAGACCTAATAGAACCATCAAAGAAGCCCATACAGCGCACCGGTAGTCTTAGTAAAAGAAAATAGATAAATGGAGACTCTGCATAGACTATAGGCTGCTAAACGAGAAAACAGAGAAGGACGCATACCCGATGCCGCGAATGGATTTTATCCTGAACCAACTCAGGGAGGCAAAATATATAAGCACGCTTGACCTAAAATCCGGATACTGGCAAATCCCTATGGAAAAACAAAGCAGGCAATATACCGCGTTTACAGCCACGGGGCGGCGATTATTCCAGTGGAAAGTGATGCCATTCGGATTAACGACAGCGCCGGCAACATTTCAGAGAGCTTTGGACGCAGTAATCGGACCGATATGGAACCGTTCGCGTAACTGGAACACCGACTTAAGCTCCAAGAGCTCTTAGCACGGTTAAGGAAGGCAAAACTATGAATAAATCCAGAAAAATGTCATTTCTTTCAGAAGAAACTGAAATACCTAGGACATATGGTAAGCGAGGAGGGAATACATACAGACCCGGAAAAATAGCATCGGTGAAAGAATTGGCGTCACCAACAACCCTGAAGCAGTTACATAGCTTCCTGGGACTAGCATCGTGGTATCGAAGATTTGTACCAACCTTCACAGAACGTGCAAAAGTATTGCAGGACTTGCTGAAAAAGGGGCAAAATTTGCATGGGATGAGACGCATCAACGCGCTTTCGACGATCTAAAACTATGCCTGACGGAAGCACCAGTCTAGCATTCCCGGATTTCAGCAAACAGTTCATCCTGCAGACCGACGCAAGCGACTGCGGAATCGGAGCAGTATTAACCCAGGAAGATGCCGACGGGGAACACGTAATAGCAGGAAACTAAAAAGCGAGAAAACAAGATACTCAGCAACCGAGAAGGAATGCCTCGCAATTTACTGGAGCATCCATAAAATGAAAATGTACCTAGAGGGGTACAAATTTATAGTAGTCACGGATCATCTGGCACTAAAATGGATTAATTCCATCGAAAGTCCATCGGGAAGAGTAGCAAGGTGGGCGTTGGGACTACAGCCGTTCACATTCGAAATCAGATACAGGGAAGGAAAATTGAACGCAGAGGCGGACGGGCTATCCCGCTTACCACGCGAAAAAATTGCAGTATCAAGAGTCGAGGATTGCGCATGGTATCAAGCAAAGTGGAAACATGTAACCACAACTCCAAAAGAAACACCCAACTACGTGATCAAGCAGGATCAGCTTTACAGGCATATCCCAAGCCAAACAGACGAAGATGACCAGCCATGGAAGTTGTGTGTGGCAAAACAAGACCGAGACAGGGTATTACAAGAAAATCACCCGAACCCAGCGGCTGGGCATCTAGGCATCAGACGAACGAAATATCGAATAAGACAACAATATTTCTGGCCAGGCTTAAGCAAGGATGTGACAAGATTCGTGCGATCATGCGAGAGGTGCCAGATGTTCAAAGTATCACTGCAGGCAGCGGCCGGGAAAATGTTAACAAGGATCGCAGACGCACCCTAGGAAACAACAGGCGTAGTTTCGTAGGCCCCCTACTGAGAACATCGCATGGCAACCGTAATGATAGTATTCATCGATAAATTTTCCAAATGGGTAGAGGTTACACCAGCCCGACAGGCAACAGCTGACTCCCTCAAAAAGGCGTTCCGGGAAAAGATACTGGCAAGGGGAGTAGCACTCAAACAGCTGATCTCAGACAACGGAGTTCAATCTACAAGCAAAAAGACGCAGCAGGTAATGAAAACATGGGGAATAACGCATATATTCACGGCGCCCTACACATTGCAAGAAAACCCAACCGAAAGGGCAAACAGAACACTTAAAACAATGATCCCACAATTTGCGGCAGGAAAACACAACAAATGGGATTACCAATTACCGGAACTCACGTTAGCCATCAACAGCAGCCGATCAGAGTCAACAGGGTACAGCCCGGCATACTTAATATTCGGTAGAGAACTAAGACTACCGGGCAATTTGTTCGACGAAATAACGCGAGGATCAGGAATCTATAACACAGATCAAGAAAACACAGACCAGAGACAACAAGTAGCAGCAATAGCAAAACAAAACATGGGTGTCTCAGCAGCAACTCAAGCACGACACTACATCCTGAGACGAAGAGAATGGACACCAAAAGTGGGAGACGTAGTATGGCTCAGAACACACCCACTATCAAAAAAAATAGACAAGACAACAGCAAAACTTGACCCAAAATACAGCGGCCCATGTACAGCACTCGAGCTTACATCTCCAGTCTTCGTATCCGTAAAACTAAACACTACTAACAAACAGATGCGAGCACATGTCTCACAAATAAAAATAGCAAACCCAGTAGAACAACAAACAGATACGATAACGGTTCCATCTCTCTCTTTTTACAGCAACACGAATAAATTTGACGAATCCGTGAAAAAATTCAAGGAACGGTTGACGGCCAAACAGGCCGAAGGTAGAAGGACGAAGAGACTGGAAACAATCCAAGAGGACACAAACAAGAACAAAGGTAGTGGCCCCGCCAAGAAAACGCCAAGAAAACAACGAGAAGACAATAACATCACGCGACGCGGAGCTACGGAAGGAACCTTACCAGAGCGTACCACGCAAAACACGCATCAGCTGGGCAAACCAACCAACGCCGAAGCCAGCCGTACCTACACCAAATCAGGCACCACAGGAAACGCCAGCGCGACCGACGCCAACACCAAAGTTAGTCGCTGGCTGGGCTTAAATGGTAGAGGATAAGGAGCGGGACGCCGACATTTTAGAATTGGAGCACGAGCGTCTGCCGGAGTCCGAAGGACGGCCAACGCCAGAACTCGAAGGCATGCCACCACAATGGAAAATAGCAAAGGGCACCAGGCTGGAGGCAAAACACGTGGAGCTGATAAAGAAGAGGAGTGTCGAGCGGCCGGTAAACAAGCAGCGGCGTTTCAAGATAAGGAACAAGGATGGAGACGCGTGCTGGATAAAAATCGGGAGAGCAGGGGATGTGCACGTCGGCACAAGGTTCACCAACCAACAACATCCCAATGACGCCTGCCTAGGAAAGGAGGGGGGAGTGTGACGCACAGTGCCACCACACAAAACGCCGGCGCCACATTTATATCACCTACATACACATATATAATCAAGACATATCTAGAACCTAAGATTAAAAGACAAAACAAGAAGTTCCTGCGTTTACTTATTATACCCGTACTCGAAGAGTAAAAGGGTATATTGTATTTAATGGTAAAAGTGGATGTGTGTAACATAGAGAAGGACTAATTTCCGACCATATAAAAGTATATATATTCTTGATCAGCATCAATAGCCGAGTCGATATGGCCCTGTCTGTCCGTCCGTCTGTCCGTCTGTCCGTCCGTCCGTCTTGTTTGTCGCCCATTGCTCGAAGGCTATAAGAGCTGGAGCAACAAAACTTTTATCCAGTCTGATGTGGTATCTCACTCCTAGAAAAGTATTTCAAAATTTCGCCCCCGCCCACTTCCGCCCCCACAAAGGGCGCACATCTGTGGCGGCCACAATTTTGAAAACAACAAAACTAAAAATGCAGACTCTCATAGAGACAGCCTATATCTATCAGGGGCCCAAATCTGAATCGGATCGGATCATTAATATAGCCACAATAGAGGCAAATATACGCAAAAAACTTCGCTCCATCCCTTTCGCACTCACACAAAATCGAGTCGATTTGGTTTTTGTATTTTGTGTAGCCTGGATCTCAGAGACTATAAGAGCTAGAGCAACCAAACTTTTGGCCAAGACTCCTGTGATACCAAACCTGAACAAGTGTATTTCAAAATTTCGCCCCGCCCCCAAAAAGACGAAAATCCAGAATTTTGAAGATAGAAAAAAATAAAAATCAAACCTCCGCAACGATCTTCTCCTCGGAGTGCGTCCAAACCTCCGCATCCCTGGTCTCACCCGAGCAGCCAGGGTACCACCCGCGACGTCTAGCTACCGCAGCACGCCGCCAAACAGCCACGTGCGGCCGAGTAGCCAATTCTGAGGAAGACCCCGAAGGAAGACGAGTGATCCCGATCCCACCTATAAACTGACTCTGTACTAATAAGAACAATAAAACAATCCATTGTTATCGTAAACCCGCTAGTAGCCTCTTTTCTTGAACCAAGGAATCTCTCTCCAGCTACCACAGCCAGAAATCCTACAAATTTCTGTGAACCCGGCGCGGCGAGCATACCCCGGCCGAAGCGACGTCACACTGTCCTTGTATCTACAAAATAAAACCAGTCAGTAGCAACTGTGTTATAAACACTTTTTCGGTGTGAAATTAGCGTTCAGAATTAGCAAAAAATAAATACCTTAAACGTCGGATTAAATCCTCGTTCTTCGATAATATCTGCCCCAAATGACGTCATTTGGAAACAACCATTATATTTTTGAGTGTTTGCAAAGAAAGTGGCGTGATTCTGGTGATTCGCCACATAGCAATGAATACAATGGCTCAGGTGGCGGAGTCAACAATGGCAATTTCACTTTACCAGTAAGGCAGCATAATCCGGGCGTTTCTCCGGGAAACTTAAATGCACCACAATACTCGCAAACAACGTTCATTTTCCCAATGCCGACTCTAGGATGCAAGCTACAATCATTCGTATCGAAACGCTGCTCGATTCAAATCTCTTGTTCTGTGTCGCAAATTATCTATTTGTTGACCTCTGTTGTTCGCTCGACGATTTTGGATTGCCAACCGAGCCGTTTCACGGGCAGCCTCAACATTCATACATAAACATTCTGTAAAAAACTGATATACATAACTGTCGGGTTTCCCAGCCCGATGTTTAGGTATAAAAACTTATTGTTAGTTAGTGGAGCAGCCTTACGTAAATCTACCTACATATGTTTGCTTATTCGATTGAACACTGTATTGTAAATAGTGTAATTGCTTATGCTTATGGTTACGCTTATGCTCATTTCGCTACTACAGCTGCAGCATCTATGCTGTTTTCCCGTGCCCTCTCTCTCTCTATCTATCGCTCGCACTCGGCTCAGCAGCAGCTTCTTTCGTTCTCTCTACCTCTTGCTGTGGGGCACGGGCAATTCGGTCCGCCTGCCCTCTAGCAGTCTGGATGTAACTATCATAGTTTTCGGTGCATTTTTATACCCCAGCTACACACGCGTATTGCCGCTACCTCATATAATTAATAAAATTGTATTTCCAATTGAAATCATCGGCTATTTATTTAAAACCTACATTGTTACAATAGCTATTAAAAACGCTTAATAGCTCAACATTTGGTGACCCGACGTGATTGTGCAATATTTAATTGATCAGTACAATCACAAACTGCAGGTATAAACAATAATTTTCGTTCGTTCGTCTGTCGCTCTTCTGTTTTCGCTTACATTCTGCGTGAGGTTTAAACACGCGCCAGTGCCATCGACCACATGGACGCTGCTATGACAGTGAAGCTTTTTGAGGATGATACACGGAACTCCGATTGACTACCGCTTGGGATTGGGGAAAGGCTGCTGTCTGCGATTATTACACCCTAGTGGGGAAGTTGGAGCAGATTGCTGAGCGGGCAATTTGAGACGCGTGAAGGACTTTTCCATTTGACAGGTTTTACTGCTCTCAAGGCTTCGATTCGAAATTGATAGGATTAGCGGCTTTCGTTGCTTTTAACTTCTGGTTTTGCTTTCGCAGACCAGCAAATTGCCAAGATTTAGTGGAGGATATTCGGATTGGACGGACTTTTACTCGATGTTCACCACTATCATCGACAATCATCCGGACCTCCCCAACATTGAGAAGTTCCAGCATTTACGATCTTGCCTGCGTGATTCTGCGTTGGAGACAGTTCGTGCGCTGGAAATTTCTGACAGCAATTATAATATAGCCTTGGATTTGTTGTAAAAAAGGTTTAATAATCGTCGTTTAATCTTTCAGGCGCACATTACTGAGATCCTGGTGCTGCAGTCTGTGGAGAATGGGTCAGTGTCGATGCTTCGGGAGATCTCGGACAAGTTTAACGCTCATATTCGGGCGCTCCAGGCTTTGGGCACTCCTGAGCAGATCGCAGGATGCATCATTGTGCAGGTGCTGCTTCGTAAAATGGATCCAGCGACTCAAGCCAAGTGGGAGGAACGATTAGAGGACTCAGCCTTCGTTAACTTGATTCCGTCATGGGAGTCCATGGCCTCGTTTTTGGAGCAGCGATGCAGGACGTTGGAAACAGTGGATTTCGTTATGACAACCTATGCGCCGAGCGGTCAGGTGGGCAGGAGCAGTAAAGCTAGCCATTCAAATCCATACTTGCTGCCTTTAAGCAAAACATCAGGTTGCGTTCTGTGCAATGACAGTGCTCACGGAATCCATTATTGTCCGAAGTTTATAGCACTGTCTCCATCAAATCGCTATACAGAAGCCAAGAGGTGTTCCCTGTGTGTAAATTGCCTCAAGGCAGACCATCGGTTGAGTAAATGCAGCTCCAGCAAATGCCGTACCTGTGTGCGTAGGCACCACACTCTCCTGCATTTTGGAGGTCCTGAAGCTTCTGCAGCCCAAGGTGGATCTGTGCTACTTGACACGTCGTCGCATCTCATCACTGAGTCCTCTGCTTCAGCCTCTGCATATTCCGCACTTATTGCCCAGAATCTCACTAATGATGATGTGCTATTACCCACGGCCACCGCCCTAGTCAAAAATAGTTCTGGGGCCTTCGTTTCTTGCCGAGCGCTGCTAGATTCCGGCTCTCAACTGCATCTTATAACATCCCGTTTAGCTAATAAGCTTCAGCTTCGGAAGATAAAATTGTCCACTGCTGTTTCTGGAATAGGCGACTCCAGCCTCGTCACCGATGGAATGTCAGTGAAAATAAGCCTTCACTCTCGTTTTGTCGACATACTCGGCTCCCATCACTGCTGTAATCGTCCCTAGTATCACTGATCGGCAGCCAAGCCGCAGCGTGAACACTTGCAGCTGGATGATCCTGGAAACCTGCCACTCGCCGATCCAGGATATCATATACCTCAGGGCATCGATCTGCTGATTGGTGCAATACTGTCTTTGGAGCTCTTATGTGTTGGGCAATTCAAGCTTTCGCCAGGATTACCAATACTTCAGGAAACTCTCTTGGGATGGGTCCTGTCTGGAGGTTGTGATCGAGTTAAAAAGTTTCGTTGATGAGCTTAACAGGACCCCATCCGATTTATCTGCGAAACCCTGCAGATTCTGTCGAAGGACAGGTTTCAATGGCGGAAGGATGTCGGGTTTCCCATCCCGGTGTTTAGGTATAAAACTTGTTGTTAGTTAGTGGAGCAGCCTAACGTAAATCTACCTACATATGTTTGCTTATTCGATTGAACACTGTATTGTAAATATTGTAATTGCTTATGCTTATGGTTACGCTTATGCTCATTTCGCTACTACAGCTGCAGCATCTATGCTGTTCTCCCGCGCTCTCTCTCTCTCTCGATCTATCGCTCGCACTCGGCTCAGCAGCAGCCTCTTGCTGTGGGGCACGGGCAATTCGGTCCGCCTGCCCTCTAGCAGTCTGGATGTAACTATCATAGTTTTCGGTGCATTTTTATACCCCAGCTACACACGCGTATTGCCGCTACCTCATATAATTAATAAAATTGTATTTCCAATTGAAATCCTCGGCTCTTTATTTAAAACCTACCTTTTTGCAATAGCTATTAAAAACGCTTAATAGCTCAACAATAACGAAGAATGCGATACATACCAATCTATCGCTACACAAATTTTTTGTACGATATGAAGATGACTTCGGATCATTTTGGATGGTCGACGACAAAGAGTTTGTTAAGAGCCGACACTTATCGCGAGGACAACATCGGAAATATGCGCCGTCGTCTTCGCCTATTTCCTGCCAATCTGGCAATGGCTTGTCTACTGACAAAAATCACTGCTATAACTGCCCTCAGAATTTCTCAACCCATACCGGCAGTTCGAAACTGAAATCAACAAACTGAGTAGTCTTAGCATAGATGCTTTTAAGTAAAACTTCAACACATTTAAAAAGTGTTGATACGGTCTTAAGTGATAACAGCTACAAAAATATGGGTGATTATTTACCAAAAATATATGAAAGTAAAGCCATTGTGGCTAATTGATTCATTTAAATATACATACATACTTAAATGCAATTTCATCTCAGAACTTGAAGGTTCGGGTTCGGAAATGAGACAGTATACTTTTAATTATAATTCCGAATGGATACAAAACGCATATTTAAGATGATTTAAGGTGTTTAAGGTAAAATAAGTGCAAATTATTTTAAAACAATCTGACCTGGTGAACTCTGTTCCGCCAAATAAATAAGCAGATTTTGGAATTTATTATTAATTTTTGTTGTATTAAAAATGTTAGTACATAGGTTGCTCTTCACTTAAGTACCTTGTGAAACACGACATTATTTGTTTTATCAGGCGCAAAAACAAACAATGCAGGTGGACTTCCAACCCATGAGCATATCTCATAAAATTGACCATGGGAAAAACATGGTTATTCTAGATTCAAACCACAAACTTTTAAGGATTGTCCTTATGATTTATTGATGTTCATGGCAAATGCAAGACGGATCGGAAATTGAAGCCTCTTAAATTCAAAGGGCATATCGGTTGGGATCATCGGGTCCCTCGGAATAAAAACCTTCCTCATCTTTGAGTTTTCCTTTCAGTGTCGTCGCGTAAATTACATTATTCATCAATTGTCTAACCACCAAATGCGTACCGTTGCCCAGTTTTGGTTGGTTTATGTTTCGAAACATGATTATTGTCGCTCACGACTGATTGGAGGAGCAGGATTTTCAAGCTATTGTGTAACGGACACGGGAAGTGTCATCTCGTCAGCACTCTCTGTCTACTAAAGGTTGGCCGGCTAGGCTCAGGGAAAATGGGGTGGGTGTTGTGCTGCGAAAACGAACTCCGTCACCTAACAAAATCGTAGACAGATTTACGGGAACTGGGATCGGAATTACAAGCCCGGACGGAACTTAAGGTCCACTACCTACTGTGAAGAGCAAGGTGGTTGTGCTCTTCCCTCTTGACCCACCCTCCATGTAGAATAACATAAGAATATGCCATTATGGTTCTACCCAAAACCTCCTGCTGCTGCGCTATGTGCTTTAGGAACCCCTCCCAAAAATCAGATTAGAAATTCATGTTAATCGTTATAATTTTTTACTTTGACTTGTATAACTTCATGTTGTTTGTAACCCCCATTAGTTCTACCCTAACCCTTAAAACTATTTTTACTGCATGTGTATATATATGTGGGACTAATTTAAGACATAGGAATTCAAGAGAATGATCAAATATGAATAAAAATAATATAATCAAAATATAAAGTAAGAATGAATTAATTAAATTAATTAAATGGCATAATTGTAGTGATTGTAGTTAATAATAATTCATTTTATATATGGTTAAGCATGCATCTCTCACTGTGTAGACGCTATTCTCCTGACCCGGAGTGTATGTGTATATATATGTGTGTCTACTTACAGACTTTTAAACAGCTGCTGGTGTCGTTGGGCCCAATTTCACGTTTGCAATAAAAACTGTTAAAGAAATGTAGAAATATGCAAAATAACAAGAAGCGTTATGAAGAGGTATTTTACCAATACCCTTCCATGGACACAATGAGACCGATGATGCACCTTTTAAAATCTATTCTTAACTAGGCATAAATTTCATTTTTTCTTCTTCTATTTCTAAGTTAACGTCTAGGATTATTTAAATATTATTAAACAATTTTTCTTTTCTATTTTTTTTTTCTTCGATCCATAATTTTTCATTAAATTTTCTTTTCTAGATTTGTGATTTATTTTTCTTCCCTTAAGTGGCTTTTTAGAATTTCGGCATCGAACAATTTTAATAACCTGAGAGAAGGAGAGAATAGGTGACATACGGTCAGGTGGGTCTAGTTAAATGCGCATAGGTGTATGGTCAGCCGCAAGGGCAATGACCGCTGAGCTAATTTTTCCACACCCTACCTGTGCAAGCACCAACATTTTCTTTACACAAGGCGCGGTGATATAATATTTTAGATGGTTTTATATTGTCGTTGTTGTTGAGCGGCTTAATTGCGCGTGAGATATATGTATATAAACGGCTCGGTCCCGATCGCCAAGTCCATCCGTTTCTATGCCTGCAGGCAAGGTCCGGTGGCACCAAGAAGAAGGACTGATGATCGTCATGAAGCGGACCCCCCCTCCTTGAGGGGTGGTCAGGCCAAGTCAGCAATTTTCTGCCACACGTGGATCATAACCTATGTACAGTACATACGTGAAATTATGTAATAAGGTCACTTTTTCATTTTCTTTGCGTACCTTATCCAGGGTTTGGTTTTAGTTTTTGTTCTTTGCAGCCACAACACTTTTCAAATGGTTTTATTGGGTTTATGTTCCTTTTATGGTTTTGCAGAATTTTCACCACGTTTTTCTTTTTATATGTTCTGTACGCACATTAATTAAGTCTTCCAACTTTGAATGCACTTTTTTGTTCTGTACAGCATGCACTTAGCCTAACTATTTTACCCCTCCAAAAGCTGGGTATGAGAGAGCTAAGAAGGTTCTCGAAGGGCTAGCCGTAAGCTATGCTTGCGGAGAGAGAAGCTCACATGTGAACGGCGCTCGCACGTGCAATTTCGAAAGAGAGAGCTTTTCAAGATAAAAGCTTCTGATCTTGCATTTGGGCTCTCTATGGAATGCATGTACAGTGGGGAAGGTTCAATATTTTTGCGATAAAATAAGAAGACTGTTCCCAAAAAAAAATTCTTAATACAATTTTTGTCCAGACATTCTAAATTTTGTATTTTTGGTCTGCAACCTTCACACCCCCGCCAGATTTTATCTTAGGGTTTTGACCCAAGATAAAACTGAAACAACAACAAGGAAGGGTGCAGACTATTGTTTCTAGCTACCAAATATCCTTAATGTGAAATTTCCCCAGCTCTTTACCGTTCAAGTCTTCCAGTAGATAAATCAGTTGGCCACATTTCTGCTTTACGCGAGCCTTCACTCCAACTGGAGCTAGTTTAGCTTTAACGTTATTGGCCGCGCTACTCAAAGAAAAATTTCTCTTTATTACTTCTTGACCTACCTCAAACGAACGAGGCTTGGATCTCAGATCGTAAGTGCGTTGATTCCTCTCGTAAGCTTTTGTCAGGTGTTTCTCGATGTTTGAGCGAATCTTCTGAAATTCGTCAGCTCTTGACAATTTTCCCTCGCCCTCGTTGAGTAATTCGACTTCTCGCAACATTTTGTAATCTTGGCCATGTGAAATCATGTGCTGACCAAAGACCACGAAATAAGGTGCCATACCAACTGATTGGTGTATTGATTTTCTCAACGAACAGTTTATGCTACTAAGGAACACATCCCATTCACGATGGTCAGTACGAACGTACGCTCTGAGCGCGGCATTAATCGATCTGTTAACCCTTTCCGCGGCATTCGACTGTGGAGCATACGCCCCTGTACATAAGTGCTGAACACCGTACTTCAAAAGGAATTTAGAAAAATCACTACTTTTAAACTGCGTACCGTTATCGCTCACTAGCACTTCCGGCACTCCATAACATGAAAATATCTCTTCCCTCAATAGGTCAATCACTATCTTGGATGTAAATTTCTTGACCGCCTTTAAGAAGGTAAATTTTGAGAAGTGATCCAGGATGATAAATATTCCTATATTGCCCTTTCTGCTTCGAGGAAAGGGACCAATGAAATCAACGTACAACCGTTGAAAGGGACGTTCGCTAACTACTCTAGCGCCCATAGGAGGTTTGAGAGAGCGTGTGGGATGTTTTGTGGTCTGGCATACATCAAATGCGGAAATATAATCGCGGACGTCTATTACCATTTTTGGCCAGTAAAATCGTTGCCTTATTTGGTCGAGGCATTTGGCAATCCCACAATGTGCAGAGGAAGGTTGGTCATGCGCAGCTTCAATTACGCCCTGTCTCAAGGCTTCGGGAACAAATAATTTCCAAGACTCATCGGCTTGGTCAGAATCCAACACGGAAAACCCTGTACGTTAATATATGTAATCGTCGATTACTTGAAAATCTGGGAGTTTGAAGAGCACGAATTTATCTCTGAGTGATCGATACTCCGGCGTCTGAAACGCATCCGACTTTAAATCGATTTCCGGTAACACTTCGCATTCCAAAACCGCTACTTCCGTAACACCTTCGAATGAACGAGACAAAGCGTCAGCCACTACATTTTCGCTTCCTTTCCTATGCTCGATTTCGAACGAGTAACCTTGTAATTTTATTGCCCATCTGGCTAATCTACCGCTGAGATCTGACTGGTTCATAAGCCAACGGAGGCTTGCATGATCCGTAACAACCTTGAAGGGATGACCATCGATGTACATGCGGAATTTTTTATGGCCAGTACTACCGCCAAACATTCGAGTTCCGTTACCGTGTAGTTTCGCTGTGCCTTGTTCAGCTTCTTGGACATGTAAGCTATCGGACGCTCGCAACCTGAGTCGTCACATTGGGCTAAAACTGCACCTACCCCATGAAGAGATGCATCGCATTGAACTACAAAAGGCTTGTCGTAATTGGGATGAATTAAAAATGGAGCTGAGCATAATTTACACTTGATATCATCAAACGCTGCTTGTGCCTTTTCATTCCATTCATACGACTTTCCACGGAGTAGTTCAGTAAGAGAAAAGATAACAGAAGAGTAGTTGGGAATAAAACGTTGATACCACCCAGTCATTCCTAGAAATCTCCTTAGTTGCTTTTGAGTCTTCGGTATCGGGAATTCATCCACGGCTCGTACTTTCTCTGAATTAACTTGAAGCGTCCCTCACCCACAAGATACCCAAGGTAGTCCACCCGTTTCAGACAGAACTGACTCTTCTGCACGTTTATTGTCAGTCCGGCCTTGTGTAATTGAAGAGCAACTTCCGATAAATGTAGCAAGTGGTCTTCAAAATTGCTTGAAAGCACCAATAAGTCATCAAGATATACCAACACATGAGATTTGAGTTGATACGGAATTACAATGTCCATCAACCGACTCATCGTGTGTGGCGCGTTTGTCAATCCAAACGGCATTCTTTTAAACTGATAAAGCGGCCTATTTGGTACTGTGAAAGCTGTTTTCGCACGAGATTCTTGGTCTAATCTAATCTGCCAGAAGGCATCCTTAAGGTCTATCTTTGAAATACAGTGAACCGGCGGCAACCTACTTAACAAGCCATCCAGGATTGGAATTGGATACGCATCTCTGACTGTAACTGCGTTGAGTTTGCGGGCATCTAAACAAAGTCGCACCTTACCAGGTTTGATGTGCAGTGTGACAGGAGATGACCACGGGGAGCTCGGAGCTTCTTCAATAACGTCCATACTCAACATGCGATCGATCTCTGCGCATAAAGGGGTCTCCTTTGCTGGAGACAAAGGGTAAAATCTTTGCTTAACTGGCTTGCTGTTAGCCGTATCAATGTGGTGCTCTATTAGGGTTGTTAACCCTAGTCCATTCTTTTCAAATGACGGAAACAATTCGATCACGTGCTGTAACTGCTTCTTTTGAGAAATCGACATGGCTAACTTGAGCAACTCGTGCTCGGATTGAAATGATAATTCGCTTATTGTCCATGATGATGATGGAACGATAGAAATGCCAAATCTTTTCCAAAAGTCCATTCCACATATTATATCCTGTTGGATAGATGAAACTATTAGAAATTCAAAGTCCGAGTGTATTGAATTGTAATTCAGAGGAACTTTAATAAAACCAGCTACCATCTGAGTCTGACCGTCAGCAGTACGAACAACGCCTTTCATTTTTTTGTCAGAAGATTCTTCGAGAGAATTTTATCGGCTAATTTTCCTCCGATGACGCTTTTTATTGGCTCCGCTATCTAATAGCGCAAGGTAACTCTCACCGAGTATCTCAACTTGAGTAAAAGGACGAATATCGCTCGCTTTGTGAACGACCGAGGAAACAGTGACGTGACGTAGGCTTCTCTTTCGCTTCCAATATTTGCGCATTCGTTCCGCTGAACGAGACAACACCGCTAAAGGAGGTTTGGGATACAAAAATTTCGGCTCTACGCTTCTGATATTCTCGAAGTCTAACATGGTATGGTCTGAAATGTGGAGGGATTGGTATGTCTGAGGATGATTTGGATACGTCTGGTTTAAGTTCACGTCCGGTAATAAGATGTATATGTTGAACATCCGAGACTAACGTCGGATGTCGCGTCTTGTTAACCGACGGACATCCTGGGATACGTTTTCCGTAGTCGATTTACACTTTGCACAGTTGGGCTTGTACGTATCAGGTACACCACAACCATAACAGAAAATACGACGAGGTTTTAGGCATTCCTGGTATTTGTGGCCCTGTTCTTCGCAATTCCAGCATTTACTAAAATCGGAAGTTCGGAGTGCATAAACTTCGTCAAGGGAGTCCCCTTCTTTTTCGGAATTATCTTCAGCTTCTTCGTCATGACTTATGGAGTTCACAAACCTCTTGCTATTCACTACTTCGTGTCGCGAAAAAGGTTTTGACTTCAGATTTCCAAAGAATTCCTCGTGCTTGTGACACTCCTTGCGTAAGGTTGCCAAATCTGGAGTTTCGATATGAAGCAAGTCGATCTTCAGTTCCGACTTTAAATTCTCGCGAACCTCTATGGTGACGTCACCATCCTGCATAGGCTCTCGTAAAGAGTCTGCGATAGATAGCATCGCATCTAGAAAATCGTCAAAGCTTTCATTACTACCCTGTTTACGCCTACGCATGGCTGCTTTGATCTCTCGATCCGAACGTTGATCCTGGTATCTCTTTGCAACCGGCTGCATAACTCATACCAGTCAAGGTTATTCGTGGTCCTATGAACACGCCAGTAAAATGACAAGGCTGAATCAGTAAATAAGAGACTGGCAAACTGCGCCAGTAAGGTAAAGTTTCCATTTAAACAATTATTGGTAAGACAATTCACTCTATAAATAAAATCTTCGATGGGAATATCTTTGGAAGATCCACTGAATTTTATACGCCACTTGGAAATGATATTTGAGATCTTATCAGGATGTTCACTAGGAATGTCTGTGAAATTCACAGCACTAGATGGGCGTGGCCTGTAACTATTGTTACGAAGATTACTAGCGCTGCTCATTCGAGGGAAGGATGGAGCAATATCACTCTCCCATTCCAGCTGGGGCTCATCCCTGAAGTTCCTAGAAACATTTGTCAGGTTCAGATTCCTCAACTCCGTTGTTATTTTCTCTGAAATAACTGCGGTCATATTTTCCTGAAATTTAGTCATGGACTCTGAAATAAGTCGTTGGATATTTCCTTCGGAAAGAACATTGGATTCCGGCACACGTCTAGTCTGGCCAGGTCCTGGTCGAGGGTTAGGTCGTGCACTTGAGGCTTTTGGGGTATTTCGTACCTGTGACCTTGTTTTAGGACGATTTTTCGGAATTGCTCCGGTGTACGACAAATTCGCCGCGGCATTTTCCCCACTCTGTAAATTCGATTGAGATGGTGAACGCAACGCTAGCGAACACAGCTGCCTACAAATCGGGCATGTCTCATTGGATGTCAACCAATCCGATAAACACGACCTGTGGTATTTGTGTTTGCAATGGGTTTCTACAATGTCGGTGTCCTGGCTGGTATCATTGCATATAGTGCAGTGTACGACTACCTCGCCGAGATTAACATTTATATTGTCAATACTTCGCCTTACCGCCATTGTAACAAATTATGATTAAGGAAAAACGATATAGTCTCTAAATTCGAAAATATGGGCAATGATTGTGAGGGTCTCCTATCAGGCACCAGCACAGCAGAAGGAATGTCTTCGGTTGTTATAACCTTAAGTCCGTAAGCAGAAAGAAAGAAAAACAAAATTTTGTTGTTGATCCTTTCGAGAAAAAGAGGAACAGGACCGAATTCTCCAGTCTGAACAAGTCTCATTAATCTCGAGAGAATAAAGGTCATTCATCTTCGCTACTAGGTATAGAACCAATTTACTCAGAACTATCGTTCCTAGTATCCTGATGAAATGATATAATGAAGTCTACTGTGATCTTCTTCTATGCAATATATCCACTGGTCTGGGTCCGACAATGATCAGATTCCCAGCTGTTCCGAGCTGGATATATAACACAAAAAACTGAACTACTTTAAAATTTGGATCAATATTGGGTTGCGGAAGGGATTGGGAAGGTTATTGGGGAAAACGTGGGGAACCTATAACCATAGAATATATAGTTGGTAGGTACGGCCATTCAGGCCCCACGTTGGGCGCCATTTATTATGTAACGGACACGGGAAGTGTCGTCTCGTCAGCACTCTCTGTCTACTAAAGGTTGGCCGGCTAGGCTCAGGGAAAATGGGGTGGGTGTTGTGCTGCGAAAACGAACTCCGTCACCTAACAAAATCGTAGACAGATTTACGGGAACTGGGATCGGAATTACAAGCCCGGACGGAACTTAAGGTCCACTACCTACTGTGAAGAGCAAGGTGGTTTGTGCTCTTCCCTCTTGACCCACCCTCCATGTAGAATAACATAAGAATATGCCATTATGGTTCTACCCAAAACCTCCTGCTGCTGCGCTATGTGCTTTAGGAACCCCTCCCAAAAATCAGATTAGAAATTCATGTTAATCGTTATAATTTTACTTTGACTTGTATAACTTTATGTTGTTTGTAACCCCCATTAGTTCTACCCTAACCCTTAAAACTATTTTTACTGCATGTGTATATATATGTGGGACTAATTTAAGACATAGGAATTCAAGAGAATGATCAAATATGAATAAAAATAATATAATCAAAATATAAAAGTAAGAATGAATTAATTAAATTAATTAAATGGCATAATTGTAGTGATTGTAGTTAATAATAATTCATTTTATATATGGTTAAGCATGCATCTCTCACTGTGTAGACGCTATTCTCCTGACCCGGAGTGTATGTGTATATATGTGTGTCTACTTACAGACTTTTAAACAGCTGCTGGTGTCGTTGGGCCCAATTTCACGTTTGCAATAAAAACTGTTAAAGAAATGTAGAAATATGCAAAATAACAAGAAGCGTTATGAAGAGGTATTTTACCAATACCCTTCCATGGACACAATGAGACCGATGATGCACCTTTTAAAAATCTATTCTTAACTAGGCATAAATTTCATTTTTTTTCTTCTATTTCTAAGTTAACGTCTAGGAATATTTAATATTATTAAACAATTTTCTTTTCTATTTTTTTCTTCGATCCATAATTTTTCATTAAATTTTCTTTTCTAGATTTGTGATTTATTTTTCTTCCCTTAAGTGGCTTTTAGAATTTCGGCATCGAACAATTTTAATAACCTGAGAGAAGGAGAGAATAGGTGACATACGGTCAGGTGGGTCTAGTTAAATGCGCATAGGTGTATGGTCAGCCGCAAGGGCAATGACCGCTGAGCTAATTTTTCCACACCCTACCTGTGCAAGCACCAACATTTTCTTTACACAAGGCGCGGTGATATAATATTTTAGATGGTTTTATATTGTCGTTGTTGTTGAGCGGCTTAATTGCGCGTGAGATATATGTATATAATCGCCAAGTCCATCCGTTTCTATGCCTGCAGGCAACGGTCCGGTGGCACCAAGAAGAAGGACGATGATCCATACGTGGAAATGTACAGTAATACGTGAAATTATGTAATAAGGTCACTTTTTCATTTTCTTTGCGTACCTTATCCAGGGTTTGGTTTTTAGTTTTTGTTCTTTGCAGCCACAACACTTTTCAAATGGTTTTATTGGGTTTATGTTTCCTTTTATGGTTTTGCAGAATTTTCACCACGTTTTTTTTTTTTATATGTTCTGTACGCACATTAATTAAGTCTTCCAACTTTGAATGCACTTTTTGTTCTGTACAGCATGCACTTAGCCTAACTATTTTACCCCTCCAAAAGCTGGGTATGAGAGAGCTAAGAAGGTTCTCGAAGGGCTAGCCGTAAGCTATGCTTGCGGAGAGAGAAGCTCACATGTGAACGGCGCTCGCACGTGCAATTTCGAAAGAGAGAGCTTTTCAAGATAAAAGCTTCTGATCTTGCATTTGGGCTCTCTATGGAATGCATGTACAGTGGGGAAGGTTCAATATTTTTGCGATAAAATAAGAAGACTGTTCCCAAAAAAAAATTCTTAATACAATTTTTGTCCAGACATTCTAAATTTTGTATTTTTGGTCTGCAACCTTCACAATTGCTAGCGACTTGCCTGAGCAGTTCGGCACTGCCTTGCTGAAAAAGAAAACCATCCTGCAGCGTAAGTTAGGCAAGCACTCAACCCTACGAATTGTTCCACTTTTCGGATGAATCCCAACGAAACGCAGTCCATAACGTATATGGCCAATCGATCGCGCTTGCCGCAGCTGCAGCTGCCCAAGTTCAGCGGAGCCTATACCCAGTGGTCAAGTTTTTATTCAATATTTACGGCTGTGATTGATAGTGAAGCTGAACTGAGTTGTATCGAAAAGTTGCAACATTTGCGATCATGCTTGAGCGGCGCGGCGTTGGACACCATTAGTTCGTTGGAGATAAACCAGGCCAACTATACGATTGCCTTAGATATCCTTACAAAAAAGGATTTAGTAATAAACGTCTTATCCTACGGGCACACATCAGAGAGGTATTTGGGCTGGAGCGCGTGGACTCATCGGTTGGCATGCTGAGGGCGTTTACAGACTCCGTCACCGCACATCTACGCGCGCTGGAAGCCCTGGAAACAAAGGAGAAGATCGCCGATTGCGTAATCGTTCACGCAGTCGTTCAGAAATTGGACAGGGCGACTCAATCCAAATGGGAAGAAGGCTCGTCGAATCAAGATCTTCCCTCTTGGAAGAAGTTGTCTGCCTTGTTGGACAAAAGATGTCGTACCCTGGAAAACGTTGAGCACGCCCTGCATGGAAATTTTGGTAAGGTTAGCAAGACAGCAGACGCCGTAAGTACGTACCCTAAAAAATCATTCGTTGCATCGGCGGGCATATGTTTTTGTGAGCCATGCCGTGCCCAAGACCATTTGATTTCGCAATGCAAGCGCTTTGAGAAGATGTCTTCCAGAGCGCGTCATAAGGAGGCCAAGCGACTGGCACTGTGCATTAACTGCTTGCATAAAGGCCATCAGATGCGAGATTGCCGATCAGGTCCCTGCCGTAGCTGCCAATCAAAAGCACCATACACTGCTTTATTATATTCCATCGCCCGTATCTACGCATTCTATGGATCAATCTGCCGTTGTCATCCCCAGCATTGCCCAGCATAGCTCGATTTTTGCAGTTTCGCCCAGCGCGTCCCAGTCCTCTCGTATCTCGTCTGATGTGGTGCTTCTAGCAACAGCTGTTGTGCTTACCAAGGATCTGGCTTGCACGTTTGTACCATGTCGGGCTTATGTGTTGGGCAATTCAAGCTTTCGCCAGGATTACCAATACTTCAGGAAACTCTCTTGGGATGGGTCCTGTCTGGAGGTTGTGATCGAGTCAAAAAAGTTTCGTTGATGAGCTTAACAGGACCCCATCCGATTTATCTGCGAAACCCTGCAGATTCTGTCGAAGGACAGGTTTCAACGGCGGAAGGATGTCGGGTTTCCCATCACGATGTTTAGGTATAAAAACTTGTTGTTAGTTAGTGGAGCAGCCTAACGTAAATCTACCTACATATGTTTGCTTATTCGATTGAACACTGTATTGTAAATATTGTAATTGCTTATGCTTATGGTTACGCTTATGCTCATTTCGCTACTACAGCTGCAGCATCTATGCTGTTCTCCCCCGCGCTCTCTCTCTCTCTATCTATCGCTCGCACTCGGCTCAGCAGCAGCTTCTTTCGTTCTCTCTACCCTTGCTGTGGGGCACGGGCAATTCGGTCCGCCTGCCCTCTAGCAGTCTGGATGTAACTATCATAGTTTTCGGTGCATTTTTATACCCCAGCTACACACGCGTATTGCCGCTACCTCATATAATTAATAAAATTGTATTTCCAATTGAAATCCTCGGCTCTTTATTTAAAACCTACCTTTTGCAATAGCTATTAAAAACGCTTAATAGCTCAACAATAACGAAAAATGCGATACATACCAATCTATCGCTACACAAATTTTTATACGATATGAAGATGACTTCGGATCATTTTGGATGGTCGACGACAAAGAGTTTGTTAAGAGCCGACACTTATCGCGAGGACAACATCGGAAAAATGCGCCGTCGTCTTCGCCTATTTCCTGCCAATCTGGCAATGGCTTGTCTACTGACAAAAATCACTGCTATAACTGCCCTCAGAATTTCTCAACCCATACCGGCAGTTCCGAAACTGAAATCAACAAACTGAGTAGTCTTAGCATAGATGCTTTAAGTAAAACTTCAACACATTTAACAAGTGTTGATACGGTCTTAAGTGATAACAGCTACAAAAATATGGGTGATTATTTACCAAAAAATATATGAAAGTAAAGCCATTGTGGCTAATTGATTCATTTAAATATACATACATACTTAAATGCAATTTCATCTCAGAACTTGAAGGTTCGGGTTCGGAAATGAGAAAGTATACTTTTAATTATAATTCCGAATGGATACAAAACGCATATTTAAGATGATTTAAGGTGTTTAAGGTAAAATAAGTGAAAATTATTTTAAAACAATCTGACCTGGTGAACTCTGTTCCGCCAAATAAATAAGCAGATTTTGGAATTTATTATTAATTTTTGTTGTATTAAAAAAATGTTAGTACATAGGTTGCTCTTCACTTAAGTACCTTGTGAAACACGACATTATTTGTTTTATCATCAGGCGCAAAACAAACAATGCAGGTGGACTTCCAACCCATGAGCATATCTCATAAAATTGACCATGGGAAAAACATGGTTATTCTAGATTCAAACCACAAACTTTTAAGGATTGTCCTTATGATTTATTGATGTTCATGGCAAATGCAAGACGGATCGGAAATTGAGGCCTCTTAAATTCAAAGGGCATATCGGTTGGGATCATCGGATCATGGGTCCCTCGGAATAAAAAACTTCCTCATCTTTGAGTTTTCCTTTCAGTGTCGTCGCGTAAATTACATTGTTCATCAATTGTCTAACCACCAAATGCGTACCGTTGCCCAGTTTTGGTTGGTTTATGTTTCGAAACATGATTATTGTCGCTCACGACTGATTGGAGGAGCAGGATTTTCAAGCTATTGCTAGCGACTTGCCTGAGCAGTTCGGCACTGCCTTGCTGAAAAGAAAACCATCCTGCAGCGTAAGTTAGGCAAGCACTCAACCCTACCAATTGTTCCACTTTTCGGATGAATCCCAACGAAACGCAGTCCATAACGTATATGGCCAATCGATCGCGCTTGCCGCAGCTGCAGCTGCCCAAGTTCAGCGGAGCCTATACCCAGTGGTCAAGTTTTTATTCAATATTTACGGCTGTGATTGATAGTGAAGCTGAACTGAGTTGTATCGAAAAGTTGCAACATTTGCAATCATGCTTGAGCGGCGCGGCGTTGGACACCATTAGTTCGTTGGAGATAAACCAGGCCAACTATACGATTGCCTTAGATATCCTTACAAAAAGGATTTAGTAATAAACGTCTTATCCTACGGGCACACATCAGAGAGGTATTTGGGCTGGAGCGCGTGGACTCATCGGTTGGCATGCTGAGGGCGTTTACAGACTCCGTCACCGCACATCTACGCGCGCTGGAAGCCCTGGAAACAAAGGAGAAGATCGCCGATTGCGTAATCGTTCACGCAGTCGTTCAGAAATTGGACAGGGCGACTCAATCCAAATGGGAAGAAGGCTCGTCGAATCAAGATCTTCCCTCTTGGAAGAAGTTGTCTGCCTTGTTGGACAAAAAGATGTCGTACCCTGGAAAACGTTGAGCACGCCCTGCATGGAAATTTTGGTAAAGGTTAGCAAGACAGCAGACGCCGTAAGTACGTACCCTAAAAATCATTCGTTGCATCGGCGGGCATATGTTTTGTGAGCCATGCCGTGCCCAAGACCATTTGATTTCGCAATGCAAGCGCTTTGAGAAGATGTCTTCCAGAGCGCGTCATAAGGAGGCCAAGCGACTGGCACTGTGCATTAACTGCTCGCATAAAGGCCATCAGATGCGAGATTGCCGATCAGGTCCCTGCCGTAGCTGCCAATCAAAGCACCATACACTGCTTTATTATATTCCATCGCCCGTATCTACGCATTCTATGGATCAATCTGCCGTTGTCATCCCCAGCATTGCCCAGCATAGCTCGATTTTTGCAGTTTCGCCCAGCGCGTCCCAGTCCTCTCGTATCTCGTCTGATGTGGTGCTTCTAGCAACAGCTGTTGTGCTTTACCAAGGATCTGGCTGGCACGTTTGTACCATGTCGGGCTCCTCTCAGGCATTGGAGACAACAGCTTCTCAACAGAAGGCTATTCAGTCGATCTGGTCCTATAATCTCGCATTTCGCAGCAACCCTGAGGGCCGTTGTAAGTCCGCGGATAACAGACCAGCACCCTAACCATTTTTTCGACATTGAATCTTGGAGCGTACCGTCGAATATACAGCGTGCTGATCCGTCCTTTTCGTACCACAGCGAATTTATATGCTCATCGGAGCAGATTTTTTTTTTTAATTGCTTTGCGTCGGCCAAATCCATTTAGCTTCGGGATTGCCATTGCTTCAAAAGACACTCCTTGGATGGGTGTTCTCGGGAGGCTGCAATCGACTGCCCCAGTCATCATCGTTCGATGCATCGCAAAGATAAACGCCTGCGCCTACCCCCGTTGTGCAGTTAGATGAGTTGGTACGTCAGTTCTGGGAAGTAGAACATGTCTACGAGCCAATCCCAATGATGTCCACAGAAGAGCTTCATTGTGAAGAGCACTTCAATCAGCACTACAGTAGGTTGCCTACGAGGGAATCCTCCGTTCATCTGCCGATTAGGCGTGATGTAGGTCTGTAAGGCGAGTCGATTTTGCAGGAAAAAAGGCGATTTAAAACCCTTGAGCGCAAGTTTAGCCGAAGTCCTAAGGTTAAGGAGCAATACGCAGCATTCATTAAGGAATACTTAGACCTCAAGCATATGTCGTCTGTGCCTAGCTCGCAAGTACAAAGAGTGTAAAACTTCTTGCCGCACCATTGCGTTCTGAAAGAGAAGAGTTCGTCCACAAAGTTAAGGGTCGCTCCGCAGTGACGTCGTCTGGATTCTCATTGAATGAGCTCCTAACGGAGCTCCCACAATTCAGGCGAAGCTCTTCACCACTCTAGTGCGGTTTCGTACATTTCCTATTGGAATTACCGGAGAAATCTGTAAGATGTACCGATGTGTGCGCGGGACAGAGCCAGATTCACTGTTGCAGTGTATCTTGATATCAATGTATCAATGTATCTTGTATCAATGACAATATCCAAGTCTTTAAGCTGGACACGGTCACCTGGTCAAAGGTTACCGGGTATGTTCCCGTAACAGTTCGCTCGGGGCCGTCGTCGGTGGTCACAATGGCGGTGGCATCGTTGATTACCACAAAACCCTCATCTATCTCCAAGATCGGGGGTAGGTTGTTTGGCTGGGTGCCGCAGTGGGCCACGGCGCCAAAATGCAGTTCTTGAGCGCAGCTGTTCGCCGGTGCCTCCTTACAGAAGGCCAATGATGGGGGCCCTATGCATGATGAGACAGCGATGACCTTGCTGCCGCATTCTGCTATGGTGACCTCGGGCAACCGGATCGTTACCCCTTTGTGTGCGACTGGGAAGATGGTTATTTTCTTACAAATGAGCTTAGGTCTAGGCATTTCAATTACAAAGATGATCAATTCCTTATTAGCTAGTGCCCTCACATTTGCAGCGCCCAAAATTTGGGTTACACTGATATATGTGGAACCTTTCTTCAGAATCGCCTCTAAGTCATTACTATCGATAATAGCTGAATTTACTATATTTATTTTAGCCAGAGTAGTGGCGATCATTAGGTTCTGCAATTCGAGCGTCAATATCCTGTTTCTAGTTAGGAGGGTTTCATATAGATGGGAAGTGTTAATTTCTTCCTGCTTATTTACTTTCAATAATTGATTAACCGTTTCGGTGAGGGCATTTATCTGTGTTTGAGTCCTAGAGTTTATGGTTATCTGTCTGTTGTTTGCGTTTATTAAATCATACTCGACCTGTCTCGTTTGTTGTAAGTCATCAAAGTCCGGGGTTCCTGCGATTACTTTCAGTGCAGACCCCAAGATATTCAAACTCCTCGCATGCCTGTGATGAACTCCCAAAGCCGCAGTCAACGTCAGTAGGTGTTTCGTGTCTGTTTCTTATATTTTCCTCATATGTGTCTGAGGGAACACGTCAGTCAATTCTATTGTTTCCTGAATGTATCGGTCATACTCTGTCAAGTTCGTGGAGTGTTGTACGTAGAAGGTTTCGTTCCATATTACGGTCCGTCCGTCAATTATGGGAATGTATTCCGCGTGCGTGTAGTCCGTCAGCTTTGAGTCGGTCATGGCTGTCAAGGCCAAGACTGTTAGGAGGCAGAGATACTCAACGGGTGACCTATAAGAAATGAGAGACACATCGGCTTATTAACTGTACCTTCTTTAATCCTACTATAATTTGTCCTAGTGGACCTGAACTTAGTGCTATGAATCCCGGTTTACTACACCTAATTGCTTACCTACCTCAAATTGTCTTTGTGGACCACCCTCCCTTTAATAAGAACGGTGGTTCCCAGGTCTGCCTCTACCTTTTGTTCAGCGCAGAGGGGGTTAGCTTGTTCCCTAACCTCCTATTGGTTTTCACTAGGACCTGCTCGCCTACATCAAAGGTCCTATTTTGCCTAGTCGGGTTGTTTCTATTGAGCTGCTCTTGTTGGGCTTTTATTAGCTTTAACATAATTTCTTCCCCAAGGTCACAACTTGCGTGGACCACATCCATAGGTGTCCTGTTTGTGACGGAGTGGATGGTTCGATTATATTCGATGGTCGCTAGAATAACTAGTTCAACCGTATCGTCCACCTGGCGTTGCAATTTTAAGCACCTGGCTATTTCTAAGAGGGTGCTGTGGAAGCGTTCCACCTGTCCGTTTGATATGCTGTGCAACGGTGGGGCATTCGCTACATCAATGTCGAACTGGTTCTTTAATAAAGACCGAATGGTCTCCGAGTTGAAAGCTGCCTCATTGTCACAGTAGATGGTCCTAATAGCTGGGAAGATGTTTACCAACTGTAAAATTGGTATTTTCACGTCCGTGATCGTGCGTGAAGCAACCTGCTGCGTTATTGCAAACTTTGAAAATTTGTCAATCGCGGTAAGGAAGTACTTCCCTGCGGTGGAAAAGATGTCGATATGAATCAACTCGCCTACTCTTGCCGGAATTTGGAGTCACCCTAACTCTTGCTTCCTAGGGTGCGGTTATACTTGGCTTTCTGGCATATCCTGCAGTTTATCACCACTTCTGCTGCGATTTTCTCCATTTTCGGGGAAATAATAATCTCGCAGTACCTGCTTCACATTCTCCTGGGCTGCCCTGTGCGCCCGATTGTGTTCGGCTGTCATTATCTCTCTTCGCTCCCCGTCGTTGGTGATGTCTGTCACCAACGTTTTGCAAAATCGAAATTTTGTGTCCGGAAAGGCTTTTACCAGATCGTTTTGCACAAACGCCAAAGTTGGCAGAGTACAATGGATGGCGTCAACGACTCCAGGCTTTACCGCTTCCTTGATGGACGCAAGAAGTGTATCTCGACTGGCAAATTCGATCTTGTGACAGGTCTTTTCGGAGAATAGGATGTGGAGCTGCTTGGAAGGATTATTTGATTCTTCTAGGATTATCTGATTCCTGAAGCAGTTCACTGGTTTGTCTGCGGCTTCAATTACGTAAGTGAGCGATGCTTCACTATGAATTGTTGCTGCGGCGGATCGACTCTGACTTTCTAACGCATTGATGTTCTGTCGCGACAGCGCATCTGCTACGTAATTGTCCCTGCCTGGTTTTGTATAAGACCCTTGCGCCGCACTCATCAATTCTCGCCTTCCAACGCTTTATCTTGGAATTGGGGTTTCTATCTGAAACCGCGAAAATCAGTGGCTGATGGTCTGTGTAGATGTTGATGTCACTCTTTCCATACAGGTAGTGACGGAGTGTCTAGGGCCCAGACTATGGCCAGAAGCTCCCTTTCATTGGTCGCATAGTTTAGTTCTCTGTCTTTTTAGAGTCCTAGAAATCATGGTTATGGGTCTATTATTTTGTGACAGTACCGCCCCGATACCACTGGAGGAGGCATCAGTGGTTAGGTCGAATGGTTGGTTGAAGTCTGGGTAGTGGAGGATGACGTCTTCTGACGCCAAAATGTTCCTAAGTTTATCAAAGGCCTGTTTCTGAACCTCATCAAACTGTATGGGGAATGGTTTTCGAGCGTTGTTTGCTGATCTTACCTTTTTCTCCCTTCAGAATGCTAGAGATCGGTCTTGCTATCTGAGCGAAGTCCTTTATAAAACACCGGTAGTAGCTGGCAAGACCCAGGAATGATCTTACCGCAAACAGGGTGGAGGGTTGTCTAAACCCCTGAATAGCCTTGACTTTATCGGGGCTTGTTCTCGTGCCCTCGGTTGACACCACAAATCCAAGGAATTCCACTTGTCCCTTGAAGAACAGGGACTTTTCCTTTGACACCCTCATGTTCGCGTCGTGGAGGCTGCCAAGCACGGTGTCAAGATGACGTCGTCAACATATACGTAACATATCTTACCAATATGCTCCCGTAATACGTCATCGATGGCCCGTTGAAAAATGCTTGATGCATTCCTGAGGCCAAATTGCAAACGGCAGAACTCATATTTGCCTCCGTTTACCGAAAATGAGGTCTTTTCACGATCGCGTTCAGCTAACGTGATTTGATGGTACCCTGACTTTAGGTCAAGGGTAGTGAAGTATCTTGCCTTACCCAGATTTGAAAGTATCATGGAGATACAAGGCATTGGATACTTGTCTGGTATGGTCTTTGAGTTAAGCTTGCGGAAGTCTATGACTAGCCGCTTCTTGTTTGAGCCCGATTCGTCAGTGCCTTTTTTCCCAACAACCCATATGGGGTTGTTGTACGGAGACATGGAAGGCCGAATGATTTTGTTCCGCAATAGGTCCTTCACCTCGTCATTGACGAAATCAGTGGCTCCTACAGGGAAGGGGTACATTTTCGAGTAGATTGGCTCCTCATCCTCGGTCCTAATTGTGGCTACTACGGCTGTGTTGAAGGGTAGCATTTCAGTACGATCTGCAAATGCCTTTATACGGCTGGACATCGTTCTGAGAAACTCGTCCCTTACTGTTGGCGGGACCTCAATGTCGTCTACTTTTGTGAAGTTAACGCTGGGGCATTTGTGGAATAGGATCTTTTCAGATTCCTGTCCAAAGTGGAGCTTTTTTGTCGCCAGGTTTATATTGACGCCAGCTTTCGTTAGCGTGTCGAGCCCTATGATGCCATCAAAGGTTGATAGCTCCGGCAAGATAAAAAACGGGCATTTTATGCCGAATATGGTTAGGAGACATTTTTGCTCTATTTTATTAAAGCCGTGCAGGGATTTTACAACAAATGGGGCCTCTACAAGGATAATTCCCTTAAGTTCTTTTAATGGTTTGATATAATTTTTGCAGCCCCAGTGTTTATTTAAAGGTTTAGTGTTCTCCCTGCTACTGTTCGTTTGACGAACGGGAGCAGGGACTCCCTAAAAAATTGACAGTATCACTGTCGTATCCTGCACTATTGTCTTCATCAATCTCCGCCACTGCTTCCGACGCTAACTGCTTGTACTGTTGTTCGTATTTGTCCGGGTCCACCTGAGCGAGGTGGTTGACCCTCCTGCGCTGGTCGGAAAATCTCTGGGATCCAGCCGCCCTTTTATACGCACCATGATGGTGCCCGTTATTAGGGTTTTCTGCAGCCGGTAGGCCTGGGTTGTGCCCCCCTGCTGCTTCTGAAAGCCAGTTGGCTGACGGAATTTAGAGGAAGATGGATCAACATCCATCATCTCTACTTTGTCTTGGCTACGGTGACCACCTGCTTGATGGTTCCTCTGGTTGTTCGTGTAGAACGGGTTCTTCGATTGTCTTTTGTGGTGATCGGGCTCATTCTGTCCGTCCTGCCTATACTTTGTTCAGTTCTGTGGCTTGCTTCCTAAAGCTCTTGCGTAATTCATTGAAAAGTCGTGCCTATCATGGTTGGCCTCAATTTCTTGTGCCAAGGCCAAGGCTGACGGCAAGACCGCAGGCTGTGACGCAAATAATGTATCCGTGAGGCCTCTTCTTAAGCCTGAGACAAAGACACGGAGTGCGTCAGCCCTATACTTCTCGTTAATGTTTTGCGCCTGTGCGGCGTCCTATGACATGATCGTCTTATTTGTGAGAAGGGTGAGCTTCTTCTCGACCTCTTCGTAAAACTGAGTGATGGACAGTCCACCTTGTCGAAGTGTGGCAAGCTCTTGCTCTAGCAAGTGTATCGGACGCTTGTCCGAATATAAAATCGAGGCGATTAATGATCGCCTCAAAGTTCAACACTGTGTTTAACGACGCTAAGAGTGAGTCAGCGGGCCCTCTAATCTTGGTCCTGATTATTAAAACCGCTTGGTCGTGCTTTGAACTCCCTACAAACCCCTCGTATAGCTTATAGGCAGCCTTTGCTGGCTGTCGCTAGGAAACATATTGCTCCTGGGTCCCGTTGAACTCTGGCAGCGTTTTTACTGCATCCAGAGCTTCATCACAACCTACTGTTCGGTCCAAGGTGACCGCCTCGTAGGCCTTGGCCCGGGGGTCTGAACTCGCAGCGTGCAGCTGGTCAGTTACAGCCTGCAAACGCCGATTAAAGTCCGCTTTTTGTATTTCTAGCGCAGCGTTGACCGCCGCCTCTATAACAGCCTTGATCTGAACAGGGTCCATTTTTTCTACTCTTCCCTCGGGTTCTATTTCAAGGTCTACACTGAGTCCGCCGAACAATCTGGCTAACTCGGAAATGGGCATAGACGGATTTTTCTCGGTCGCCCCTAACGTTTCGTTTATCTTTGTCGTAGGTCAGGACCAGCTCTGCCGGGCCGTTGCTTCTGTTTATTTTCTTTAGGAATCAAATTCAAGCTCCCTCAAACACAGATCTCGTTGTTGTTGCCCACCGACAACAATATATTTATGGTGTGGTGTAACGTTTCTAACTTGCGTTTATCGCAACCAAAAAAAAAAAAAAGGGGTGGGGGGATAAAAATTCTGAGAACAACGACGACCGAATATTTCTGAATATATGAACGTTTTATTTCTTTGGTTTTGTTTTTTTTTCTACTATTGGGCGATAAGTGAAGAAAAGTTTCACTTACATGTTCCTTTTTTATTCTCTTCTGGTGTATTGATTCTAGCTGGCAACTTTTCAGTGGCTGCTCCTTTATTGTTCTGTGTTGTTTTTCTTCTCTCGTCTAACGTCGCCGCTGCCCAAAGCCGTCCGCTCTGGTGTAACAGTTTGGGGTTGATTAAATGCCTTTACACTCGAGGCTACGAGCTTTTGCGTTTAATTGATGTACGCACCTTTCTTCACCGTGATTTTTGATTCCTGGTGGTGTGTTGCGGCGATCTATTTACCGATCTCCCGCGGGCGTGGCTTTTTATACCCGTCCTCGAAGAGTAAAAGGGTATATTGTATTTGTGGTAAAAGTGGATGTGTGTAACACACAGAAGGAGGCGTTTCCGACCCCATAAAGTATATATATTCTTGATCAGCATCAATAGCCGAGTCGATATAGCCATGTCTGTCCGTCCGTCTGTCCGTCCGTCTTGTTTTTCACTCATTGCACAAAGGCTATTAGAGCTAGACCAATCAAATTTTTTTTCCAGACTGATGTGATATGTCACTCCTAGAAAAGTGTTTCAAAATTTCGCCCCGCCCACTTGCGGCCCCACAAAAGGCGCACATCTGTGGCGTCCACAATTTTAAGGATAGCAGAAAACGAAAAAAGCAGAATCATAGATGAAGACCATATCTATCAGGGGCCCAAATCTGAATCGGATCGGATCATTAATATAGCCACAATAGACAAAAACATACGCAAAAACTTCGCTCCATCCCTTTCGCACTCACACAAAATCGAGTAATTTTGGTTTTTCGTATAAATGAGCGCCTCGATCTCAGAGACTATAAGAGCTATAACAAATAAATTTTTTGCCTAGACTCCTGTGATATCGCTTCAGTGCAAGTTTATTTCAAAATTTGCCACGCCCACTCTCGCCCCCCCAAAATACGAAAATCCACAATTTTGAAGATAGGAAAAAACGAAAAATGCAGTATTGTAGAAAATGACCAATCCTACCAGATTCCCGAATTTGGTTCAGATCGGACCATTATTGTAGCTACAATGTTGAAATGAATTTTCAGCAGCGGGAATGCCCCGCGCCCGTTCAGTGTTTCCCCTTGCCAAATTGCAGCGTAAGTCATTTATGGGGATGATTGTAGCTACAGAATCTCTCACACGCACACTCACGCTCACACGCTGCCTCGTGCAGTGTACGTGTGTTGTTGTGAGAACTGATGTATATGTAGATGACAGATGCAGCAAACAAATGGTAAATGTAAAATGTAAGAAACTGATACAACATTTGAAAATTCCACATAAAATACATGTGTACTGACTGAGTACGGGTATAAAAGTAGAGTCGCGTTCACAGCGACTCCATACGTTCTTTCTCGTTTCAGTATGAGTACATGCTGCGCTAAAAGGTGCCGCTCTGCAGCTCAACGGCAAGTATTCACATACTGACAACATGGCACATACTACGTGTGCTGACTTTGGTCCTACTGGAGGACGCGTAGTCGACCTCATAAAGTCTCGTTGTGGCCTCAACTGGACTTGTTGGGACTGCAGGCCGATTGAAGGCGACATGCGGGTCTTTATGAGACAAACTCATAATGAATTCGCGGCCGTCAACGCTGGGTTTCGTACTCTTCAGGATAAGTTTAACTCTATGGAGTCTCACTTTAAAAATTTAAAAATTTTAACAGAGTCGCCTAAGAGAAAGAAGGGTAATAACTGTCTGCCCTCTTGTAATAATAATGCCTATCTTTTCAGTTCCTGGGACACCCTCACTCCCAGTGACTGAAGCACCTACTTCATCACCATCCGCCTCCCCTTGTGCCCGGATCCGACTGCGAGGTCAGTCGAGGAGTCTATGATCCCATCGGCTGCGCATCTGGACCCGCACTTGAAGGTGCCGACGCTGCAGTCAGTATGGATGTGGAAGTTCCGTCCAACACGGCTTCCATCGTCAGCTCTGAAAATGGCTCTATGTTTCCTGATTCAGCTCCTCGGATTGAATCTTCTTTTGCCGTTGGCGCCTATTAATCCTATCACCCCCTCAGCTACTCTAACTGCTGTCGCTCTAACTGCTGTCGCTCCACTAAAATCTATTTTCGTCTCTCGACTCATGGCATCGGCCACGGAAGTTCTGGTTAGAGACTTTATCTATTCTAAACTTAATATTGATAATTCCTCTGGTCTGGTAAATACTAAATTTAATTTATAAACATGTCAATAGTATGCTCGACCCCTCCTTCTGGCCGGAGCATAAAATTTGTCATATGTTTTACCAATCGCTCCCATAACCCTGTACTTCGAGTGGGTGTCCTCCCTGCTTCTTCTTCGTCCGCCTCAACTTCCTTCCGCCCAACACCATCCCCGGCCGCATTACCTTTATCGTCAAAAACTAAATACTTCCCTGGCTCTAAAGATAACATATCAGAATGTTCGGGGCTTGTGTAGCAAACTGAACAAGTTGTATACTGACAGTGCTTCTTTCGAGTCAGATGTGATCGCTTTTTCTGAAATCTGGCTGAACCCCTCAATTTATAATTCTGAGATTCTAGTTGACAAATTTAATGTATATAGGTTGGATCGTCCAACTCGTGGTGGCGGGTGTCCTGGTTGCCGTTCGCTCGGACATAGCGTCTCAACTTTTTTTGTCGAAGCGGAAAACAACATTGAAATAATTGTAGTTTAACTTCGCATGACCTCTTTTAACCTTTTTTATATCCTGCTCATATATTCCTCCGTCCTCCGAATTTTCTACCTATATGCTTCACGTCTCACATCTTCAATCTGTTTCGTCCCAACTTAATGACTCCGATCGTCTTACTGTCCTAGGGGATTTCAACCTACCAAATATTTCCTGGTCTCCTTCTGCTGACGCTAACCTGATGTTCCCTTCTATTCAGCATGATTTTGTAGATTCTTTGTCCGACACATCGTTGGGTCAGGTAAATGCTATACGCAATAATATGGACAGGCTTTTAGACCTCGTTTTACTACCGACACTTCAAGTACCATGGTCTGCAGAGGATCTCCTCTATCTTTCCCTGAGGATCCTTACCATCCCACACTTAATATTTTTGTTCAACTGCCTTCCTCCGGCCCCACCAAATCTCTTTAAGCCCTCTACTACCCTCTGTTTCAGGAAGGCTTTTTCAGTTTGAATATTGCTCTTTCTCAGATTTTTATTCCTTGACGACTTTTGAAATATTGAAGCATTCTATACAACTACTTTCTCCATCTTCAAGTCATTTACCTATCCTTCCAGAAATCTAACTGGTCCTCATTGGTTTCTCCTCTAAACCTACGGAATATAAAATCTCGTCTGTACAAGAAGTTTAAACGGTCTGGGTCGCAATCGGATTTTTCTAAGTATTCCATTGCAAAATCAATTTTTCTATATTCTATACATCATGCTACAATAACTACTTGGCCAAATGCAAGCTCAACTTTAAACGCGATCCTAAGCAATTTTTTAGGTTTGTCAATTCCAAACGTAGCTCCTCCCTGCTTCCTTCTTCTTTTTCCTATAATGGTAGGTTCGCTGATAATGATTGCGACATCTCTAATCTATTTGCTGCTTCTTCTTTTTTCCAACTTTGCTACTCTGCTCCTACTAATAACCATTCAACTATACATGCTTCATCTACAGAGCACTTATATCCTATTCCCCTTTATAGCTCCAATTGTATCTATCCCCCTTCATCGATTATGATGGACTATTAGCTAGTTTAAAATCAGGTAAATCTTCGTTTACTACTGGCCCAGACTTGGTTCCCAGTGCTGTCCTTAGACTTTGTGCTGATTCTCTTTGTTTGCCTCTCTTAAAACTGTTCAATTTGTCTCTCGAGCTAGGTGATTTTCCCTCGGTTTGGAAGGAATCGTATATCGTTCCCATCCATAAAAAGAGGTATAAATCGGATGTTTCAATTACCGTGCAATTTCCAACCTATCTGCTATTCCTAAGCTTTTTTTTTTTGAAAAATGATTACTTCCCAGCTCCAACACTTTTTGAAGTTCTTTGTTTTCTGTTTCTCAGCACGGATTTGTGAAACGTCGCTCAATCTCTTCTAATCTCCTTGAGTTTTCAAATTTTGTAACTGCGGGTTTTTCCAATCAGTGCCAAACTGATGTAGTTTATACCGACTTTAGTAAAGCTTTTGACTCAGTTAATCATAATCTCCTCATCCACAAACTATCACTCCTCGGGTTTCCGAATAAACTGCTTTTCTGGATTAATGCCTACCTAAGTAACCGTTCTCAGCGTGTCTGTTTTAATAACTGTCTGTCGAACCCCGTTCATGTGTCATCCGGTGTACCTCAAGGAAGTCATCTTGGTCCCCTTTTTGTGTAACTTATTTATTAATGATCTTCCTCAAGTTCTAACTCACTCTCGAGTCATAATGTATGCTGATGATGTGAAGTTATGTTTTTCCTATTGTGATCCCGTATCCCCATTATTCCTCCAAACCGACTTGGACGCCCTCAACAATTGGTGCTTCACTCTCCCTCTTAACATTTCTAAATGTAACGTCATGACATTTTATCGCAGCAAGCCTTACCTTTTTGACTATACTATCCGTAACATTTCCTTACAACGCCTGTTCAAAGTTACTGACTTGGGCGTTATCTTTGTACCTAATCTGTGTTATAACATCCATATATCTGTTATTTCGAACAAAGCCAGGGCAGTCCTTGGTTTCATTAAGAGATGGTCTAAGGAATTTACTGACCCTTACACAACTAAACTTCTTTTCTCTTGTTTTCTCTTGTCCGGCCAATTTTAGAATATGGTTCCTGCGTCTGGTCTCCTCATTACCAAAAATATAAGGATATGCTCGAGTCCGTTCAAAAACAATTCCTCATTTTTGCACTTCGTGGACTTAATTGGGATCCTTCTAGACATCTTCCTTCTTATGAGAGTAGGCTGCGTCTCATCGATATCCATTCTCTTGAAAGTAGACGGATTTGCCATGGAGTTCTCTTTCTCCAAAACTACTCTCCGGCGAGGTCGACTCCACTGCCCTCAGATGCCTTATCAGTATTGCTGTTCCGTCCCGCCCGTCTAGGCATTACTTTCCTCTCCATCTACAACTCTGTCTTACTAACTATGTTGACCATGAATCTTTCCGTAGCCTTTGCCGTAATTATAATACATATTTTTATCTTTTTTCCTATGACACTAGTACCACTATGCTCAAATCCCTGTTAATGAATAATCTAATTTAATTTATTCTTAATTGTATACGCTATCGGTTATTCTCTGACCACGATGGCATCATGGCACGATGAAAGCCATCGTCTGTCATGATGCACGCTCGGCGGCCCTATTCATGAAGGCGGTGGCGCCGCTCAAGAAAGTTTATTCAGGTGCCAAACTGAAGGCCGTACGCTGGGACGACATTCCGACTAGACCGAGGGCCCGAGCATGGGTGTCGGTTAAACCTGTAGAACCAGAGAAGATTCTGCAGATCTGCATCCCCCACCTTACTTCAGCCGATTGGAAGGAGGTTTTGGAGCTCCGAGGAGAGTCGGCAGTAGTGTTGGACTATGGCTACAGTAAGGTGACCATAGCCCCTACAAAAACGATTGCAAGGGCAGGCAAGCGGTGTTCCAGCCAGATATCGAAGAAGGCTCTTCGACAAAGCAAAAGGTTAAAACACACAAGAAAACTGGGAGGAATATCGCCACAGCTTAAACACCTACAAGAACACCTGTAGGAAGGCGAAAAGGGAGTCATGGATGGCTCCACCGAGGCCTCAAGGCTTCGAAGGGTACTATCAAAGGCGCCCACCACAGCTGGCCTGCTCCACAAATAGGACAGCACTTTTGCAGAAAGCAGCCAAGATGTTGCAGTTGCTCAGATGTTACCGGTGACGAACCCAACGACATCAACGACACTGAGCGATGTCAAGGTGAGGAAACTGAGGACCTCAAGCGAGACATTTTGGCACCAGACAAGATTGTCTGGGCCATTAAATCTTTTCGGTCCCTATAAGTCACCGGGGACGGATGATATACGAACAGCCATGATGCAAACAGCTTACCTGCCCCTACTACCATGGCTGAAGAAAATCTTTGAAGGATGTCTCCGAATTGGGTATGTCCCCCAAGCGTGGAGGGAGGTGAGAGTGGTCTTCATCCCCAAGGCCGGGAAGATAAACCATATCTCCTAAAGGACTACAGACCCATCAGTCTATCCTTATTTTTGGTAAAAACGCTGATTGATCTATACATAAGAACTAAGCTCGACAGATAAGTGTTCAGCAGAGCTCAGCACGCCTACCTCAAAGGTAGAGCAGTTGAGACTGCACTACACGAAGTTTTTGGGAATATAGAAAAGAAAAGCCTTCAACAATGCCAGGATCGAGTCAATAACGGCCGCACTGACCAAGATTGGCACACACCCGACGGTAAGCATACGGTTGATAGCGTTCTTAGAGCAGAACTATTAGCCCCAATCTGGGCACCTCCTCGTCAAGAAAGAATGCCACACGAGGTACTATGCAGGGGGGGTAATATTCCCTCTCCTGTGGAACCTAGTTCTTATCGACCTTCTTCTTCAGTTGGGAGGAGCGGATATAAGGTCGTTGCCTATGCGGACGATCTAGTGATACTGCTAACTGGTAAGTTTCTACCCACAATCAGTGACCTTCTGGAATCTGCACTGGGAACGACCGCTAGCTGGGCACGCCATAACGGTTTGGGGTTAATCCCGAAAAAACAGAACTGGTGTTATTCTCAGAAAAAATGACCAGCAATTGGTGGAACGACGCTTGAGTTATCGAAGGAAGCCAAGTATCTTGGTGTCACCGTTGACTCCAAACTCGCCTGGAAGAGAAACACGGAGGAAAGGAAGAAAAAGGCAATGGCTTTCTACATATATAGGAAGACCTTTGGACGAACATAGGGTTTACAACCGCACAACATCCATTGGATGTATACAGCGGTAATAAGACCCATTTTGACGTACGGAAGCTTCGTGTGGTTCCCACCACACCAAATACCACCTAGAGAACCTCCGGAGAGTACAACGGACAGCATGCCTTGGGGTCAATGGATCTCATATCCACCCCACAGGCTGCTCTGGACACCATGCTAGATCTCCACCTTAAGTGCAAGGCGGAGACAAGTGCCCAGCGGTTCTTCAAGCCATCGTCTATGGCTACGCCACAATACTCCGTAAAGAAGAAAGAGGAACGGGCGAATGGAGCGACTACTGTGTCTCGGAGTTTTCATGGAAAAGAAACTTTAAAGGGCACATACTGGACAGAAAGGAACAGATGCGTAATGCTGCCCTTGGGTAGAACGTGCTCTCCATCTTCACTGGCGTGTCAAAGACAGCCAAAGGGACTGGAGCTGGAACCTTCTCTGAAGAACTAGCAACCAAAATATCCCTAAGACTGGTGCAGTGTGTTCCAGGCGGAAATATACGCAGTATGGCAAGCGGCAAAGTTTGTATACACCTTGGAAATACCTCCGAGGAACATAGCAATCTGCGTTGACAGTCAAGCTGCTATCAATGCCCTGGTTTCCTGCAAGACCACGAGCAGACTCGTACCTGATACGGTGGACGCACTAAACCAGAACAGGGCGCACTCAATCACACTCACGTGGGTCCCGGGCACACCGACATCGCGGGCAACGCGAGTGCGCAGTCAGCGAAATACGGAGGCCACTACGAGACATAATCTCGCAGATGATGGGTCGAGCTAGCACGAAATCAGACGGTGGAACACAACACCCAGCTGTGAGATTTCTTGCTCGCTCTGGCCCCACTATGACCCCAAACGCGCTAAGACTCTCTTAGGCTTCAGGAAGAGTCAGGTGCGAACACCGACGGGAGTTATAGCGGGGGCACTATACAGACCGCCCCACTATGACTTCTGCTGCAGCTGCAGGGACGAGGAGAAAATAGAGCATCCAACATCTTCTCTGTGGCTGTCCTGCACTCATGGAAAGGCTTCGCCTCTTACGAGGGTCTGGACAACCTGGCAAACATGCCTCAAGAAAAGCTGATGCTCTTTATAGAGGCCTCGGGATGGCTCGCGAAACCTCCCTAGGCAATATCCCATGACGAGTGTGGGCATCACAATGGGCAGTTTGGCCTCGACTTTGGTGGAGCAGCCCTGTAAACCTTACCTAACCCTATTCCTTAAACAACAATTCTTGCTCACAAGACAACATCCATTCCAGTATCAATTCAAAGTTATGTTGAGTTGATAAGGCGCAGTGAATGAAGGTATTAGTAAGCGAGTGAACCGGGAATTGTGCTCAAGCAACGAGAGTGCGCACGGGGCAGTGCGCCTCCTAGTGTATACTATATGATTAAGCGAAGGGCGTCGAACGAGTTCCAACAGTCCAGAATCCCAAAGGTCGTAAGAATAAGTCCGATTCAAAGTCCGAGTGAAAAGCCAAAGACGGCAATATATAATTCCAGTTTAATCTCGAGTGAATGTATGTACAATATAGGTACGTAGGGTCGCGTGCGAAGGGGCCGTTTCGCTTAGGTTGAAGAAGCGTATTAGAAGGCTGTCGGCAGCGTGATGAGCGAGACCGTGATGAACTCACCGCTTGCAACCGCTTGCGTAACTGGATTGCTAACAGCGAGGTGTGGCTGGAATGCCCACAGAGCGGTGGCCCCGCCAGCGCCATCCCCACTCTGAACATTCTCCCCCCACCCACTTGCAGATTGCAAAGACTTTCTTAAGTCTGCGTGCACTCACCAGACACGATCCACCCAAACGCCGTGCTTTGAGCCACGGGAATGCCCCTTTTCGCGGTCGAGGAAACCAAATTGAATGACCTTCGGATACAGATCCGCTCCCAAGACGAGCGAGACGACGGCCATAAGCCGACATCCAGGCTTATGGAACTGCTCATTGGCCAGCTTCAGGTCGTCGAAGCGAGCACGGACGGTGTCGCTCAGTACCGGATCTGCGTGCGAACGCACAGGCGGGGCTCGATTTTGAAGACGGCCACCAATTGGAAATCTCCCGTCTTAGCCCGGATCATGGCGGTGTATACCCTCACGTCCCCGATGCAGGTGGTTGGCGGCTTGAACTCCTTGGCCACATCGGCGTCGATGCCGCTGAACGGCGTGCATGGATCGATCAGTGCACTCGTGACATGAATCTTCTGCTGTACCGCGAGGACCACCCGTGTCGTCGGGAGGACATTATTGCTCCGGTGCTGAAGCAAAGAGTTTGCTGTCGGGGCTGGGTTCCCGAGGACAGGGCGGCTGACCGGGATACGAGGGCGACGTTTGGAGCGGGAAGACGAAGGTGCACTCGAAGGTGCCGAAGAGGAGCCAGCGGGGAGCCGTGGTCCTGGCAGGTGGAGCAGTGTGTGGTGGTTGCGGTTGCAAACCTTTCACGGGTCTCCACTGCGGGAGTCCTTGCCCAAATGTGCGTGAGCCAGGAAATTCGAACAATACATGTGCAACAGGACGGCTCGGAGCCTTTGCTCGGATAAATTTCCGGAAATTCCTTAAAGGATGGACTCCTAGGCACACTCGGCATTTGAATGTGGTATTACCTTGTGCCCGTTTGCGATCCGACCTGCGGCTTGATCGGGAACGTGAGGAATGTTGAGGGGCCATGTCTGGATTCCGGAACAATACTAGGATGAAAGAAAGGAGTCAAGGAAGCATTAGTAAAGTGTTGGCACGGGTTGTCAACGACTCAAACAGTGAACTTGGACTTGCTTAGGTGATACGGAGAATTAAGCTGGACTTAAGCATAAACCAAATACGGATTATTATGGATCGCAGCCTACGCGAGAGTTGGTGGAATGGACCTCCGAATCCATAGGCAGAAGAACCACCTTCGTGATCGGTCTCTTGATAAGGACGCGCGCCGTAGTAGGTCTACCACACGGACCTTTTCATCGGTTCTAGGATACGCGCTCTGAACACGGCCAAAACGCCATTCATGAGAGGGGATGTTCTCCTCCTTGATCACCACGAGATCTCCAACCTCGAGGTCTCTTATCGGATGCTGCCATTTATTACGCTTGTGCAATCTCTCGCAGGTACTCCGTCTTCCAGCGCGAACAGAATTGCTGGTTGAGAGCCTTGAGATGTTGCCAGCAGTTTAGGATGGAGGAAGCGCTCGCCTTTATTTCTGGCTCTGCCACGGACAGCAGCGGCCCACCAATCAGGAAATGACCTGGGCTCAAAGCCAACGGGTCCGTTGGGTTCTCGTGACATTGGAGAGATTGGTCGCGAGTTAAGGCATGCCTCAGTTTTGGAAAGTAAGGTCGCGAACTCCTCTAATGTGTAATTGGACGTACACATCGACCATTGAAACAGAGCTTTGAAGCTCTTCACACCCGCTTCCCATAAGCCCACCATATTTGGGGCCCCTGGAGGGATGAATCGCCACGATAGCCCCTGCTGGCTGTACACCGCGGAAGTCCGAGTGCGGATGGCCTCGAGAAGGTCCACAGCCAGAAAGCGGGATACACCGACAAAACTCCTGCCGTCGTCGGATTGAACTTCGTGGGGACAACCTCGTCTCGCGACGAACCTGGCGATGTCGGTTAGGAAGGTGGACGCCGAGGCTTGAACTCGGCACATGTCCGCATGACTCCATCTGGTCAAGGAACGGATTAAGAATCTGAAAAGAGCTCGTGGTCAGGAGTGGCTACTTATTTACAAGGCACCGATGCTCCGCCGTATAATGGACGCGTTGGGTCGTGATGGTGACAGTTTGGAGAGCTGCAGCGACCTCCTTACTGTTCAGCTTTTTGGAGGCATGGGCTGGCATTGCTTGCCCCTAACGTGGTGGACGAACTTCCGAACGTGGGCGATCACGCGCAGAGCGCGTCCGAATTCGGAGAATCGGCTGAGGATATCCGAGGCGCTGTCGGTGGCATGGTGCACCTTGACGGCTCGCTTCTTCAAGTCGGTCTCAAGGACTGAGTCCCGTGGACAAGGCCACTCCGACTGCGGAGCACGCAACCGCGCAGGGCCATGCCACCACATGTCATTTCCGACCAGGTCAGTGGGTTCGAGCCCTCGACTGGCAAAGACGGCCGGATTGTTCCGGTTCGGACGTGGCTCCATCGTTCGCTGGGCCAACAGCGAGTGATTTTGGCGACTCAATTCCCCACGAAAGTGGTCCAGCCAGTCCAACACGATGGTAGATGAACTCGGAAGTAGATCGCTGCCCCATCGGCACGTTGAGACGCGTCGCATAAGCCATGTATCTGTACCATGGCCATCGGACAGACGTGCAACCAACGCGGAATGCGGATCCCTTTAGATGACCGGAAAGCTTTTCAGGAACGTATTCCAGGCTTGAGACAGATCGTTAGGAAGGACGTCATCCCACCCTACCTCTCTCACCCAGATTTCCAGCATAAATATTTTCGCTTGGATGACGAAGGGGGCAAGCCATCCCGCTGGATCGAACAGCTGCGCAATCTGAGATAGCACATTGCGCTTGGTGCAGGATTCTCGCTCGTTTAAGGCGGGAGGCGCAAAGAAGAACTCGTCGGCACTGGCTTGCCATTCGGATTCCCAACGTCTTAGCGATGCTACTTTTTTACAGCTCTAGGAAGTCAGCGCGGAGTAAGTGGTCGACTGGAATGTCCTGCTGGACGCCCTTATGGTTAGCTGACCACTTTCGGAGCGGAAACCCTGCGGAGTCGAGTGCTTCGCGTAGAAAATTGCCTGAGACTCAGAGTGAGAAGCAGCGAGCATAGGCAGCTGTAGACGCACCTCTTGTGCGAGTTGCTTGAGGACACGGAGGTCGAGGTACGGTGCGTAGTTGACTCCAAAAGTGACAGTGGTAAGCTCATAGTCACACACGTCCCCGTTACGGTCGCGAAAGAGTATTCGCTGATAGGGCGTATATTGGGAAGCCACTTGGATTTGCCGATACATCTTGTTGATGTCAGCATTGAAAACGTAGCGGAAGACGCGCCACCTCAGGAGTTGCATGGTCAAGTCAGACTGAAGGACAGACTCAGCATGCAATGTGTCGTTGAGGCTTTTCCCGTTGGAAGACGGGCTGGAGGCGTTGAAGACTACGCCCAATTTGGTTGTGGTGCTGTTACGTTTAAACACGGCGTGATGTGGAAGGTAGAAATGGCCGGAATCATGACTAGGTGTAACCGAGCTCTAAATATTCTTGAACAACGGCGTCGTACTGCTTCTTGTGCGGCAAATTCCGCTGCAGCCGCTGCTCGTTTCTAAAGAACTGGGCCTGGGCCGCGCCTCTGGAGTGGCCTAGCTCGACATTTTCTGGACACTTGAAAGGGAGAGTTACATTGTATCTCCCATGGGGGCTCGTTTAGTGGTCTAAACGACTAAACGAATTGTTCGTCGGTCTCCCCAGAAGGTCCTCCTCCTCCCCAGAATTTGGTGAGAAGCTTCTCGAGTCGGACATCCGAATTTAACGAGAGCTTCGTGGTGAAGGCGGAAACCGTCCGAGTCGAGTCAGCTGATACCGGACCGGATAGGACCCATCCGAAGATGATCTCTTGTCCCAGCAGCGTTCCTCAAATGGCAGACTGGAAGCCGTCTGTCCGGCTGTCCGTCCGTCCGTCTTGTTTGTCGCCCATTGCTCGAAGGCTATAAGAGCTGGAGCAACAAAACTTTTTATCCAGTCTGATGTGGTATCTCACTCCTAGAAAAGCATTTCAAAATTTCGCCCCGCCCACTTCCACCCCCCACAAAGGGCGCACATCTGTGGCGGCCACAATTTTGAAAAAGAACAAAAACTAAAAATGCAGAATCATTGAGACAGCCTATATCTATCAGGGGCCCAAATATGAATCGGATCGGATCATTAATATAGCCACAATAGAGGCAAATGTACGAAAAACTTCGCTCCTTCTCTTTCGCACTCACATAAAATCGAGTCGATTTGGTTTTTCTTCAAAAATGAACGCCTGGATCTCAGAGACTATAAGAGCTAGAGCAACCAAACTTTTGGCCAAGACTCCTGTGATACCAAACCTGAACAAGTGTATTTCAAAATTTCGCCCCGCCCCTTCCGCCACCACAAAAGACGAAAATCCACAATATTGAAGATAGCAAAAAACTAAAAATGCAGTATTGTAGAGAATGACCATATCTACCAGATTCCCGAATTTGGTCGAGATCGGATCATTATTATAGCCACAATGATGAAATGAATTTTCAGCAGCAATCCCCACCTCCTCTTGCAGCGTAAGTCAATTATTGGGGTTGATTGTTGCTGCAGTTTTCTTCACACGCACACTCACGCTCAAACATGCTGCCTCGTGCAGTGTACGTGTGTTGTTGTGAGAACTGATGTAGATGATGTAGATGTAGATGTCGATGACAGATGTAGCAAAAAAAATGTAAAATGTAAAAAATGATAAAACATTTTAAAATTCTTCATAAATCACATGTGTACTGACTGAGTACGGGTATAAAAGTAGAGTCGCGTTCGAAGCGACTCCGTACGTTCTTTCTCGTTGATAATAATCTTTTGTGTTTTGAGCGGGCGTTGTCTCCGCGCTCTACAGTTTCCACTTTCTTTTTGCTTGCTTTTGAGCGGGCTTTGTCTCCGCACTCGATGTTTTTTGGTTTTTGTTTGACCCTTCGTTGCACTTTTAGCCTATTTTCACTTATGTTGCGGCGATCTATTTACAGATCTCCCGCGGGCGTGGTTTTTGATAATAATCTTTGTGTTTTTGAGCGGTCGTTGTCTCCGTGTTCCACAGTTTCCACTTTCTTTTTTTGCTTGCTTTTTGAGCGGGCTTTGTCTCCGCACTCGATGTTTTTTGGTCTTTTTGTTTGACCCTTCGTTGCACTTTTAGCCGATTTTCACTTAGCGGGCGTTGTCTCCGCGCTAAATTACAGTCTCAGGGTGGTTTCTTTTTATCGCGTTGGGCGCCAGTAATAATTAAATGCAATATGGATAATTTATCTGAAGTATTGTTTATTTTACAAGTGTAATTAATTATTCAAAGGAATATGATGAAAGCTTAACTACCCACAAGGCGAGACGTTAGAACGTAAATGCCACTCGGCTGGTAATTTACTACTAACTTAAAACCTAAACTTCCCAGCTACGGGACCCTTGGTTGCCGGCCACGGCACTCGTCGCTGTCCAGCAAAAGTGCTGACCTTGCGCCTCGTGCGTGGTGTCCAGTAGCGGCCGGCATCCGGCGACCGCGACGACGGCGATCCCACGGTTGACGAAATTGCTTACCTTGCGATATCGCAGAATTCGTCCAACCCAATGGACAATCCAGTTAACTCTTGTTAACTCAGAATTCGTCCAACCCAATGGACAATTCAGTTAACTCTTGTTAACTTACACTCAAGTATATGAACTCCTTTGGCACGATGCAACGAATTTTTGGCTATGTTTTTATATTTATCAGTTAGATTCGGTCACCAAAGCTTACTGTAGACGATATTCCTGGGAGAACCCACTTGCTCCTCCGCATTGTTCAAAGAGCTTCGCTGTCTCCAGAGTACAAGGCTTTACCGAATGGAAAAAAATCGATACTTCAAGCAGCCTGTTCTGGACTCGGTTGGATTAATTCGCATAGGTGGACGACTTCAGCACTCAACGCTTTATTATGATGCTCGTCATCAAATTATTTTACCGAAAGATCATCCGTTGACATTTGCCGTCGTTGAGTACTTTCACCGAAGCATCACCATGCAGGCCCGCAGTCGCTGCTCGGCTTGATTCGGTTGCAGTATTGACCGATAGGTGCAGTAAAAACAGTTTCTCGCGCATTACGGAAATGTATCGTCTGCAGCAGCCTCGTCTCGTAAAACACATAATGGCAGATTTTTCAAACCATCGAGTGGAAAAATCACCGGTTTTCACCGTGACCGGCATTGACTACTGTGGACCCTTCTACTACAAGACCGATGTACGCAACAAGGCCCCGCAGAAGTGCTACATTTCTGTGTTTATTTGCTTCGCCACCAAGCCATACAGCTGGAGCTGGTGAAGGATCTGACGACAGCTTCGTTCATGGCCACCCTTAAATGCTTTACGGCCACTAGAGGCATTCCAAGATGCATTTAGTCGGATAATGCGATCAACTTCGTTGGCGCAAGGAATGAGCTGGAGGATTTAAAACGCCTGTTTTTGAGTCAGAAGCACATTGACGAGGTTCACACACACTGCCTGAGCAGTGGCTTCGATTGCCGCTTCATCCCACCTCGATCCCCGCACTTTGGCGGACTTTGAGAGGCCGAAGAGCTTCAGACCTTGGTATGCCAAATACAGGAAATAATCAATTCTCGTCCTATTGTTTCCCTTTCAGAAAGTCCGGATGATCTTGGCCTCCTCACCCCGGGCCACTTTCTCGTTGGTCGGCCCCTTGCATCGTTTCCGGAGCCGAACCTATCGTCATTGAGCTACAATCGACTTGATCGTTGGCAACACGTCACCCGCATGCAGCAGATGTTTTGGAGAAGATGGAGCGAGGAGTACTTAACTCTGCTTCTAAAGCGATATCAATATTTGAACAAATCCATCCACGTCCCAAAAATTTCCAAGTTTATTCTGCAAACAAGAAAAAATATTTTTTGATTCAAAATCATTGTTTTTTGTGTGGTGTCACTTCCTCCTTCCATCCACCACTAACCGAGAGCCGCTCACGGTTGCGTCAAAGGGGTAAAGGGAGGAGCACCGCACGATCAATATTTCCAAAATATTGCCACTACCAGTGTGACCGTTCCTCTCCTCAGCTCGGCTCAATATAAGGTCACTCATTGTTTGAGGTTTCTCACCTACAGGTGATCTTAAACAATCCGAGTCCATCCGATTATTGCCTTGCAGTTAGCTCGAGGCCTTTTTGTCTGCCAGTCCGTATTTGGGTTATAGTTCCAAAAGAAGCTTTGTTTCCTGACGGTTTTTCGAGTCAATTCTACTCAGACCAGTCTTCAGTCCCACAGACTTCCAAACAATTTTTTTCTTGCGTGGGTAGTTTCGAATTATGCCAACAGGCCACAACGACGGCAAAAAACTTTTGCCTGTGACCTCTTCCAATAGTCCAACAGGCTGTCGACTGCCTCCCGTCAATATTGAGGTTTTCTCAGGGGACTACATCCGCTGGCCCACATTCCAGGATCTGTTCACTGCGGTCGTGATAAACATTCCAAAATTATCTTCGGTAGAGAAATTGTACGACCTCACCGAGAAGACCAGGAGCGATCCAAAGGCCTATGTAGAAAAATCCCCACTCACAAATGACGGTTTCGAATCCGCCTGGATGGCTCTCCGCAGCCGATATGAGAATAATCGGCTTCTGGTGACGAACCAAAAAAACATCCTCCTCTTCTTGCCCCGCGTACATCAAAGTACGATGCAGGGAGTCCTTAAAGCGCTACCGATCTCCAAAGTTTGCACGGAGAACTGGGATAATCTGCTTGTGACCATCTGCGCTTCCAAATTTGCGAAATTAAGCCGCGCCTTGTGGGAAGCGTCCGTGACGGACAAAAAGGAAGTGCCGCCCTGGGAAGAAATCGACTCCTTCCTCACTCAGCGTTTTTTGACGCTCGAGGCTATTGAGAGCGACTCTTCCAGTTCCCGAGGGTCTACGAATCCGCCTCCCTCACAAGGCGGCCAGAATCCATCCACTTCTCGCAACCGATCAAATCCATTCCGTTCGCACGGCAGTCCGGTGCCAAACAAGGTTCTCTCTTTCAAGAACCAAGTGAGTCCGAAGAAGAGGACATGTGACCTCTGTTCCAAGGAGAATCTCCCGATCCGACTTTTTCCGCGCTTTCTCAGTATGTCCGCTGATGCACGTTCCAGTTGCATCAAGACAAAACAGCTGTGCCTAAATTGCTTCGCAAGAAGTCATCAGTTTCGTGACTGCTAAAGCAGCCACAATTGTTCAACTTGTGGAGCCAGGCATCACACGCTTCTGCATCGTTCTGCTCCTTCGTCCAACGGCTTCAACATCCGCCCAAGGCAACCTTCCTTCATATCCGATACCGCAGCACTTCTTGGAGAACCTTCCAAACCTTCAGTTAGCAGACCCCACCTTTCACCGAAGCTCGCAGATTGATGTGCTTTTAGGCGCTGACATCCTGCCGTCTATCCTGTTGAGCGGCTTCCAGTCTGCCATTTGTGGCTCGCTGCTGGGACAAGAGATCATCTTCGGATGGGTCCTATCCGGTCCGGTATCAGCTGACTCGACTCGGACGGTTTCCGCCTTCACCACGAAGCTCTCGTTAAATTCGGATGTCCGACTCGAGAAGCTTCTCACCAAATTCTGGGGAGGAGGAGGACCTTCTGGGGAGACCGACGAACAATTCGTTTAGTCGTTTAGACCACTAAACGAGCCCCCCATGGGAGATACAATGTAACTCTCCCTTTCAAGTGTCCAGAAAATGTCGAGCTAGGCCACTCCAGAGGCGCGGCCCAGGCCCAGTTCTTAAGAAACGAGCAGCGGCTGCAGCGGAATTTGCCGCACAAGAAGCAGTACGACGCCGTTGTTCAAGAATATTTAGAGCTCGGTTACACCTAGTCATGATTCCGGCCATTTCTACCTTCCACATCACGCCGTGTTTAAACGTAACAGCACCACAACCAAATTGGGCGTAGTCTTCAACGCCTCCAGCCCGTCTTCCAACGGAAAAGCCTCAACGACACATTGCATGCTGAGTCTGTCCTTCAGTCTGACTTGACCATGCAACTCCTGAGGTGGCGCGTCTTCCGCTACGTTTTCAATGCTGACATCAACAAGATGTATCGGCAAATCCAAGTGGCTTCCCAATATACGCCCTATCAGCGAATACTCTTTCGCGACCGTAACGGGACGTGTGTGACTATGAGCTTACCACTGTCACTTTTGGAGTCAACTACGCACCGTACCTCGACCTCCGTGTCCTCAAGCAACTCGCACAAGAGGTGCGTCTACAGCTGCCTATGCTCGCTGCTGCTCACTCTGAGTCTCAGGCAATTTTTCTACGCGAAGCACTCGACTCCGCAGGGTTTCCGCCCGAAAGTGGTCAGCTAACCATAAGGGCGTCCAGCAGGACATTCCAGTCGACCACTTACCCGCGCTGACTTCCTAGAGCTGTAAAAAGTAGCATCGCTAAGACGTTGGGAATCCGAATGGCAAGCCAGTGCCGACGAGTTCTTCTTTGCGCCTCCCGCCTTAAACGAGCGAGAATCCTGCACCAAGCGCAATGTGCTATCTCAGATTGCGCAGCTGTTCGATCCAGCGGGATGGCTTGCCCCTTCGTCATCAAGCGAAAATATTTATGCTGGAAATCTGGGTGAGAGAGGTAGGGTGGGATGACGTCCTTCCTAACGATCTGTCTCAAGCCTGGAATACGTTCCTGAAAAAGCTTTCCGGTCATCTAAGGGATCCGCATTCCGCGTTGGTTGCACGTCTCGTCCGATGGCCATGGTACAGATACATGGCTTATGCGACGCGTCTCAACGTGCCTATGGGGCAGCGATCTACTTCCGAGTTCATCTACCATCGTGTTGACTGGCTGGACCACTTTCGTGGGGAATTGAGTCGCCAAAATCACTCGCTGTTGGCCCAGCGAACGATGGAGCCACGTCCGAACCGGAACAATCCGGCCGTCTTTGCCAGTCGAGGGCTCGAACCCACTGACCTGGTCGGAAATGACATGTGGTGGCATGGCCCTGCGCGGTTGCGTGCTCCGCAGTCGGAGTGGCCTTGTCCACGGGACTCAGTCCTTGAGACCGACTTGAAGAAGCGAGCCGTCAAGGTGCACCATGCCACCGACAGCGCCTCGGATATCCTCAGCCGATTCTCCGAATTCGGACGCGCTCTGCGCGTGATCGCCTACGTTCGGAAGTTCGTCCACCGCGTTAGAGGGCAAGCAATGCCAGCCCATGCCTCCAAGGAGCTGAACAGTAAGGAGGTCGCTGCAGCTCTCCAAACTGTCACCATCACGACCCAACGCGTCCATTATACGGCGGAGCATCGGTGCCTTGTAAATAAGTAGCCACTCCTGACCACGAGCTCTTTTTCAGATTCTTAATCCGTTCCTTGACCAGATGGAGTCATGCGGACATGTGCCGAGTTCAAGCCTCGGCGTCCACCTTCCTAACCGACATCGCCAGGTTCGTCGCGAGACGAGGTTGTCCCCACGAAGTTCAATCCGACGACGGCAGGAGTTTTGTCGGTGTATCCCGCTTTCTGGCTGTGGACCTTCTCGAGGCCATCCGCACTCGGACTTCCGCGGTGTACAGCCAGCAGGGGCTATCGTGGCGATTCATCCCTCCAGGGGCCCCAAATATGGTGGGCTTATGGGAAGCGGGTGTGAAGAGCTTCAAAGCTCTGTTTCAATGGTCGATGTGTACGTCCAATTACACATTAGAGGAGTTCGCGACCTTACTTTCCAAAACTGAGGCATGCCTTAACTCGCGACCAATCTCTCCAATGTCTGAGAACCCAACGGACCCGTTGGCTTTGAGCCCAGGTCATTTCCTGATTGGTGGGCCGCTGCTGTCCGTGGCAGAGCCAGAAATAAAGGCGAGCGCTTCCTCCATCCTAAACTGCTGGCAACATCTCAAGGCTCTCAACCAGCAATTCTGTTCGCGCTGGAAGCCGGAGTACCTGCGAGAGTTGCACAAGCGTAATAAATGGCAGCATCCGATAAGAGACCTCGAGGTTGGAGATCTCGTGGTGATCAAGGAGGAGAACATCCCCTCTCATGAATGGCGTTTTGGCCGTGTTCAGAGCGCGTATCCTAGAACCGATGAAAAGGTCCGTGTGGTAGACCTACTACGGCGCGCGTCCTTATCAAGAGACCGATCACGAAGGTGGTTCTTCTGCCTATGGATTCGGAGGTCCATTCCACCAACTCTCGCGTAGGCTGCGATCCATAATAATCCGTATTTGGTTTATGCTTAAGTCCAGCTTAATTCTCCGTATCACCTAAGCAAGTCCAAGTTCACTGTTTGAGTCGTTGACAACCCGTGCCAACACTTTACTAATGCTTCCTTGACTCCTTTCTTTCATCCTAGTATTGTTCCGGAATCCAGACATGGCCCCTCAACATTCCTCACGTTCCCGATCAAGCCGCAGGTCGGATCGCAAACGGGCACAAGGTAATACCACATTCAAATGCCGAGTGTGCCCAGGAGTCCATCCTTTAAGGAATTTCCGGAAATTTATCCGAGCAAAGGCTCCGAGCCGTCCTGTTGCACATGTATTGTTCGAATTTCCTGGCTCACGCACATTTGGGCAAGGACTGCCGCAGTGGAGACTTGTGAAAGGTTTGCAACCGCAACCACCACACACTGCTCCACCTGCCAGGACCACGGCTCCCCGCTGGCTCCTCTTCGGCACCTTCGAGTGCACCTTCGTCTTCCCGCTCCAAACGTCGCCCTCGTATCCCGGTCAGCCGCCCTGTCCTCGGGAACCCAGCCCCGACAGCAAACTCTTTGCTTCAGCACCGGAGCAATAATGTCCTCCCGACGACACGGGTGGTCCTCGCGGTACAGCAGAAGATTCATGTCACGAGTGCACTGATCGATCCATGCACGCCGTTCAGCGGCATCGACGCCGATGTGGCCAAGGAGTTCAAGCCGCCAACCACCTGCATCGGGGACGTGAGGGTATACACCGCCATGATCCGGGCTAAGACGGGAGATTTCCAATTGGTGGCCGTCTTCAAAATCGAGAGCCCGCCTGTGCGTTCGCACGCAGATCCGGTACTGAGCGACACCGTCCGTGCTCGCTTCGACGACCTGAAGCTGGCCAATGAGCAGTTCCATAAGCCTGGATGTCGGCTTATGGCCGTCGTCTCGCTCGTCTTGGGAGCGGATCTGTATCCGAAGGTCATTCAATTTGGTTTCCTCGACCGCGAAAAGGGCATTCCCGTGGCTCAAAGCACGGCGTTTGGGTGGATCGTGTCTGGTAAGTGCACGCAGACTTAAGAAAGTCTTTGCAATCTGCAAGTGGGTGGGGGAGAATGTTCAGAGTGGGGATGGCGCTGGCGGGGCCACCGCTCTGTGGGCATTCCAGCCACACCTCGCTGTTAGCAATCCAGCTACGCAAGCGGTTGCACTCGCTCTCGCCCTCATACTAAGGAGCATTTTTCCCCCCGGCGACGCGCTCTCGCGGGTGAGTTCATCACGGTCACGCTCTCGCTGCCGACAGCCTTCTAATACGCTTCTTCAACCTAAGCGAAACGGTCCCTTCGCACGCGACCCTACGTACCTATATTGTACATACATTCACTCGAGATTAAACTGGAATTATATATTGCCGTCTTTGGCTTTTCACTCGGACTTTGAATCGGACTTATTCTTACGACCTTTGGGATTCTGGACTGTTGGAACTCGTTCGACGCCCTTCGCTTAATCATATATAGTATACACACTAGGAGGCGCACTGCCCCGTGCGCACTCTCGTTGCTTGAGCACAATTCCCGGTTCACTCGCTTACTAATACCTTCATTCACTGCGCCTTATCAACTCAACATAACTTTGAATTGATACTGGAATGGATGTTGTCTTGTGAGCAAGAATTGTCGTTTAAGGAATAGGGTTAGGTAAGGTTTACAGGGCTGCTCCACCAAAGTCGAGGCCAAACTGCCCATTGTGATGCCCACACTCGTCATGGGATATTGCCTAGGAGGTTTCGCGAGCCATCCCGAGGCCTCTATAAAAGCATCAGCTTTTCTTGAGGCATGTTTGCCAGGTTGTCCAGACCCTCGTAAGAGGCGAAGCCTTTCCATGAGTGCAGGACAGCCACAGAGAAGATGTTGGATGCTCTATTTTCTCCCTCGTCCCTGCAGCTGCAGCAGAAGTCATAGTGGGGCGGTCTGTATAGTGCCCCGCTATAACTCCCGTCGGTGTTCGCACCTGACTCTTCCTGAAGCCTAAGAGAGTCTTAGCGCGTTTGGGGTCATAGTGGGGCCAGAGCGAGCAAGAAATCTCACAGCTGGGTGTTGTGTTCCACCGTCTGATTTCGTGCTAGCTCGACTCATCATCTGCGAGATTATGTCTCGTAGTGGCCTCCGTATTTCGCTGACTGCGCACTCGCGTTGCCCGCGATGTCGGTGTGCCCGGGACCCACGTGAGTGTGATTGAGTGCGCCCTGTTCTGGTTTAGTGCGTCCACCGTATCAGGTACGAGTCTGCTCGTGGTCTTGCAGGAAACCAGGGCATTGATAGCAGCTTGACTGTCAACGCAGATTGCTATGTTCCTCGGAGGTATTTCCAAGGTGTATACAAACTTTGCCGCTTGCCATACTGCGTATATTTCCGCCTGGAACACACTGCACCAGTCTTAGGGATATTTTGGTTGCTAGTTCTTCAGAGAAGGTTCCAGCTCCAGTCCCTTTGGCTGTCTTTGACACGCCAGTGAAGATGGAGAGCACGTTCTACCCAAGGGCAGCATTACGCATCTGTTCCTTTCTGTCCAGTATGTGCCCTTTAAAGTTTCTTTTCCATGAAAACTCCGAGACACAGTAGTCGCTCCATTCGCCCGTTCCTCTTTCTTCTTTACGGAGTATTGTGGCGTAGCCATAGACGATGGCTTGAAGAACCGCTGGGCACTTGTCTCCGCCTTGCACTTAAGGTGGAGATCTAGCATGGTGTCCAGAGCAGCCTGTGGGGTGGATATGAGAGATCCATTGACCCCAAGGCATGCTGTCCGTTGTACTCTCCGGAGGTTCTCTAGGTGGTATTTGGTGTGGTGGGAACCACACGAAGCTTCCGTACGTCAAAATGGGTCTTATTACCGCTGTATACATCCAATGGATGTTGTGCGGTTGTAAGCCCTATGTTCGTCCAAAGGTCTTCCTATATATGTGATTGTGGGTAGAAACTTACCAGTTAGCAGTATCACTAGATCGTCCGCATAGGCAACGACCTTATATCCGCTCCTCCCCAACTGAAGAAGAAGGTCTATAAGAACTAGGTTCCACAGGAGAGGGAATATTACCCCCCTGCATAGTACCTCGTGTGGCATTCTTTTCTTGACGAGGAGGTGCCCAGATTGGGGCTAATAGTTCTGCTCCTAAGAACGCTATCCAACCGTATGCTTACCGTCGGGTGTGTGCCAATCTTGGTCAGTGCGGCCGTTGTTGACTCGATCCTGGCATTGTTGAAGGCTTTTCTTTTTCTATATTCCCAAAAACTTCGTGTAGTGCAGTCTCAACTGCTCTACCTTTGAGGTAGGCGTGCTGAGCTCTGCTGAACACTTATCTGTCGAGCTTAGTTCTTATGTATAGATCAATCAGCGTTTTTACCAAAAATAAGGATAGACTGATGGGTCTGTAGTCCTTTAGGAGATATGGTTTATCTTCCCGGCCTTGGGGATGAAGACCACTCTCACCTCCCTCCACGCTTGGGGGACATACCCAATTCGGAGACATCCTTCAAAGATTTTTTCTTCAGCCATGGTAGTAGGGGCAGGTAAGCTGTTTGCATCATGGCTGTTCGTATATCATCCGTCCCCGGTGACTTATAGGGACCGAAAGATTTAATGGCCCAGACAATCTTGTCTGGTGCCAAAATGTCTCGCTTGAGGTCCTCAGTTTCCTCACCTTGACATCGCTCAGTGTCGTTGATGTCGTTGGGTTCGTCACCGGTAACATCTGAGCAACTGCAACATCTTGGCTGCTTTCTGCAAAAGTGCTGTCCTATTTGTGGAGCAGGCCAGCTGTGGTGGGCGCCTTTGATAGTACCCTTCGAAGCCTTGAGGCCTCGTTGGAGCCATCCATGACTCCCTTTTCGCCTTCCTACAGGTGTTCTTGTAGGTGTTTAAGCTGTGGCGATATTCCTCCCAGTTTTCTTGTGTGTTTTAACCTTTTGCTTTGTCGAAGAGCCTTCTTCGATGTCTGGCTGGAACACCGCTTGCCTGCCCTTGCAATCGTTTTTGTAGGGTGTAATGATACCTATTTCAGACTGAGGTAAGCTCAGTCTGTCAGGGTTCTCTACAAGAAATTTTGTAGTATTGCTGGAACTTTAGGGTAGGGCTTGGCCGTGAGACCGAAAGTGGAGCGGGCGTGGAGTCTTGTTACCGTGTAGGTGCTTTTGGGCGATCGCACTTGGCGATGAAAGGGAAAAAACGCTGACACCTGAATTTTGGTGTATGCGATAATATGGCTTGTTGTGTCACCTGATTTGTTTATGTTCGCGCTCGGCGAAGAAATGATGACACTTCGTGAGTTTTGGTTTTGATATTATTTAACTGGTTTTATTTGTGTTCTGTGTCTTTTCTTGTGTCGTGTAGTGGTTTCGTGTATAGTGTTCGCGGAGGTGACGCGACTTAGAATAGGCGATGGACTGCCAATACCGTTGGCTGATAGACTGCCGTTTTGGCTTATGATAGGCGATGGACTGCCGTGTTTTAGGATAGGCGATGGACTGCCGTTTTGGTTTATGATAGGCGATGGACTGCCGTGTTTTAGGATAGGCGATGGACTGCCGTTTTGGTTTATGATAGGCGATGGACTGCCCCGATTGATCGAGGGCTCGGGCTATTTAAGCCCGATCTCGAGTGCTGAGTCCGCAAGTCTGGGTGCTGGGTTGGTGTCGGGTTCTCCAGCGCGTGCCACCGACCCGGTCATTGCCTCGGATGCACCGAGAAATGAGCTGAGTCTAGATTTGGCACTTTGGTCATTGACTCGGTTGCACCGAGAAATGACCTGTGTGGAGTTGTGTAACTCGGCGGGGAAACTGGAGTTGGGTAACTCTTGTGGAAATTATGGCGCGTGTGTCGATTCGGCAGAAATCGATCGGCGCGTGGGACTTGGAAATTGTATGGTGTTTGTGTTGTTACAAAATGTGGTATGGTGTTTTTGTGTTCTGTATTGGGTCTTATAAAGTATTACATATGGTATAATATGGTGAGTGTAAATGTAACGGTTCGTTACACCCCCTTTCTTCCGGGTGGGGTTGCAATTGGCCGCTTTGGTTACTCCTGGGTCGGCAAAGTTTCTGGCCAACGTGTTTTGGCGTTTCTATTGGTGGTTTTTCCGTCGTCAGGGGTCGTTGTGATCGCTGGTGTCGTTTGCTTCCTCAGCCATGGTCGGATCGTCGGCTGTGGCCCAGATGTCGTAGAGTTCTCCATTTTCGAAAAGGTCGGGGTATTTTCGGGTTCTTCTTTGGTTTGCTGAATCCTTCGTGTGAGTGGGGCAAGATGTTGCGATATTTGATTCTTGCTAGCGTCTTTGAGGGTTGTCGGGACAGGGCATTTCGGCAACCACGTTTTCGCCCTGGTCTATAGGGACGTCGTACTGATACTGTTGTTCGAGCGCCCATCTCGCTATTCTTCCGTAGGGGCTTTCAAGAGTATTCAGCCATTTCGGCGAGATGGTCGGTGATAACGTCGAATCGGTATCCTTCTAGGTAGCAGCGTAGTTTTCGGATTGCCCAAATGACGGCGAGGCATTCCTTGTCTGTAGCGGGTAGTTTCCTTCGGCCTGGTTCAAGCGTCGGCTGACATAGGCGATGACGCGTTCCTTTCCTTCGGTCTTGCGTGAGTACGGCGCCTATGCCGAGGTTACTCGCATCGGTTTGGTGAAAACTTGACGTTGAAATCGGGGCAAGCAAGTACAGGAGCGGTCGTGAAGTTCCTTTTGTTGGTCGAAGACCGCTTGTTGATCTGCGGTCCATGTCCATGTTTGTCCCTTCTTGAGTTCTGAGACATTGTTTGGACTACTGTAGCAAAGTTTGGCACAAATCTTCGGTACCAGGATGCCATTCGATGCACTGACGTAGTTCTTTTAGGTTCGTGGGTGGGGTTTTCTTTGACGGCGGCAATCTTGTCGGGGTCGGTGTGGATACCTTCTTCGCTGATGACGTGACCAAGATATTTGATCCGGTTTTGGAAAAATGTGCACTTTTTCGCGTTTATCCGCAGATTCGCTTTTCGGAGGCGAGAGGACTATTGCCAGGTTGTGTACTTAGAATGCGTTCGTCCGACGACGACAATGTCGTCTAAATAGGCGAATGCGTAGGGTTCCATGTCGGCTCCGATCACGGTTCGGGCCATTTTGGAATGTTGTGGTGAAGAATGTAATCCGAAGGGCATCACTTTCCATTGATAGAGACCTCTGCCGGGGACCGTGAATGCGGTGGCTTCTCTGCTTCCGTTGGCCATGGGTATTTGCCAGTATCCGTTTTGGAGTTAGGAGTTGGGTAACTCTTGTGGAAATTATGGCGCGTGTGTCGATTCGGCAGTGAAATCGATCGGCGCGTGGGCTTCAAATTGTATGGTGTTTGTGTTGTTACAAAATGTGGTATGGTGTTTTGTGTTCTGTATTGGGTCTTATAAAAAGTATTACGTTGGTATAATATGGTGAGTGTAAATGTAACGGTTCGTTACACCCCCTTTCTTCCGGGTGGGGTTGCAATTGGCCGCTTTGGTTACTCCTGGGTCGGCAAAGTTTCTGGCCAACGTGTTTTGGCGTTTCTATTGGTGGTTTTTCCGTCGTCGGGGTCGTTGGGACGCTGGTGTCGTTTCCCTGAGCCATGGTCGTGATCGTCGGCTCCGTGGCCCAGATGTCTGTAGAGTTCTCCATTTTCGAAAACGTAGTCGGGGTATTTATCGGGTTCTTCTTTGGTTTGCTGAATCCTTCGTGTGAGCCAGGGGCAAGATGTTGCGTCCTCTTTGATTCTTGCTAGCGTCTCCAAGGGTTGTCGGGACAGGGCATCGGCAACCACGTTTTGTTTCCCTGGTCTATAGTGGACGTCGTATTGATACTGTTGGAGTTCGAGCGCCCATCTCGCTATTCTTCCGTAGGGGCTTTCAAGAGTATTCAGCCATTTCAGCGCGAGATGGTCGGTGATAACGTCGAATCGGTATCCTTCTAGGTAGCAGCGTAGTTTTCGGATTGCCCAAATGACGGCGAGGCATTCCTTGTCTGTAGCGGAGTAGTTTCCTTCGGCCTGGTTCAAGCGTCGGCTGACATAGGCGATGACGCGTTCCTTTCCTTCGATCTCTTGCGTGAGTACGGCGCCTATGCCGAGGTTACTCGCATCGGTTTGTAGTGAAAACTTGACGTTGAAATCGGGGCAAGCAAGTACAGGAGCGGTCGTGAGTAGTTCCTTTAGTTGGTCGAAGGCCGCTTGTTGATCTGCGGTCCATGTCCATGTTTGTCCCTTCTTGAGTAGCTGAGACATTGGTTGGACTACTGTAGCAAAGTTTGGCACAAATCTTCGGTACCAGGATGCCATTCCGATGCACTGACGTAGTTCTTTTTAGGTTCGTGGGTGGCTTGAGTTCTTTGACGGCGGCAATCTTGTCGGGGTCCGTGTGGATACCTTCTTCGCTGATGACGTGACCAAGATATTTGATCCGGTTTTGGAAAAATGTGCACTTTTCCGCGTTTATCCGCAGATTCGCTTTTCGGAGGCGAGAGGACTATTGCCAGGTTGTGTAGGTGGTCCTTGAAGTCTCGTCCGACGACGACAATGTCGTCTAAATAGGCGAATGCGTAGGGTTCCATGTCGGCTCCGATCACGGTATCAAGGGCCCGTTGGAATGTTGCTGGTGCAGAATGTAATCCGAAGGGCATCACTTTCCATTGATAGAGACCTCTGCCGGGGACCGTGAATGCGGTGGCTTCTCTGCTTCCGTTGGCCATGGGTATTTGCCAGTATCCGTTTTTAGATCGAGGGTGGTTATGAAGCGTGCGTTCTGTAGGCGCTCCAAGATGTAGTTGATTCTGGGCAGTGGGTAGGCGTCAGGAATAGAGTGAGTGTTGAGTTGTCGGTAGTCAACGCACATGCGCCATTTGCCGTTCTTTTTACGTACGAGTACGATGGGGGCGCTGTGTGGGCTTCGTGAGGGTTCGATGAGACCTTCTTGGATCAATTGGTCGACTTGCTCGTCGATAATCCGCATCATGGCTGGGGTTCTTTGTGTAGTACCTCTGTTTGATGGGTCGATTATCCCTCATGACGATGGTGTGCTCGGCGATGTTGGAGGTCCCGTGGAGATTATTGAACTTTGGAAGTTCTGTGTCCAGAAATTCTTGGATCTGTGGCGCTATGTCCGGCGGCCAGGGATCGGAGATCAGTTCAGGGTCGGGGTCGGTGAGATCGGGGGTTTCGGGGTCCTTGGGCTGGCAGGGGTCTTCTGGGAGGATAGTTGTGTCGAACGCGCTGGGGTGTTCGATCCTACGTGGGTAGTCGCTTATGTGGGCGACGATCGGGTAGCATTGGCCGTGAGTGGCGTAGCTTCGTGGGTCTGGCGGTATATCTGGGGGTAATGTCTCCAGATCTACGTATGGCCAGGCGGGTCTCAGTGACGACTCTGTGTTCGCAGCAACGACTTGTTTGGGCGACGAAGATTTCGGACGTGGTGTTAGGCATGGCGTGGTGCATGGCGCTAGTGGGCACGTCAGTACGCGGAAGGTACTCCAGTGGGTTGGCGAAAATCGGTGTGGCGTCGGCCGTGGGTACGACAGGGCTGCGGTCGGTGTTTCGGGGGTCATCGAGCTAGATTCCGGTTCCGAGTGGAGAGGTTCTGTGGATATTAGTTCGATGATTGGACCCGACCAGCAAGGGATTTGCGTGGCTGTTTCCCTCGTGGTTTGGTTGTTGCACTGTTGCTGCCGTTTTCGTTGTTCGGGGCTGGTTGTCGTCTCTGAGGGTGTCCGTGGGTTCACCTTCTCCATTGAGGGTAGGGTGCATGGGTGCGCGGTGGCTGAACTTGGACCTGGGCTTCCTGTGTCGAGCGGGTTCCAGTTCGTTGGGGTTTGTCTCGTGTGTGAGATCCTTGTGGTTGGTTCGAGGTGCGTGTGCCCCGTAGTTTGTTTTGATCCTGGGCTTCCTGTGTCGAGCGCCTGGTTCAAGTGTGTTGATTCTTGTCTCGTGTGTGAGATCCTCGTGGTGTGTTTGGGATGTGTGTTCCCTGGGTTTGGCTTAGGACGCGGGTGCTCCGTAGTGGCCGTGGGATTCGCTTTCCCGTTTGCTTGGTTGCAGTTTACCGGTGCTTGCTTCGGATTCGTGTTTTCCGTTGAGGGCCGGTTCTTCGCTTTCGCTGTGGTTGGTTTCGGTGTCATATTCTTCGTTGCATTATTGGGTGCCGTCTTCTTTGGGGTAGGTCGGGGACGTGTGTTCGCTGTGGTTGGTTTCGGTGTCGTATTCTTCGTTGTGATATTGGGGGCCGTATTCTTTGTGGTAGGTCGGGGAAGTGTGTTCGCTGTTGACCTAGATTTCTTGGTGCTGGGTTCGGTGACTTGTACGTGGTTGGATTGAACTGACGGTGGCGTTGGCGTGAGGTGGCGATCTTGTAGCTTTAGCAGCGTGGTGCCGCATTGGATCGTCGTTTCGATGGCACATAGGAAGTCCATGCCGACTATAACTTGCTCCAGCATGTTAGGGAGGACCAGGGTGGGATTTGGGCCTCTCGTTGATCCAGCTTGATGTGCGCCAGTAGAACTTGTGTGATCTCTCTGACTGAGCCGTCAGCCAGGCGTATGCGGACGCATGCATCTTGCAGGTTGGAGTTGTTGTTTAGTTGTCGGGCCAGGTTGTCGCTGACGAAACTTCGGGATGCCCCGGTGTCGATGGTGGCCTCCGTTGTTTGTCCTTCTATTGTCACTATCGCCACTATTCGGCCGTCGTTCACGTGTAGTGGGTTGCTTTAGTCGCGGGTCTGTGGAGGCGTCGTTCTCGGCTGATCCCGGGTCAGTTGAGGACGCGTGTCGTTTCCCCGACGTGGCTCGGCGGCAGCAGTCGACGGTTCGAGTGCCGCGCTTTCCACATTCCCAGCAGAATAGGATCGAAGCGTTGGTGCAGTCGTAGGCGGCGTGTCCAGCTTGACCACATCGGCGACAGGCTGCGCGTGGGTTGGCAATGGGGGTGGTGATCATTCGATGGGCGATGTCGTGGTTCGTTGCATTATTTTGATTCGATGACTGTCTGCGCGGTGTGTCGGCTGAATCCCAATGGGGTCTCCGAAAGGGGGTACGGTAGGACTCACCTTCTCTGCGGTCTGGTTGTCTTGCCGGCCTGGTGTCTCGTGATGGGATTCGCATGGGTGCGGGAGTCGTTGCGTGTTTCCTCTCGTGAATAAGCTCGTACTCTGCCGCTAATCGGGTTAGCTGTGACAAACTTTCCAGTTCGTCTCGTCGCACGTATAGTTGGAGTCCTGGCAGGGCGTTGTCGTAGATCCTATAGAGTTCCTTAACTAGGTCGTACTCGGCATGGTGCATGAGTAGCCGTATCTCGATGAGATAGTCTTTGAATGGTTCTCCCACCGCTTGCTTGCGGCCTCGGATCTGGTCCTCCAATTGTTCGAAATATCTTGGCGGCAGAAAATACGTCAGAAACTCCTGGCGGAAATATGCCCAGGAACTACCCTGTAGTTGGCTGGTACGGTGCCAGCGACTGGCTCGGTCGGTGAGTAGTTCGGCCATGCTACGAGGCAGCTGGTTGGTGTCCACTCCGTAGGCGCGTGCGCGTTCCTCGAGTAGTTCAGAAACGATAGTGGGTCATCTTCTCCGTTGAACTGGATGCCCCATCCGCGGATGCGTTCCGCTGTGCGTGCGACGTGGTTATAGTCGGGCCCGATTATGGGTGCGTCAATCGACGGTATGATTCGCTGTGTGGGCGCACGGGAGGTTTCCATAGTGGGTGGCCTTGGAAGATCGGCGGCTGTGACCACTGGTGGTCGCGGCGCGGGCTCTGGGGCTGCGGGGACTTGCAAGCCTGCTTTGGGGTGCCATCCTCCGGTGCCTGATGGTCCTGGATTAGTGGGCAGCGGGGACTTGGAGCGTCCTGCTGGTTTTGCGTATTGTCTCTCGAGTTCTGCCAAGCGAGTCCAGGCACCCGGCGGGAGTGGTCCGGCGACTAGTATGGCAAAGTTCTTGCGCAACTCTTCAACAGTTCCTTCGGTGTCAAATTCGAATTCCTTGGCGAAGGCCTCCAGCTCATCTCGGCGGCGCTTGTAGATCCAGCCGATGCTGACGCCTGGATTGGCGACTGGCTCGCTGGTGTGGAAATCAATGCTCGCGTCGTCTTCGTAGGCTTCCATGGTGATTTTTCGTTGTGTTGTTTTGGGCACTTTTCACTTGATCACTGCGTTTTACTTTCCCGGCACTCGCGACTGGATTCGGGTGGCGAATTTTTTTTTACCGGACTTCTACGATTAGCTCTTATATTCTGTCTCGATGGCCGTGGGTCTTTAATCCACGTAGCCTCGTGTTAAGGTTTTTCTCTTTAAGTTTCCTTAAAGTTGCCAGAAGGTTGGCTTTGAAATCTCTTTAAAGTTTCCGAAAGTCCCTGCTCGGGCGCCACTTGTAATGATACCTATTTCAGACTGAGGTAAGCTCAGTCTGTCCAGGGTTCTCTACAAGAAATTTTGTAGTATTGCTGGAACTTTAGGGTAGGGCTTGGCCGTGAGACCGAAAGTGGAGCGGGCGTGGAGTCTTGTTACCGTGTAGGTGCTTTTGGGCGATCGCACTTGGCGATGAAAGGAAAACGCTGACACCTGAATTTTGGTGTATGCGATAATATGGCTTGTTGTGTCACCTGATTTGTTTATGTTCGCGCTCGGCGAAGAAATGATGACACTTCGTGAGTTTTGGTTTTGATATTATTTAACTGGTTTTTATTTGTGTTCTGTGTCTTTTCTTGTGTCGTGTAGTGGTTTCGTGTATAGTGTTCGCGGAGGTGACGCGACTTAGAATAGGCGATGGACTGCCAATACCGTTGGCTGATAGACTGCCGTTTTGGCTTATGATAGGCGATGGACTGCCGTGTTTTAGGATAGGCGATGGACTGCCGTTTTGGTTTATGATAGGCGATGGACTGCCGTGTTTTAGGATAGGCGATGGACTGCCGTTTTGGTTTATGATAGGCGATGGACTGCCCCGATTGATCGAGGGGCTCGGGCTATTTAAGCCCGATCTCGAGTGCTGAGTCCGCAAGTCTGGGTGCTGGGTTGGTGTCGGGTTCTCCAGCGCGTGCCACCGACCCGGTCATTGCCTCGGATGCACCGAGAAAATGAGCTGAGTCTAGATTTGGCACTTTGGTCATTGACTCGGTTGCACCGAGAAATGACCTGTGTGGAGTTGTGTAACTCGGCGGGGAAACTGGGTTGGGTAACTCTTGTGGAAATTATGGCGCGTGTGTCGATTCGGCAGAAATCGATCGGCGCGTGGGACTTGGAAAATTGTATGGTGTTTGTGTTGTTACAAAATGTGGTATGGTGTTTTGTGTTCTGTATTGGGTCTTATAAAGTATTACATATGGTATAATATGGTGAGTGTAAATGTAACGGTTCGTTACAAGGGGCTATGGTCACCTTACTGTAGCCATAGTCCAACACTACTGCCGACTCTCCTCGGGGCTCCAAAACCTCCTTCCAATCGGCTGAAGTAAGGTGGGGGATGCAGATCTGCAGAATCTTCTCCGGTTCTACAGGTTTAACCGACTCCCATGCTCGGGCCCTCGGTCTAGTCGGAATGTCGTCCCAGCGTACGGCCTTCAGTTTGGCACCCGAATAAACTTTTCTTGAGCGGCGCCACCGCCTTCATGAATAGGGCCGCCGAGCGTGCATCATGACAGACGATGGCTTTCATCGTGCCATGATGCCATCGTGGTCAGAGAATAACCGATAGCGTATACAATTAAGAATAAATTAAATTAGATTATTCATTAACAGGGATTTGAGCATAGTGGTACTAGTGTCATAGGAAAAAAAGATAAAAATATGTATTATAATTACGGCAAAGGCTACGGAAAGATTCATGGTCAACATAGTTAGTAAGACAGAGTTGTAGATGGAGAGGAAAGTAATGCCTAGACGGGCGGGACGGAACAGCAATACTGATAAGGCATCTGAGGGCAGTGGAGTCGACCTCGCCGGAGAGTAGTTTTTTGGAGAAAAGAGAACTCCATGGCAAATCCGTCTACTTTCAAGAGAATGGATATCGATGAGACGCAGCCTACTCTCATAAGAAGGAAGATGTCTAGAAGGATCCCAATTAAGTCCACGAAGTTAAAAAAATGAGAATTGTTTTTGAACGGACTCGAGCATATCCTTATATTTTTTGGTAATGAGGAGACCAGACGCAGGAACCATATTCTAAAATTGGCCGGACAAGAGAAACATAAAGAAGTTTAGTTGTGTAAGGGTCACTAAATTCCTTAGACCATCTCTTAATGAAACCAAGGACTGCCCTGGCTTTGTTCGAAATAACAGATATATGGATGTTATAACACAGATTAGGTACAAAAGATAACGCCCAAGTCAGTAACTTTGAACAGGCGTTGTAAGGAAATGTTACGGATAGTATAGTCAAAAAGGTAAAGGCTTGCTGCGATAAAATGTCATGACGTTACATTTAGAAATGTTAAGAGGAGAGTGAAGCACCAATTGTTGAGGGCGTCCAAGTCGGTTTGGAGGAAAAAAAATGGGGATACGGGATCACAATAGGAAAAACATAACTTCACATCATCAGCATACATTATGACTCGAGAGTGAGTTAGAACTTGAGGAAGATCATTAATAAATAAGTTACACAAAAGGGGACCAAGACGACTTCCTTGAGGTACACCAGATGACACATGAACGGGGTTCGACAGACAGTTATTAAAACAGACACGCTGAGAACGGTTACTTAGGTAGGCATTAATCCAGAAAAGCAGTTTATTCGGAAACCCGAGGAGTGATAGTTTGTGGATGAGGAGATTATGATTAACTGAGTCAAAAGCTTTACTAAAGTCGGTATAAACTACATCAGTTTGGCACTGATTGGAAAAACCCGCAGTTACAAAAGTTGAAAACTCAAGGAGATTAGAAGAGATTGAGCGACGTTTCACAAATCCGTGCTGAGAAACAGAAAACAAAAGAACTTCAAAAGTTTTGGAGCTGGGAAGTAATCATTTTTTCAAAAAGCTTAGGAATAGCAGATAGGTTGGAAATTGCACGGTAATTGGAAACATCCGATTTATACCTCTTTTTATGGATGGGAACGATATACGATTCCTTCCAAACCGAGGAAAATCACCTAGCTCGAGAGACAAATTGAACAGTTTTAAGAGAGGCAAACAAAGAGAATCAGCACAAAGTCTAAGGACAGCACTGGGAACCAAGTCTGGGCCAGTAGTAAACGAAGATTTACATGATTTTAAACTAGCTTATAGTCCATCATAATCGATGAAGGGGGATAGATACAATTGGAGCTATAAAGGGAATAGGATGGATATAAGTGCTCTGTAGATGAAGCATGTATAGTTGAATGGTTATTAGTAGGAGCAGAGTAGCAAAGTTGGAAAAAGAAGAAGCAGCAAATAGATTAGAGATGTCGCAATCATTATCAGCGAACCTACCATTATAGGAAAAAGAAGAAGGAAGCAGGGAGGAGCTACGTTTGGAATTGACAAACCTAAAAAAATTGCTTAGGATCGCGCGTTTAAAGTTGAGCTTGCATTTGGCCAAGTAGTTATTGTAGCATGATGTATAGAATATAGAAAAAATTGATTTTGCAATGGAATACTTAGAAAAATCCGATTGCGACCCAGACCGTTTAAACTTCTTGTACAGACGAGATTTTTATATTCCGTAGGTTTAGAGGGAAAACCAATGAGGACCAGTTAGATTTCTGGAAGGAGAAACTATAGGTACTAATGACTTGAAGATGGAAAGTAGTTGTATAGAATGCTTCAGTAGCAGGTTCAATTTCATGAAAGTCGTCAAGGAATGACCAGTCAATCTGAGAAAGAGCAATATTCAAACTGATAAAATCAGCCTTCCTGAAACAGAGGGTAGTAGAGGGCTTAAGAGTGATTTGGTGGGGCCGGAGGAAGGCAGTTGAACAAAAATATTAAGTGTGGGATGGTAGGATCCTCAGGGAAAGATAGAGGAGATCCTCTGCAGACCATGGTACTTGAAGTGTCGGTAGTAAAACGAGGTCTAAAAAGCCTGTCCATATTATTGCGTATAGCATTTACCTGACCCAACGATGTGTCGGACAAAGAATCTACAAAATCATGCTGAATAGAAGGGAACATCAGGTTAGCGTCAGCAGAAGGAGACCAGGAAATATTTGGTAGGTTGAAATCCCCTAGGACAGTAAGACGATCGGGTCATTAAGTTGGGACGAAACAGATTGAAGATGTGAGACGTGAAGCATATAGGTAGAAAATTCGGAGGACGGAGGAATATATGAGCAGGATATAAAAAAGGTTAAAAAGAGGTCATGCGAAGTTAAACTACAATTATTTCAATGTTGTTTTCCGCTTCGACAAAAAAAGTTGAGACGCTATGTCCGAGCGAACGGCAACCAGGACACCGCCACCACGAGTTGGACGATCCAACCTATATACATTAAATTTGTCAACTAGAATCTCAGAATTATAAATTGAGGGTTCAGCCAGATTTCAGAAAAAGCGATCACATCTGACTCGAAAGAAGCACTGTCAGTATACAACTTGTTCAGTTTGCTACACAAGCCCCGAACATTCTGATATGTTATCTTTAGAGCCAGGGAGTATTTAGTTTTTGACGAAAAAAGGTAATGCGGCCGGGGATGGTGTTGGGCGGAAGGAAGTTGAGGCGGACGAAGAAGAAGCAGGGAGGACACCCACTCGAAGTACAGGGTTATGGGAGCGATTGGTAAACATATGACAAATTGTATGCTCCGGCCAGAAGGAGGGGTCGAGCATACTATTGACATGTTTATAAATTAAATTTAGTATTTACCAGACCAGAGGAATTATCAATATTAAGTTTAGAATAGATAAAGTCTCTAACCAGAACTTCCGTGGCCGATGCCATGAGTCGAGAGACGAAAATAGATTTTAGTGGAGCGACAGCAGTTAGAGCGACAGCAGTTAGAGTAGCTGAGGGGTGATAGGATTAATAGGCGCCAACGGCAAAGAAGATTCAATCCGAGGAGCTGAATCAGGAAACATAAAGCCATTTTCAGAGCTGACGATGGAAGCCGTGTTGGACGGAACTTCCACATCCATACTGACTGCAGCGTCGGTACCTTCAAGTGCGGGTCCAGATGCGCAGCCGATGGGATCATAGACTCCTCGACTGACCTCGCAGTCGGATCCGGGCACAGGGGAGGCGGATGGTGATGAAGTAGGTGCTTCAGTCACTGGGAGTGAGGGTGTCCCAGGAACTGAAAGATATGCATTATTATTACAAGAGGGCAGACAGTTATTACCCTTCTTTCTCTTAGGCGACTCTGTTAAAATTTTTTAAATTTTTAAAGTGAGACTCCATAGAGTTAAACTTATCCTGAAGAGTACGAAACCCAGCGTTGACGGCCGCGAATTCATTATGAGTTTGTCTCATAAAGACCCGCATGTCGCCTTCAATCGGCCTGCAGTCCCAACAAGTCCAGTTGAGGCCACAACGAGACTTTATGAGGTCGACTACGCGTCCTCCAGTAGGACCAAAGTCAGCACACGTAGTATGTGCCATGTTGTCAGTATGTGAATACTTGCCGTTGAGCTGCAGAGCGGCACCTTTTAGCGCAGCATGTACTCATACTGAAACGAGAAAGAACGTATGGAGTCGCTGTGAACGCGACTCTACTTTTATACCCGTACTCAGTCAGTACACATGTATTTTATGTGGAATTTTCAAATGTTGTATCAGTTTCTTACATTTTACATTTACCATTTGTTTGCTGCATCTGTCATCTACATATACATCAGTTCTCACAACAACACACGTACACTGCACGAGGCAGCGTGTGAGCGTGAGTGTGCGTGTGAGAGATTCTGTAGCTACAATCATCCCCATAAATGACTTACGCTGCAATTTGGCAAGGGGAAACACTGAACGGGCGCGGGGCATTCCCGCTGCTGAAAATTCATTTCATCATTGTAGCTACAATAATGGTACGATCTGAACCAAATTCGGGAATCTGGTAGGATTGGTCATTTTCTACAATACTGCATTTTTCGTTTTTCTATCTTCAAAATTGTGGATTTTCGTATTTTGGGGGCGGGAGTGGGCGTGGCAAAATTTTGAAATAAACTTGCACTGAAGCGATATCACAGGAGTCTAGGCAAAAAATTTGGTTGTTATAGCTCTTATAGTCTCTGAGATCGAGGCGCTCATTTATACGAAAAACCAAAATTACTCGATTTTTGTGTGAGTGCGAAAGGGAGGAGCGATTTTTTTTTGCGTATGTTTTTGTCTATTGTGGCTATATTAATGATCCGATCCGATTCAGATTTGGGCCCCTGATAGATATGGTCTTCATCTATGATTCTGCATTTTTCGTTTTTTTGGCTGAGGGATGTTATATTCAAAATTGTGGACGCCACATATGTGCGCCGTTTGTGGGGGCGGAAGTGGGCGGGGCGAAATTTTGAAACATTTTTCTAGGAGTGAGATATAACATCAGTATGAAAAAAATTTGGTTGCTCCCTCTCTTTTAGCCTTCGAGCAATGGGCGACGAACAAGACGGACAGACAGACAGGGCTATATCGACTCGGCTATTGATGCTGATAAAGAATATATATACTTTATATGGTCGGAAATTACTCCTTCTCTATGTTACACACATCAACTTTTACCACAAATACAATATACCCTTTTACTCTTCGAGTACGGGTATAAAAAGGCACTGTTTATTATTATTGAAACACTGAGAGACGAAATAAAGAACAGAGCGTAAGTCAACAACAGAGAGGCGGCAAATGCTGAGCGTCAATGTAAGAATGTGTGAGGAGAGAAAGAGGCAAAGTATGAAAAAGCGAAGAGAGCACGCTGTCCTAGTGCTGTCCCTATTTGTGGAGCAGGCCAGCTGTGGTGGGCGCCTTTGATAGTACCCTTCGAAGCCTTGAGGGCCTCGGTGGAGCCATCCATGACTCCTTTTCGCCTTCCTACAGGTGTTCTTGTAGGTGTTTAAGCTGTGGCGATATTCCTCCCAGTTTTCTTGTGTGTTTTAACCTTTTGCTTTGTCGAAGAGCCTTCTTCGATGTCTGGCTGGAACACCGCTTGCCTGCCCTTGCAATCGTTTTTGTAGGGGCTATGGTCACCTTACTGTAGCCATAGTCCAACACTACTGCCGACTCTCCTCGGGCTCCAAAACCTCCTTCCAATCGGCTGAAGTAAGGTGGGGGATGCAGATCTGCAGAATCTTCTCCGGTTCTACAGGTTTAACCGACTCCCATGCTCGGGCCCTCGGTCTAGTCGGAATGTCGTCCCAGCGTACGGCCTTCAGTTTGGCACCCGAATAAACTTTTCTTGAGCGGCGCCACCGCCTTCATGAATAGGGCCGCCGAGCGTGCATCATGACAGACGATGGCTTTCATCGTGCCATGATGCCATCGTGGTCAGAGAATAACCGATAGCGTATACAATTAAGAATAAATTAAATTAGATTATTCATTAACAGGGATTTGAGCATAGTGGTACTAGTGTCATAGGAAAAAAAAAAGATAAAAATATGTATTATAATTACGGCAAAGGCTACGGAAAGATTCATGGTCAACATAGTTAGTAAAGACAGAGTTGTAGATGGAGAGGAAAGTAATGCCTAGACGGGCGGGACGGAACAGCAATACTGATAAGGCATCTGAGGGCAGTGGAGTCGACCTCGCCGGAGAGTAGTTTTTGGAGAAAGAGAACTCCATGGCAAATCCGTCTACTTTTCAAGAGAATGGATATCGATGAGACGCAGCCTACTCTCATAAGAAGGAAGATGTCTAGAAGGATCCCAATTAAGTCCACGAAGATAAAAAATGAGAATTGTTTTTGAACGGACTCGAGCATATCCTTATATTTTTGGTAATGAGGAGACCAGACGCAGGAACCATATTCTAAAATTGGTCGGACAAGAGAAACAAGAGAAAAGAAGTTTAGTTATTGTAAGGGTCAGTAAATTTCTTAGACCATCTCTTAATGAAACCAAGGACTGCCCTGGCTTTGTTCGAAATAACAGATATATGGATGTTATAACACAGATTAGGTACAAAGATAACGCCCAAGTCAGTAACTTTGAACAGGCGTTGTAAGGAAATGTTACGGATAGTATAGTCAACGAGAAAGAACGTACGGAGTCGCTTCGAACGCGACTCTACTTTTATACCCGTACTCAGTCAGTACACATGTGATTTATGTGGAATTTTTAAAATGTTTTATCATTTTTACATTTTACATTTTTTGCTACATCTGTCATCGACATCTACATCTACATCAGTTCTCACAACAACACACGTACACTGCACGAGGCAGCATGTTTGAGCGTGAGTGTGTGTGTCCAGAAGAATCTGAAGCCACAATCAACCCCAATAAATGACTTATATTTGCAGCGGTGGGGAAATGCTTCTGAAAATTCATTTGATCATTGTGGCTACAATAATGATCGATCTGAACCAAATTCGGGAATCTGGTAGATATGGTCATTCTCTACAAAACTGCATTTTTTTTTTTTCTATCTTCAAAATTGTTGATTTTTCGTCTTTTGGGGGCGGAAGGGGCGGGGCGAAATTTTGAAATACACTTGTTCAGGTTTGGTATCACAGAAAAAAAAAAAAAAAGTTTGGTTGCTCTAGCTCTTATAGTCTCTGAGATCCAGGCGTTCATATTTACGAAAAACAAAATTACTCGATTTTTGTGTGAGTGCGAAAGGGATGGAGTAAGAGAGAGTTTTTGCGTATGTTTTTGTCTATTGTGGCTATATTAATGATCCGATCCGATTCAGATTTGGGCCCCTCATAGATATAAGCTGTCTCTATGATTCTGCATTTTTTCGTTTTCTGCTATCTTCAAAATTGTGGACGCCACAGATGTGCGCCCTTTGTGGGGGCGGAAGTGGGCGGGGCTAAATTTACGAAACACTTTTCTAGGAGTGAGATATCACATCAGTCTGGAAAAAAAATTTGATTGGTCACAGCTCTAATAGCCTTCGAGCAATGAGTGAAAAACAAGACGGACGGACAGACGGACAGACGGACAGACGGACGGACAGACATGGCTATATCGACTCGGCTATTGATGCTGATCAAGAAATATATATACTTTATGGGGTCGGAAACGCCTCCTTCTGTGTGTTACACACATCCACTTTTACCACAAATACAATATACCCTATTACTCTTCAGTACGGGTATAAAAAGGTAAGGCTTGCTGCGATAAAATGTCATGACGTTACATTTAGAAATGTTAAGAGGGAGAGTGAAGCACCAATTGTTGAGGGCGTCCAAGTCGGTTTGGAGGAATAATGGGGATACGGGATCACAATAGGAAAAACATAACTTCACATCATCAGCATACATTATGACTCGAGAGTGAGTTAGAACTTGAGGAAGATCATTAATAAATAAGTTACACAAAAAGGGGACCAAGATGACTTCCTTGAGGTACACCAGATGACACATGAACGGGGTTCGACAGACAGTTATTAAAACAGACACGCTGAGAACGGTTACTTAGGTAGGCATTAATCCAGAAAAGCAGTTTATTCGGAAACCCGAGGAGTGATAGTTTGTGGATGAGGAGATTATGATTAACTGAGTCAAAAGCTTTACTAAAGTCGGTATAAACTACATCAGTTTGGCACTGATTGGAAAAACCCGCAGTTACAAAAGTTGAAAACTCAAGGAGATTAGAAGAGATTGAGCGACGTTTCACAAATCCGTGCTGAGAAACAGAAAACAAAGAACTTCAAAAGTGTTGGAGCTGGGAAGTAATCATTTTTTCAAAAAGCTTAGGAATAGCAGATAGGTTGGAAATTGCACGTGGTAATTGGAAACATCCGATTTAGACCCTTTTATGGATGGGAACGATATACGATTCCTTCCAAACCGAGGGAAAATCACCTAGCTCGAGAGACAAATTGAACAGTTTTAAGAGAGGCAAACAAAAGAGAATCAGCACAAAAGTCTAAGGACAGCACTGGGAACCAAGTCTGGGCCAGTAGTAAACGAAGATTTACATGATTTTAAACTAGCTAATAGTCCATCATAATCGATGAAGGGGGATAGATACAATTGGAGCTATAAAGGGAATAGGATATAAGTGCTCTGTAGATGAAGCATGTATAGTTGAATGGTTATTAGTAGAGCAGAGTAGCAAATTTGGAAAAAGAAGAAGCAGCAAATAGATTAGAGATGTCGCAATCATTATCAGCGAACCTACCATTATAGGAAAAAGAAGAAGGAAGCAGGGAGGAGCTACGTTTGGAATTGAAAAACCTAAAAAATTGCTTAGGATCGCGTTTTAAAGTTGAGCTTGCATTTGGCCAAGTAGTTATTGTAGCATGATGTATAGAATATAGAAAAATTTTGATTTTGCAATGGAATACTTAGAAAAAATACGCGACCCAGACCGTTTAAACTTTTGTACAGACGAGATTTTATATTCCGTAGGTTTAGAGGAGAAAACCAATGAGGACCAGTTAGATTTCTGGAAGGAGAAACTATAGGTACTAATGACTTGAAGATGGAGAAAGTAGTTGTATAGAATGCTTCAGTAGCAGGTTCAATTTCATGAAAGTCGTCAAGGAATGACCAGTCAATCTGAGAAAGAGCAATATTCAAACTGATAAAATCAGCCTTCCTGAAACAGAGGGTAGTAGAGGGCTTAAAGAGTGATTTGGTGGGGCCGGAGGAAGGCAGTTGAACAAAAATATTAAGTGTGGGATGGTAAGGATCCTCAGGGAAAGATAGAGGAGATCCTCTGCAGACCATGGTACTTGAAGTGTCGGTAGTAAAAACGAGGTCTAAAAGCCTGTCCATATTATTGCGTATAGCATTTACCTGACCCAACGATGGGTCGGACAAAGAATCTACAAAAATCATGCTGAATAGAAGGGAACATCAGGTTAGCGTCAGCAGAAGGAGACCAGGAAATATTTGGTAGGTTGAAATCCCCTAGGACAGTAAGACGATCGAGGTCATTAAGTTGGGACGAAACAGATTTAAGATGTGAGACGTGAAGCATATAGGTAGAAAAATTCGGAGGACGGAGGAATATATGAGCAGGATATAAAAAGGTTAAAAGAGGTCATGCGAAGTTAAACTACAATTATTTCAATGTTGTTTTCCGCTTCGACGAAAAAAGTTGAGACGCTATCTCCGAGCGAACGGCAACCAGGACACCGCCACCACGAGTTGGACGATCCAACCTATATACATTAAATTTGTCAACTAGAATCTCAGAATTATAAATTGAGGGGTTCAGCCAGATTTCAGAAAAAGCGATCACATCTGACTCGAAAAGAAGCACTGTCAGTATACAACTTGTTCAGTTTGCTACACAAGCCCCGAACATTCTGATATGTTATCTTTAGAGCCAGGGAGTATTTAGTTTTTTTTGACGATAAAGGTAATGCGGCCGGGGATGGTGTGTTGGGCGGAAGGAAGTTGAGGCGGACGAAGAAGAAGCAGGAGGACACCCACTCGAAGTACAGGGTTATGGGAGCGATTGGTAAACATATGACAAATTGTATGCTCCGGCCAGAAGGAGAGGGGTCGAGCATACTATTGACATGTTTATCTGGAACCAGAATTTTGAAGGAGGCAATGTTCCGTTTGACTTTAAAATTAAATTTAGTATTTAACCAGAACCAGAGGAATTATCAATATCGAGTTTAGAATAGATAAATTTTAACCAGAACTTCAGTGGCCGACAGCAGTTATGAGATTTTAGTGGGCGACAGCAGTTAAGTAGCTGACGGCAAAAGAAGATTAATAGGCGCTGAATCGGGAAACATAAAGCCATTTTCAGAGCTGACGATGGAAGCCGTGTTGACGGAACTTCCACATCCATACTGACTGCAGCGTCGGCACCTTCAAGTGCGGGTCCAGATGCGCAGCCGATGGGATCATAGACTCTCGACTGACCTCGCAGTCGGATCCGGGCACAAGGGAGGCGGATGGTGATGAAGTAGGTGCTTCAGTCACTGGGAGTGAGGGTGTCCCAGGAACTGAAAGATAGGCATTATTATTACAAGAGGGCAGACAGTTATTACCCTTCTTTCTCTTAGGCGACACTGTTAAAATTTTTAAATTTTAAAGTGAGACTCCATAGAGTTAAACTTATCCTGAAGAGTACGAAACCCAGCGTTGACGGCCGCGAATTCATTATGAGTTTGTCTCATAAAGACCCGCATGTCGCCTTCAATCGGCCTGCAGTCCCAACAAGTCCAGTTGAGGCCACAACGAGACTTTATGAGGTCGACTACGCGTCCTCCAGTAGGACCAAAGTCAGCACACGTAGTATGTGCCATGTTGTCAGTATGTGAATACTTGCCGTTGAGCTGCAGAGCGGCACCTTTTAGCGCAGCATGTACTCATACTGAAACGAGAAAGAACGTATGGAGTCGCTGTGAACGCGACTCTACTTTTTATACCCGTACTCAGTCAGTACACATGTATTTTATGTGGAATTTTCAAATGTTGTATCAGTTTCTTACATAAAGAAGTTTGTTTGTGTAAGGGTCAGTAAATTCCTTATGACCAGTTCTTAATGAAACCAAGGACTGCCCTGAGCGTTTTGTTCGAAATAACAGATATATGGATGTTATAACATCCCCAGGTACAAATGACTTACGCTGCAATTTGGCAGGTAACTTTGAACAGGCGCGGGGCATTGCTGCTGAAAATTCATTTCATCATTGTAGCTACAATAATGGTACGATTGAACCAAATTCGAATCTGGTAGGATTGGTCATTTTCTACAATACTGCATTTTTTCGTTTTTCCTATCTTCAAAATTGTGATTTTCGTATTTTTGGGGGCGAGTGGGCGTGGCAAAATTTTGAAATAAACTTGCACTGAAGCGATATCAAGGAGTCAGGGCAAAAAAATTTGGTTGTTATAGCTCTTATAGTCTCTGAGATCGAGGCGCTCATTTATACGAAAACCAAAATTACCTGATTTTGTGTGATTGCGAAAGGGAGGGAGGGTTTTTTGCGTATGTTTTTGTCTATTGTGGCTATATTAATGATCCGATCCGATTCAGATTTGGGCCCTGATAGATATGGTCTTCATCTATGATTCTGTTTTCGTTTTTGTTATATTCAAAATTGTGGACGCCACATATGTGCGCTGTTTGTAGGGGGCGGAAGTGGGCGGGGCGAAATTTTGAAACATTTTTCTAGGAGTGAGATATAACATCAGTATGAAAAAAAAATTTGGTTGCTCCCTCTCTTTTAGCCTTCGAGCAATGGGCGACGAACAAGACGGACAGACAGACAGGGCTATATCGACTCGGCTATTGATGCTGATAAAGAATATATATACTTTATATGGTCGGAAATTACTCCTTCTCTATGTTTACACACATCAACTTTTTACGCAAAATACAATATACCCCTTTACTCTTCGAGTACGGGTATATAAAAAGGCACTGTTTATTATTATTGAAACACTGAGAGACGAACGAAAAGAACAGAGCGTAAGTCAACAACAGAGAGGCGGCAAATGCTGAGCGTCAATGTAAGAATGTGTGAGGAGAGAAGAGGCAAAGTATGAAAAGCGAAGAGAGCACGCTGTCCTTAGTGCTGTCCTATTTGTGGAGCAGGCCAGCTGTGGTGGGCCTTTGATAGTACCCTTCTTCGAAGCCTTGAGGCCTCGGTGGAGCCATCCATGACTCCCTTTTCGCCTTCCTACAGGTGTTCTTGTAGGTGTTTTTTGTGGCGATATTCCTCCCAGTTTTCTTGTGTGTTTTAACCTTTTGCTTTGTCGAAGAGCCTTCTTCGATGTCTGGCTGGAACACCGCTTGCCCGCCCTTGCAATCGTTTTTGTAGGGGCTATATGGTCACCTTACTGTAGCCATAGTCCAACACTACTGCCGACTCTCCTCGGAGCTCCAAAACCTAACCCTTCCAATCGGCTGGAAGTAAGGTGGGGATGCAGATCTGCAGAATCTTCTCCGGTTCTACAGGTTTAACCGACTCCCCATGCTCGGCCCTCGGTCTAGTCGGAATGTCGTCCCAGCGTACGGCCTTCAGTTTGGCACCCGAATAAATTCTTGAGCGGCGCCACCGCCTTCATGAATAGGGGCCGCCGAGCGTGTGCATCGCGACAGACGATGGCTTTCATCAGTGCCATGATGCCATCGTGGTCAGGAGAATAACCGATAGCGTATACAATTAAGAATAAATTAAATTAGATTATTCATTAACAGGGATTTGAGCATAGCAGTTACTAGTGTCATAGGAAAAAGATAAAAATATGTATTATAATTACGGCAAAGGCTACGGAAAGATTCAATCCGGTCAGCATAGTTAGGAAGACATAGAGCCATTTGGAGAGGAAAGTAACGCCTAGACGGACGGAACGGAACATCCATATACTGCAGATAAGGCATCTGAGGGCAGTGGGAGTCGATGCTCGCCGGAGAGTAGTTTTGGAGAAAGAGAACTCCATGGCAGTCCGATCTACGCACAAGGGAATGGATATCGATGAGACGCAGCCTTCAGTCATAAGAAGGAAGATGTCTAGAAGGATCCCAATTAAGTCCACGAATTGCAAAATGAGGAATTGTTTTTGAACCTTCTTTCTCTTAGGCATATCCTTGGGTAATTTTTTAAATTTTTTGAGGAGACCAGAGCAGGAACCATATTCTAAAATTGGTCGGACAAGAGCAAGAGAAAAGAAGTTTAGTTGAGTTTGTCTCATAAAACCCTTAGACCATCTCTTAATGAAACCAAGGACTCCCAACCTGGCTTTGTTTCGAAATAACAGATATGAGGTGGATGTTATAGGACCACAGATTAGGTACGTAGTAACGCCCATGTTGTCAGTAACTTTTGAACAGGCGTTGCAAGAGCGGAAATGTTACGGATAGTAGTCATACGAAAGAAAAGAACGTAAGTCGCTGTGAACGCGACTCTACTTTTATACCCGTACTCAGTCAGTACACATGTATTTTATGTGGAATTTTAAAATGTTTTATCATTTTTACATTTTACATTTTTTTGCTACATCTGTCATCGTCATCTACATCTACATCAGTTCTCACAACAACACACGTACACTGCACGAGGCAGCATGTTTGAGCGTGAGTGTGCGTGTGAGAGAATCTGAAGCCACAATCATCCCATAAAATGACTTATGTTGCAGGAGGGAAACACTGAACGGGCGCGGGGAAATGCTGCTGAAAAATTCATTTGATCATTGTGGCTACAATAATGGTCCGATCTGAACCAAATTCGGGAATCTGGTAGATATGGTCATTTTCTACAAAACTGCATTTTTATTTTTTCATCTTCAAAATTGTTGATTTTCGTATTTTGGGGGCGGAAGGGGCGTGGCAAAAATTTTGAAATAAACTTGTTCAGGTTTGATATCACAGGAGTCTTGGCAAAAATTTGGTTGTTATAGCTCTTATAGTCTCTGAGATCCAGGCGTTCATTTTTACGAAAACAAAAATTACTCGATTTTGTGTGAGTGCGAAAGGATGGAGCGATTTTTTTGCGTATGTTTTTTGTCTATTGTGGCTATATTAATGATCCGATCCGATTCAGATTTGGGCCCCTGATAGATATGGTCTTCATCTATGATTCTGCATTTTTCGTTTTTGCTATCTTCAAAATTGTGGACGCCACAGATGTGCGCCCTTTGTAGGGGGCGGAAGTGGGCGGGGCTAAATTTTGGAAACATTTTTCTAGGAGTGAGATATCACATCAGTCTGGAAAAATTTGATTGGTCTAGCTCTTTTAGCCTTCGAGCAATGAGTGAAAAACAAGACGGACGGACAGACGGACAGACGGACGGACGGACAGACATGGCTATATCGACTCGGCTATTGATGCTGATAAAGAATATATATACTTTATGGGGTCGGAAACGCCTCCTTCTCTATGTTACACACATCCACTTTTACCACAAATACAATATACCCTATTACTCTTCGAGTACGGGTATAAAAAGGTACTGTTTGCTGCGATAAAATGTCATGACGTTACATTTAGAAATGTTAAGAGGACAGAGAAGCACCAATTGTTGAGGGCGTCCAAAGTCGGTTTGGAGGAATAATGGGGATAAGTATGATCACAAAGAGAAAACATAACTCACATCAGTGCTGTCCTATTTGTGGAGCAGGCCAGCTGTGGGTGGGCGCCACAAATAAGTACCCTTCGAAGACCAAGATGGCCCCCCTTGAGGAGCCATCAGATGACACATGAACGCCTTCCTACAGACAGTTATTAAAACAGACACGCGAGAACGGTTACTTAGGTAGGCATTAATCCAGAAAAGTGTTTTTATTTTGCTTTTCGAGGAGTGATAGTTTGTGGATGAGGACACCGCTGATTAACTGAGTCAATCGTTTTAAAGGGGGTATGGTCACCTTACTTTAGCCATAGTCCAACACCCGCCACTCTCCTCGGGCTTGAAAACCTCCTTCCAATCGATTGAAGAGATTGGGGGACGATTGCAGAAATCTCCGGTTCTACAGGTTTAACCGAAAACAAAGAACTCGGGCCCTCGGTCTAGCTCGGAATGTCGTCCCAGCAACGGCCTTCAGTTTAGCAGAATAGGTTGAAATTGAGCGGCGCCACCGCCATCATGATTTAGGCCGCCGAGCGTGCATGGATGGGAACGATGGCTTTCATCGTGCCAAACCGCCATCGTGGAAAGAGAATAACCGATAGCGTATACAATTAAGAATAAATTAAACAAAGATTATTCATTAACAGGGATTTGAGCATAGTGGTACTAGTGTCATAGGAAAAAGATAAAAATATGTATTATATTACGGCAAAGGCTACGGAAAGATTCATGGTCAACATAGTTAGTAAGACAGAGTTGTAGATGGAGAGGAAAGTAATGCTATAGACGGGCGGGACGGAACAGCAATACTGATAAGGCATCTGAGGGCAGTGGAGTCGACCTCGCCGGAGAGTAGTTTTTGGAGAAAGAGAACTCCCATGGCAAATCCGTCTACTTTCAAGAGAATGGATATCGATGAGACGCAGCCTACCTCATAAGAAGGAAGATGTCTAGAGGAGAGTCCACGAATTGAAAAAATAAAGAATTGTTTTTGAACGGACTTAAATCCTTGATTTTGTAATGAGGAGACCAAGGAACCATATTCTAAAATGCCGGACAAGAGAAACATAAAAAGAAGTTTGGTTTTAAGGGTCAGTAAATGGAATAGACATTAATGAAACCACGGACTGCCCTGGCTTTGTTTTAACAGATATATGGATGTTATAACACAGATTAGGTATTCCAAGGATAAGAGGAGTCAGTAACTTTGAACAGGCGTTGTAAAGGAAATGTAACGGATAGTATAGTCAAAAAGGTAAGGCTTGCTGCGATAAAATGTCAGACGTTACATTTAGAAATGTTAAGAGGGAGATGGAAGCACCAATTGTTGAGGGCGTCCAAGTCGGTTTGGAGGAATAATGGGGAAACGGGATCACAAACTGAAAAATAACAGCACTTCATCAGCATACATTATGACTCGAGAGTGACCAGAACTTGAGGAAGATCATTAATAAATAAGGTAAAGGGGACCAAGATACTTCCTTGAGGGAAAGATGACACATGAAGGGGTTCGACAGACAGTTATTAAAACAGACACGCTGAGAACGGTTACTTAGGTAGGCATTAATCCAGAAAAGCAGTTTAGATGGAAACCCGAGGAGTGATAGTTTGTGGATGAGGAGATTATGATTAACTGAGTCAAAAGCTTTACTCAAAAGTCGGTATAAACTACATCAGTTTGGCACTGATTGGAAAACCCGCAGTTACACAAAAGTTGAAAACTCAAGGAGATTAGAAGAGATTGAGCGACGTTTCACAAATCCGTAGCTGAGAAACAGAAAACAAAAGAATCAAAAGTGTTGGAGCTGGGAAGTAATCATTTTTCAAAAGCTTAGGAATAGCAGATAGGTTGGAAATTGCACGGTAATTGGAAACATCCGATTTAGACCCTTTTTATGGATGGGAACGATATACGATTCCTTCCAAAACCGAGGGAAAAAAGCTCGAGAGAGACAAATCTGAACAGTTTTAAGAGGGGCAAACAAAGAGAATCAGCACAAATTGGGAACCAGTCTGGGCCAGTTAAAAGAAGATTTACATGATTTTAAAACTAATAGTCCATCAGTAATCGAGAAATAGATACAAGAGCTATAAAGGATTAGGATGGATATAAGTGCTCTGTAGATGAACATGTATAGTTGAATGGTTATTAGTAGGAGCAGAGTAGCAAAGTTGGAAAAAAAGAAGAAGCAGCAAATAGATTAGAGATGTCGCAATCATTATCAGCGAACCTACCATTATTAGGAAAAAAGAAGAAGGAAGCAGGAGGAGCTACGTTTGGAATTGACAAACCTAAAAAATTGCTTGGGATCGATTTTAAAGTTGAGCTTGCATTTGGCCAAGTAGTTATTGTAGCATGATGTATAGAATATAGAAAAATTGATTTTGAATGGAATACTTAAAAAATCCGATTGCGACCCAGACCGTTTAAACTTTTGTACAGACGAGATTTTATATTCCGTAGGTTTAGAAGGAGAAACCAATGAGGACCAGTTAGATTTCTGGAAGGAGAAACTATAGGTACTAATGACTTGAAGATGGAGAAAGAAGTTGTATAGAATGCTTCAGTAGCAGGTCAATTTCATGAAAGTCGTCAACGGAATGACCAGTCAATCTGAGAAAGAGCAATATTCAAACTGATAAAATCAGCCTTCCTGAAAAACAGAGAGGGTAGTAGAGGGCTTTAAAGAGTGATTTGATGGGGCCGGAGGAAGGCATTGAACAAAAATATTAAGTGTGGGATGGTAAGGGATCCTCAGGGAAAGATAGAGGAGATCCTCTGCAGACCATGGTACTTGAAGTGTCGGTAGTAAAAACGAGGTCTAAAAAGCCTGTCCATATTATTGCGTATAGCATTTAGGCGACCCAACGATGTGTCGGACAAAGAATCTACAAAATCATGCTGAATAGAAGGAAACATCAGGTTAGCGTCAGCAGAAGGAGACCAGGAAATATTTGGTAGGTTGAAAACCCCTAGGACAGTAAGACGATCGAGTCAATTAAGTTGGGACGAAACAGATTGAAGATGTGAGACGTGAAGCATATAGGTAGAAAATTCGGAGGACGGAGGAATATATGAGCAGGATATAAAAAGGTTAAAAGAGGTCATGCGAAGTTAAACTACAATTATTTCAATGAAAAAAAGTTGAGACGCTATGTCCGAGCGAACGGCAACCAGGACACCGCCACCACGAGTTGGACGATCCAACCTAATACATTAAATTTGTCAACTAGAATCTCAGAATTATAAATTGAGGGGTTCAGCCAGATTTCAGAAAAAAGCGATCACATCTGACTCGAAAGAAGCACTGTCAGTATACAACTTGTTCAGTTTGCTACACAAGCCCCGAACATTCTGATATGTTATCTTTTAGAGCCAGGGAGTATTTAGTTTTTTGACGATAAAGGTAATGCGGCCGGGGATGGTGTTGGGCGGAAGGAAGTTGAGGCGGACGAAGAAGAAGCAGGAGGACACCCACTCGAAGTACAGGGTTATGGGAGCGATTGGTAAACATATGACAAATTGTATGCTCCGGCCAGAAGGAGGGGTCGAGCATACTATTGACATGTTTATCTGGAACCAGAATTTTGAAGGAGGCAATGTTCCGTTTGACTTTTAAAATTAAATTTAGTATTTACCAGACCAGAGGAATTATCAATATTAAGTTTAGAATAGATAAAGTCTCTAACCAGAACTTCCGTGGCCGATGCCATGAGTCGAGAGACGAAAATAGATTTTAGTGGAGCGACAGCAGTTAGAGCGACAGCAGTTAGAGTAGCTGAGGGGGTGATAGGATTAATAGGCGCCAACGGCAAAGAAGATTCAACGAGGAGCTGAATCAGGAAACATAGAGCCATTTTCAGAGCTGACGATGGAAGCCGTGTTGGACGGAACTTCCACATCCATACTGTTGCAGCGTCGGCACCTTCAAGTGCGGGTCCAGATGCGCAGCCGATGGGATCATAGACTCCTCGACTGACCTCGCAGTCGGATCCGGCACAGGGGAGGCGGATGGTGATGAAGTAGGTGCTTCAGTCACTGGGAGTGAGGGTGTCCAGGAACTGAAAGATAGGCATTATTATTACAAGAGGGCAGACAGTTATTACCCTTCTTTCTCTACAGGCGACTCTGTTAAAATTTTTAAATTTTTAAAGTGAGACTCCATAGAGTTAAACTTATCCTGAAGAGTACGAAACCCAGCGTTGACGGCCGCGAATTCATTATGAGTTTGTCTCATAAAGACCCGCATGTCGCCTTCAATCGGCCTGCAGTCCCAACAAGTCCAGTTGAGGCCACAACGAGACTTTATGAGGTCGACTACGCGTCCTCCAGTAGGAAAAAAGTCAGCACACGTAGTATGTGCCATGTTGTCAGTATGTGAATACTTGCCGTTGAGCTGCAGAGCGGCACCTTTTAGCGCAGCATGTACTCATACTGAAACGAGAAAAGAACGTATGGAGTCGCTGTGAACGCGACTCTACTTTTTATACCCGTACTCAGTCAGTACACATGTATTTTATGTGGAATTTTCAAATGTTGTATCAGTTTCTTACATTTTACATTTACCATTTGTTTGCTGCATCTGTCATCTACATATACATCAGTTCTCACAACAACACACGTACACTGCACGAGGCAGCGTGTGAGCGTGAGTGTGCGTGAGAGAGATTCTGTAGCTACAATCATCCCCATAAATGACTTACGCTGCAATTTGGCAAGGGAAACACTGAACGGGCGCGGGGCATTTTTGCTGCTGAAAATTTATTTCATCATTGTGGCTACAATAATGGTCCGATCTGAACCAAATTCGGGAATCACCTGATTTGTCATTTTCTACAATCATTTTTCGTTTTTCCTATCTTCAAAATTGTGGATTTTCGTATTTTCAAAATTGAGGGCGGCAAAATTTTGAAATAAGTTTGCACTGAAGCGATATCACAGGAGTCTAGGCAAAAAAATTTTTAGTTAAGCTCATTTATACGAAAACCAAAATTCTCGAGAGTGCGAAAGGAGGGAGAGCGTATGTTTTTGTCTATTGTGGCTATATATCCGATCCGAAAACCTGATAATATGGTCTTCATCTATGATTCTGCATTTTTCGTTTTTGTTATATTCAAAATTGTGGAAATATGTTGCCGTTTTGCGGAAGTGGGCGGGGCGAAATTTCTCATTTTTTTGAGATATAACATCAGTATGGAAAAATGGGCGACGAACAAGACGGACAGACAGACAGGGCTATATCGACTCGGCTATTGATGCTGATAAAGAATATATATACTTTATATGGTCGGAAATTACTCCTTCTCTATGTTACACACATCAACTTTACCACAAATACAATATACCCTTTTACTCTTCGAGTACGGGTATAAAAAAGGCACTGTTTATTATTATTGAAACACTGAGAGACGAAATAAAGAACAGAGCGTAAGTCAACAACAGAGAGGCGGCAAATGCTGAGCGTCAATGTAAGAATGTGTGAGGAGAGAAGAGGCGAAGTATGAAAAGCGAAGAGAGCACGCTGTCCTAGTGCTGTCCTATTTGTGGAGCAGGCCAGCTGTGGTGGGCGCCTTTGATAGTACCCTTCGAAGCCTTGAGGCCTCGGTGGAGCCATCCATGACTCCTTTTCGCCTTCCTACAGGTGTTCTTGTAGGTGTTTAAGCTGTGGCGATATTCCTCCCAGTTTTCTTGTGTGTTTTAACCTTTTGCTTTGTCGAAGAGCCTTCTTCGATGTCTGGCTGGAACACCGCTTGCCTGCCCTTGCAATCGTTTTTGTAGGGGCTATGGTCACCTTACTGTAGCCATAGTCCAACACTACTGCCGACTCTCCTCGGAGCTCCAAAACCCTTCCAATCGGCTGAAGTAAGGTGGGGATGCAGATCTGCAGAATCTTCTCCGGTTCTACAGGTTTAACCGACTCCCATGCTCGGGCCCTCGGTCTAGTCGGAATGTCGTCCCAGCGTACGGCCTTCAGTTTGGCACCCGAATAAACTTTCTTGAGCGGCGCCACCGCCTTCATGAATAGGGCCGCCGAGCGTGCATCATGACAGACGATGGCTTTCATCGTGCCATGATGCCATCGTGGTCAGAGAATAACCGATAGCGTATACAATTAAGAATAAATTAAATTAGATTATTCATTAACAGGATTTGAGCATAGTGGTACTAGTGTCATATCAAAAAAAAGATAAAAATATGTATTATAATTACGGCAAAGGCTACGGAAAGATTCATGGTCAACATAGTTAGTAAGACAGAGTTGTAGATGGAGAGGAAAGTAATGCCTAGACGGGCGGGACGGAACAGCAATACTGATAAGGCATCTGAGGGCAGTGGAGTCGACCTCGCCGGAGAGTAGTTTTTGGAGAAAGAGAACTCCATGGCAAATCCGTCTACTTTCAAGAGAATGGATATCGATGAGACGCAGCCTCTCCTCATAAGAAGGAAGATGTCTAGAAGGATCCCAATTAAGTCCACGAAGTGCAAAAATGAGGAATTGTTTTTGAACGGACTCGAGCATATCCTTATTTTTTTGGTAATGAGGAGACCAGACGCAGGAACCATATTCTAAAATTGGCCGGACAAGAGAAACAAGAGAAAAGAAGTTTAGTTGTGTAAGGGTCAGTAAATTCCTTAAACCATCTCTTAATGAAACCAAGGACTGCCCTGGCTTTGTTCGAAATAACAGATATATGGATGTTATAACACAGATTAGGTACAAAGATAACGCCCAAGTCAGTAACTTTGAACAGGCGTTGTAAGGAAATGTTACGGATAGTATAGTCAAAAAGGTAAGGCTTGCTGCGATAAAATGTCATGACGTTACATTTAGAAATGTTAAGAGGGAGAGTGAAGCACCAATTTTTGAGGGCGTCCAAGTCGGTTTGGAGGAATAATGGGGATACGGGATCACAATAGGAAAAACATAACTTCACATCATCAGCATACATTATGACTCGAGAGTGAGTTAGAACTTGAGGAAGATCATTAATAAATAAGTTACACAAAAGGGGACCAAGATGACTTCCTTTGAGGTACACCAGATGACACATGAACGGGGTTCGACAGACAGTTATTAAAACAGACACGCTGAGAACGGTTACTTAGGTAGGCATTAATCCAGAAAAGCAGTTTATTCGGAAACCCGAGGACTGATAGTTTGTGGATGAGGAGATTATGATTGACTGAGTCAAAAGCTTTACTAAAGTCGGTATAAACTACATCAGTTTGGCACTGATTGGAAAAACCCGCAGTTACAAAAGTTGAAAACTCAAGGAGATTAGAAGAGATTGAGCGACGTTTCACAAATCCGTGCTGAGAAACAGAAAACAAAGAACTACAAAAGTGTTGAGCTGGGAAGTAATCATTTTTTCAAAAAAAAGCTTAGGAATAGCAGATAGGTTGGAAATTGCACGGTAATTGGAAACATCCGATTTAGACCCCTTTTATGGATGGGAACGATATACGATTCCTTCCAAACCGAGGGAAAATCACCTAGCTCGAGAGACAAATTGAACAGTTTTAAGAGAGGCAAACAAAGAGAATCAGCACAAAGTCTAAGGACAGCACTGGGAACCAAGTCTGGGCCAGTAGTAAACGAAGATTTACATGATTTTAAACTAGCTAATAGTCCATCATAATCGATGAAGGGGGATAGATACAATTGGAGCTATAAAGGAATAGGATGGATATAAGTGCTCTGTAGATGAAGCATGTATAGTTGAATGGTTATTAGTAGGAGCAGAGTAGCAAAGTTGGAAAAAAGAAGAAGCAGCAAATAGATTAGAGATGTCGCAATCATTATCAGCGAACCTACCATTATAGGAAAAAGAAGAAGGAAGCAGGGAGGAGCTACGGTGGAATTGACAAACCTAAAAAATTGCTTAGGATCGCGTTTAAAGTTGAGCTTGCATTTGGCCAAGTAGTTATTGTAGCATGATGTATAGAATATAGAAAAAATTGATTTTGCAATGGAATACTTAGAAAAATCCGATTGCGACCCAGACCGTTTAAACTTCTTGTACAGACGAGATTTTATATTCCGTAGGTTTAGAGGAGAAAACCAATGAGGACCAGTTAGATTTCTGGAAGGAGAAACTATAGGTACTAATGACTTGAAGATGGAGAAAGTAGTTGTATAGAATGCTTCAGTAGCAGGTTCAATTTCATGAAAGTCGTCAAGGAATGACCAGTCAATCTGAGAAAGAGCAATATTCAAACTGATAAAATCAGCCTTCCTGAAACAGAGGGTAGTAGAGGGCTTAAAGAGTGATTTGGTGGGGCCGGAGGAAGGCAGTTGAACAAAAATATTAAGTGTGGGATGGTAAGGATCCTCAGGGAAAGATAGAGGAGATCCTCTGCAGACCATGGTACTTGAAGTGTCGGTAGTAAAAACGAGGTCTAAAAAGCCTGTCCATATTATTGCGTATAGCATTTACCTGACCCAACGATGGGTCGGACAAAGAATCTACAAAATCATGCTGAATAGAAGGGAACATCAGGTTAGCGTCAGCAGAAGGAGACCAGGAAATATTTGGTAGGTTGAAATCCCCTAGGACAGTAAGACGATCGGAGTCATTAAGTTGGGACGAAACAGATTTAAGATGTGAGACGTGAAGCATATAGGTAGAAAATTCGGAGGACGGAGGAATATATGAGCAGGATATAAAAAGGTTAAAAAGAGGTCATGCGAAGTTAAACTACAATTATTTCAATGTTGTTTTCCGCTTCGACGAAAAAAAGTTGAGACGCTATCTCCGAGCGAACGGCAACCAGGACACCGCCACCACGAGTTGGACGATCCAACCTATATACATTAAATTTGTCAACTAGAATCTCAGAATTATAAATTGAGGGGTTCAGCCAGATTTCAGAAAAAGCGATCACATCTGACTCGAAAGAAGCACTGTCAGTATACAACTTGTTCAGTTTGCTACACAAGCCCCGAACATTCTGATATGTTATCTTTAGAGCCAGGGAGTATTTAGTTTTTGACGATAAAGGTAATGCGGCCGGGGATGGTGTTGGGCGGAAGGAAGTTGAGGCGGACGAAGAAGAAGCAGGAGGACACCCACTCGAAGTACAGGGTTATGGGAGCGATTGGTAAACATATGACAAATTGTATGCTCCGGCCAGAAGGAGGGGTCGAGCATACTATTGACATGTTTATCTGGAACCAGAATTTTGAAGGAGGCAATGTTCCGTTTGACTTTAAAATTAAATTTAGTATTTACCAGACCAGAGGAATTATCAATATTAAGTTTAGAATAGATAAAGTCTCTAACCAGAACTTCCGTGGCCGATGCCATGAGTCGAGAGACGAAAATAGATTTTAGTGGAGCGACAGCAGTTAGAGCGTAGCTGAGGGGGTGAGGGGTGATTAATAGGCGCCAACGGCAAAGAAGATTCAATCCGAGGAGCTGAATCAGGAAACATAGAGCCATTTTCAGAGCTGACGATGGAAGCCGTGTTGACGGAACTTCCACATCCATACTGACTGCAGCGTCGGCACCTTCAAGTGCGGGTCCAGATGCGCAGCCGATGGGATCATAGACTCCTCGACTGACCTCGCAGTCGGATCCGGGCACAGGGGAGGCGGATGGTGATGAAGTAGGTGCTTCAGTCACTGGGAGTGAGGGTGTCCCAGGAACTGAAAGATAGGCATTATTATTACAAGAGGGCAGACAGTTATTACCCTTCTTTCTCTTAGGCGACTCTGTTAAAATTTTTAAATTTTTAAAGTGAGACTCCATAGAGTTAAACTTATCCTGAAGAGTACGAAACCCAGCGTTGACGGCCGCGAATTCATTATGAGTTTGTCTCATAAAGACCCGCATGTCGCCTTCAATCGGCCTGCAGTCCCAACAAGTCCAGTTGAGGCCACAACGAGACTTTATGAGGTCGACTACGCGTCCTCCAGTAGGACCAAAGTCAGCACACGTAGTATGTGCCATGTTGTCAGTATGTGAATACTTGCCGTTGAGCTGCAGAGCGGCACCTTTTAGCGCAGCATGTACTCATACTGAAACGAGAAAGAACGTATGGAGTCGCTGTGAACGCGACTCTACTTTTATACCCGTACTCAGTCAGTACACATGTATTTTATGTGGAATTTTCAAATGTTGTATCAGTTTCTTACATTTTACATTTACCATTTGTTTGCTGCATCTGTCATCTACATATACATCAGTTCTCACAACAACACACGTACACTGCACGAGGCAGCGTGTGAGCGTGAGTGTGCGTGTGAGAGATTCTGTAGCTACAATCATCCCCATAAATGACTTACGCTGCAATTTGGCAAGGGGAAACACTGAACGGGCGCGGGGCATTCCCGCTGCTGAAAATTTATTTCATCATTGTGGCTACAATAATGGTCCGATCTGAACCAAATTCGGGAATCTGGTAGAATTTGTCATTTTCTACAATACTGCATTTTTCGTTTTTTCCTATCTTCAAAATTTATACTCCAACATGCAATATTTCCCGATCCAGTGCAATGGAAAAATTGTTGATGCAATGCAAGCTCATTGTTTGGGATGAGTGCACAATGGCACATAAGAAATCACTTGAAACACTTTTCTTCAATCTGAAGGATCTTCGGCGAAATAACAACATATTTGGCGGCTTCATGATATTATTGGCAGGCGATTTCAGGCAGACGTTGCCAGTAATTCCCCGTGGAACGCCTGAAGATGAATTGAATGCTTGCCTGAAGGCATCACCTTCATGGAATAACGTAAAAAAATGATCGCTAACCACTAATATGAGAGTTCAACTTCAAAATGATCAAAGTGCTGCACAATTTTCCAAACAATTGTTAGCTGTTGCGAATGGAAAAGTCCCAGTTGATGCGACATCTTGATTAATTACTCTTACCAACGACTTTTGCCGATTTGTAGACTCTCCATTAGTTCTTATTGAAAATGTTTTCCCAAACAAGTGAGAATTGTGAATTATGCTTGGTTAAGTCAACGAGCAATTCTTGCCGCAAAGAATAATGATGTACACGCACTGAATTTCACAATTCAATCCAAAATTGCTGGCGATTTGGTGACATACAAATCCGTTGATTGCATAACAAATCCCAATGATGTAGTAAATTATCCAACGGAGTTTTGAACTCTGTGGAGTTACCAGGATTTCCACCACATAACTTGCAACTCAAAGTTGGTACAGTTATTATGATATTGCGTAATTTGTATCCACCGCGACTTTGCAACGGTACTCGACTTTCGGTAAAAAGACTTATGCCGAATTTGATTGAGGCAACCATTATTAACGGAAAGTTCGCAGGTGAAAATGTATGTATTCCTCGAATACCAATGATTCCGTTTGACTTCAAACGATTGCAATTTCCAGTTCGCCTTGCGTTCGCAATGACAATTAACAAGTCGCAAGGCAAATCGCTTAGTGTTTGCGGGATAAATTTAGAAAATCATTGTTTTTCACATGGGCAGTTATACGTTGCGTGTTCACGAGTTGGGAAACCATCCGCTTTGTTTGTGTTAACGTCAGACCAAAAACAAAAATTGTGGTTTACCAAAGAGCACTTCAATGAAACGGATAATTTGCGAACACGTATAACGCTTCGATTCAGTATTTACTTTGGATTCACTTTCATTTTACTTAGAGAAGTTCAACTAAATAACACTTCATTTTTTGTAATCGAAATGAATTCATTCATCAAATATTAAACAAACAAAAATTTTTTCTTCATCTTTTAATCACAAAACGAAATTTTACATAAAAACGAAGCCATCTGGTGGCGAAACGGAGTTCGCCGGGTTTGCTAGTATTACATAAATATTTCAACGAAAATAACACAAACAAGAACAAAAATGAGAAGCTGAAAAAAAAATTCAAGCTGGGAAGGAATTTCTCCAATTCAATTCTCTAATGAATGCATAATTTAATCAACCCTGAACCAGATGGGGACCAAACCAGAGGTTTTGATATTATGACATTTTGCATAGTAAAGGCTGAAAACCTGATGAATGTTGACATGGAGAGGGCAAGCGAAATCGAGAAAGAACGTGTTGGATTAACGTGATTCTACTTTTATACCCGTTCTCAGTCAATACACAAGTGGAATTATGTGGAATTTTGAAAAATGTTATCAGTTTTTACATTTACATCTATTTTTTTCCGGTTTTAAGGCATTGGTTACGAAGTTTTGAGATCGTTTCAATAACCTAGCAATGGACTTATAAATGTTTCTTTAATCTCGGATTCGTCGAATGAGCCTTCTCTCCTCCACACTGGTTATGGTTTAATTTAAATGGTTGCTAAGTCCACATTTAGTTATATATTCCTAATACCTAACCTTCTGCAACCAAATAATTATCTTAATAATCTACAAATAAATGTTATGCTTCATACACCTTTTTATTGACCAGCCGAATATGCACTCTAAGCAATATAACAATCTACAATTTTTCCTAGAAACCTTTTTTTCCCTATAAAAGTTATTTTTATATCGGCTTAAACAGATCTCGGCTTTCTAGATTTTTCGTAGACGGCTCCGCCGACTATTCGGTGACTTCTACCCAGGGTGCAGGACAGTCGTAGAATAGCAATTTCCTTCTCGCTACTACAGCAGCGGCAGAGATATTGCCTTATTAAATTAAATAAATAAAAGAATCATTTTTGTAATTATACCCGTACTCGAAGAGTAAAAGGGTATATTTTTAATGGTAAAATGGATGTGTGTATTCATTGAAATTCTCGGAATTAAAACGTGTTCACCACAAAATTTTCCAGTCAGAATAGTTGCTTCAAGTAAATTAGGCATAACTTTTATCACACCAAGTCTTGTAGCATACCAAAGTCGTGGTGGACTAAGATTCCGCAGCATAATTATGGTGGCTCCAACTTTTACTTAAATATAGTATGGCGGCAATCTAATGAAGGTAAATCAATGAATTTAGAAATTCGACTGGATAATTTACAACATTTTGATTGATAATTGTATCAATCGACCTATTCGCAACCATTTCTCCTGGGATGGAATTCAAAATAGATGTGTTGATCTCATTGACATCTTTATTTGTTCCGTCCAAAATTGCTCTTTCCCTCAACCAGCCATGGTTTCTATAATTTTGTACAAAATTTGAAAACACAGTCGAATCAACTATTCCTTCGATGACACAAAAGTGCAAAAATGATTTTGAAGCGTTACAAAGCCAGAATTGTCAACGAGATGTTTGCATTACCAATGTCTAACAGTTATCTGGAAAACAAATCTGCGGAAGCATCGTTTTGCAATTGAACACGTATATTTGTAGTCTGTTTTCACAGAGAACCACAAATTAAATGTTTTCAAACACGCATGAATTTTATCAGCAGCAGTTCCTTGTTTGACTATAGGCAATGTTTGTCTGAAATCACCTGCTAACAATATCAATGCACCACCAAACAAGCGATTATCTCCACGACTATCTTTTCAACGTACGATTAAGTGCTTCCAGTGACTTCTTGTTGGCCATAGTACACTCATCCCATACAATAAGAGAGCATTGTTGTAGCACTCTCGCCATTGCAGATCTTTCTGAAACGTTGCATATAGGATTATAGTCAGCCGTACGACCACCATCAAATAATGTGGCAGCGATTCCAGACGAAGCCAGAGGCAATGCGATTCTACCTTGTGCTCGAATAATCGATATCACAAACGTTTTTCCGGTACCCCAGCTGCATCCAAAAATAACAGTCCACCATGTTGTTCTTGGATAGCTTGCAATATTTGGTCATAAACCGTTCTTTGATTGATATTTAACCTTGGCTCATTGTTTTGCACAAACGCATTAAGCTCGGCACTTTTATACTGTTGTTTGTTGAAAAGGTCGTGTATTTCACGATTAGGCGCTGTCATGCCTAATTGAGCTAATGCTTTGCTTGCCATTATCAAGCAAAGGTCTTCAATAGCGATCAATGCTTCGTTGTAAATTTTCGGCGTATAGTCCTGGTTTATAACACCCGTTTGACAGCGAAATCGCATGCGAATCGTTCGCGATACGTCCCCACAATTCTTCATCAACAGTTCGCAAAGATTCAAGTTATATTGGTCCACGAACATTCATTATCAACAATCGCAAATAACAACACTGTTGATTATTAGGATGAACTATATAAATTCGTCCTATCGCATCTGAGTGAAGCTTCGCCGCGTCTTCGCCTTTGAAAAACTTTTGACGAATTATTCCACGTATAATATTCGGGTACTTCAGCGTAAAGCAATATTTTCGCAAAATCATCTGCTTGACACAACGCAAAAATTCAGTTAAAGTTGTTGTTAGTGGTTGCGCAGCTCTTCGCATTGCATTTCCGAGTGTGAAAAACAAGTACCGAGCTCCTTTGCGGTTATTTTATTAATATTTAAAGATTTTGGCATAGTTGGTCCATCAGCGCATGCTGTTCCGCCTTGGATTGGGGTAATTACACTGAGAGTTTTATTCTCTCCGCCCGACTACCATTAGCCAGCATCCTTGGCAGAGACCTGACCGTACCAAGGACCTGTTACCAGCCGTCCTCACGAGGAGAGTATAGTCGCACTTCCACTGGTGTGCACAGTTACGGCAGGTGACGGACCGCCCGCGATTCCACTTCGGCATCGGGTTGGGGCAAGCCCCAGCCCAGGCAACCCTGCCCCCGTCCGGAGAGTGCAGTGATCGCGGGTCGGACCGTCATCCGTGATTCCCCCTGTATCACCCGAGTGGCTGACGGCCAAATAATAATCTACAAATAAATGTTATGCTTCATACACCTTTTTTATTGACCAGGCGAATTTGCACTCTAAGCAATAAAACAATCAATAAAACAAACAACAATCTAAAACAAGATGTTCCCGTGGAACGCCTGAAGATGAATTGAATGCTTGCCTGAAGGCATCACCTATATGGAATACCGTAAAAAATTATCGCTAACCACTAATATGAGAGTTCAACTTCAAAATGATCAAAGTGCTGCACAATTTTCCAAACAATTGTTAGCTGTTGCAAATGGAAAAGTCCCAGTTGATGCGACATCTTGATTAATTACTCTTACCAACGACTTTTGCCGATTTGTAGACTCTCCATTAGCTCTTATTGAAAATGTTTTCCCAAACATTAGTGAGAATTGTCAGAAATATGCTTGGTTAAGTCAACGAGCAATTCTTGCCGCAAAAGAATAATGATGTACACGCACTGAATTTCACAATTCAATCCAAAATTGCTGGCGATTTGGTGACATACAAATCCGTTGATTCCATAACAAATCCCAATGATGTAGTAAATTATCAAACGGAGTTTTTGAACTCTCTGGAGTTACCAGGATTTCCACCACATAACTTGCAACTCAAAGTTGGTACAGTTATTATGATATTGCGTAATTTGTATCCACCGCGACTTTGCAACGGTACTCGACTTTCGGTAAAAAGACTTATGCCGAATTTGCTTGAGGCAACCATTATTAACGGAAAGTACGCAGGTGAAAATGTATGTATTCCTCGAATACCAATGATTCCGTTTGACTTCAAACGATTGCAATTTCAGGTCGCCTTGCGTTCGCAATGACAATTAACAAGTCGCAAGGCAAATCGCTTAGTGTTTGTGGAATAAATTTAGAAAATCATTGTTTTTTCACATGGGCAGTTATACGTTGCGTGTTCACGAGTTGGGAAACCATCCGCTTTGTTTGTGTTAACGTCAGACCAAAAACAAAAAATGTGGTTTACCAAAGAGCACTTCAATGAAACGGATAATTGGCGAACACGTATAACGCTTCGATTCAGTATTTACTTTGGATTCACTTTCATTTACTTAGAGAAGTTCAACTAAATAACACTTCATTTTTGAAATCGAAATGAATTCATTCATCAAATATAAAACAAACAAAAAATTTTTCTTCATCTTTTAATCACAAAACGAAATTTTACATAAAACAAAGCCATCTGGTGGCGAAACGGAGTTCGCCGGGTTTGCTAGTCTAAGATATAAAAATTAGTCGGGTTTTCTTATTGACGTAATAACTCCAGAACGCACGAACCGATTTGCACGGTTTTGCATTCGTTGGAAAGGTCTCGAATTTTTAGGTTTATAGCAAAGAAAATTCACGAAAAATTTCAACAGAAAAGCGGAAAATGCATTTGTATTATCTACTATATACTACATACAGCGCCAAACCAATATTTTAAGTAGGCGCCGGTGCGTGATACATTGTTTGACAGCTACTCATTGTTCTCGGCTCAGTTAATTTCATGTGACAAACCGGGATTGTGTTCACTGTGAAAACGAAATTTAAAAAAAAAGTTATTCGTTTCCTCATATTTCAATTGGAAACCATCAAATCAATCACGTGTATTGTGAACAGCAGGCATTTGTCTTTAAGGTGGTAAGTTGAACTGTGTAAATTATGTGGATCGTGCATTTAGAGGTTAAAGTGGACAGAGTCCACAGTCCAAAATGCCTATAGGACGACGTGCGAACATCGGCCGCCGCACAAGACATGCAAGCCAGCAACAAGTGTATTTACAGCACTTAAGCGAAGAAAGACCAAATATAAGAAGAGGAAATTCCCGATTGGGACAACGGGTGAGGACACGAAGATCATTGGCATCATACAATCGCTTGGCATTCGAATATGATCCCACTGCGAACTACAGTGATGATGAAAATTTAGATATTGGACCAATGACGACTATATGCCGATATTGCAATGCGTTAAAGTTCAAAAAGAGAAACGGCTGGATTGTGCTGCGCAAGTGGAAAAGTCAAACTGGATCCATTACTTACACCACCACAGCCACTGAAACCATTGTTCGATGGAAGTGATCCCGATTCCAGCCATTTTCTTCAACACATCCTTGAATACAATAATATCAATATCATTCGAGAAGGCGACTTCATGCCGACTTGCAAGGTAAAAGATACAGCACACATAACCAATCACTCACACCAACACAATGAATTGCAACACGTAACAATTACATATACACCACACACTACACCATCACACGATCAGAAGTTACACCGTATTCTTCAACAATTGATTGTTTGCAATTACAGATACAAGGACAAATATATCATTTGCATGGTTCAATTGTGCCAACACCAGATGAACCGCATCAATTTCTGCAAATATATTTCATTTCGTCGATGGTGGATCAGCTGAATGTGCGGTGCAATATACAGGAACACAACAGTTAAAGAGACGAATTATTGAACAGTTGCAAGCATTTTTTTTCACGCTAATAATGCTGTGGTTAATATGTTCAAAACAGCATTGGAACGAATGCCATCGGATACGCACAAATTTGTCATAAGAGCGGATGTACACCAACAGGTGAACATGTGCGAAGATTCAATGCACCCACCGTTAATGATGTTGCTGCAATTATTCTAGGCGATCAAACTAAATCGCGAGACATTGTCGTTCAGCGAAGAAGCAATATCATGCATCGTGTATGACACATCGTTTGTACGATGCGTTACAATATCAATCATTTATTGGCAAAGAGCAAGACGGATACGTCATCACGTTGAAGATGGTCGATCCAATTACAGGTACAATATTCACACAATAATTATTGCTATTATTGGTTTCCATTAACAATTCATTTAATTTTGCATTTTCAGGCGTATCAACGAATAAAAATCTAAGCGCAATGAATTACTACGCGTATCGTATGATGATTCGTACACATGAGGAGAATGTCATTCTAAGGTGCCGTCGGCTATTCCAGCAATTCGCTGTCGACATGTATGTTAAAGTCGAGACCGAACGTTTAGCGTTCATCCGATTCAATCAGGCAAAGCTACGATCTGAGGACTATATACACTTGCGTGATGCTATTCATTCAGATGGTGATGTTCAAAATATTGGACGTCTGACGATTCTCCCATCATCTTATATCGGAAGCCCACGCCACATGCACGAATACGCTCAAGACGCTATGACGTACGTGCGAAATTATGGAACTCCAGATTTATTTATTACGTTCACATGCAATCCGAAGTGTACGGAAATTGAACGTGAGTTGGAACCGGGCCAAAAACCGCAAGATCGCCATGACATAATCGCCAGAGTATTTCAGCAAAAACTCAAGGTTATGATGGATGTGCTTACTAAGTATCGAGTTTTTGGTGACACACGTTGTTGTATGTACTCGGTGGAATGGCAGAAGCGTGGACTACCGCATGCTCATATCCTAATTTGGTTGTTGATGAAATTACGTTCAAATGAAGTGGATGACATCATATCAGCTGAAATTCCTGATCCAGTCACTTTTCCCCACCTACACGACATTGTGACGACACAGATGGTGCATGGACCGTGCGGTGCATTAAATCCATTATCGCCTTGCATGGCTGATGGAAAGTGCACAAAACGATATCCGCGACCGTTAGTTGCTGAAACAGTCACAGGGAACGATGGATATCCAGTTTATCATCGGCGTTCAAGAAAAGATAATGGTCGTACTATCAAAGTTAAAGTTCAAAATCAAGAGATTGAGATCGGAAATGAATTCATTGTACCATATTGCCCGCTCCTATCACGAATTTTCAAAACACATGCAAACGTTGAAAGTTGTCATTCGGCCAAATCAATCAAATATTTGTGCAAGTACGTCACAAAAGGCATCGACATGGCAGAGTTTGGTATTGCGTCGAAAAATACGAATGACGAAATCAGCAACTTCCAAATGGGCAGATACGTCAGTACTAATGAAGCACTGTGGCGATTTTTATCATTTAAAATTCATGAAAGATATCCCACAATTGTACATTTAGCAGTGCATTTGGAAAATAGCCAAAGAGTTTACTTCACTGAGGCTAATGCGGCACAACGAGCTGAGAGACCACCATCGACAACATTGACTAGCTTCTTTGCAATGTGTGAAGCAGATCCATTCGCAGCGACGCTGATGTACGTTGAAATGCCCAAGTATTACAATCAACAAAGAAATTCCAACGTCGCAAACAAGGAACCCCAGTTCCAGATTGGCCACAGGTGTTTTCCACTGATGCACTAGGTCGCATGTATACTGTTCATCCTAGAAATGATGAATGTTTTTTATTTGCGACTGCTGTTGGTAAATGTACGTGGACCAAAATCATTTGCGCATTTGAAAACTGTGAATGGCCACCCATGCCAAACATATAGAGAAGCATGTCAACTATTGGGTTTGCTGGAGAACGATTCTCATTGGGATTTAACACTTTCGGATTCAGTTGTTTCATCAAATGCGTACCATATACGAACGCTGTTCGCAATTATCATCACCACATGTTTTCCTTCACAGCCAATTCAATTATGGAACAAATACAAAGACGACATATGTGAAAATATCTTGCATCGCTTGCGCATTCAAACGAATAATCCTGAAATCCAAATAACCGATGAAATCTACAATGAAGGATTGATTCTGATTGAGGATCAATGCTTGACTATTGCAAACAAGCTACTGATTGAAGTAGGAATGATTGCGCCAAATCGATCGATGCACGATGCATTCAACCAAGAATTAAATCGAGAGCTGCAATACAATGTTGATACATTTGCAGGAATTCGTTCGAAATAATGTGCCGTTGCTGAATGAACAGCAAAAGCAAGTATACGAAACATTAATGCAAGCGGTGGACAATAATACTGGTGGTCTATTCTTCCTGGACGCACCTGGAGGAACAGGGGAAAACATTTGTCATTTCATTGATTTTGGTGATTGCGTTAGCATCATCTGGAATTGCGGCGACTCTTCTAGATGGCGGTCGTACTGCACATTCTGCGCTTAAGTTGCCACTCAATTTAAACACAATTGATACTCCAACATGCTATATTTCCCGATCCAGTGCAATGGGAAAATTGTTGATGCAATGCAAGCTCATTGTTTGGGATGAGTGCACAATGGCACATAAGAAATAACTTGAAGCACTTAACTTCACACTGAAGGATCTTCGGCGAAATAACAACATATTTGGCGGCTTGATGATATTAGGATTTCAGGCAGACGTTGCCAGTAATTCCCCGTGGAACGCCTGCAGATGAATTGAATGCTTGCCAGTGAAGGCATCACCTTTATGGAATAACGATTTGGTGACATACAAATCCGTTGATTCCATAACAAATCCCAATGATGTAGTAAATTATCCAACGGAGTTTTTGAACTCTCTGGAGTTACCAGGATTTCCACCACATAACTTGCAACTCAAAGTTGGTACAGTTATTATGATATTGCGTAATTTGTATCCACCGCGACTTTGCAACGGTACTCGACTTTCGGTAAAAGACTTATGCCGAATTTGATTGAGGCAACCATTATTAACGGAAAGTTCGCAGGTGAAAAATGTATGTATTCCTCGAATACCAATGATTCCGTTTGACTTCAAACGATTGCAATTTCCAGTTCGCCTTGCGTTCGCAATGACAATTAACAAGTCGCAAGGCAAATCGCTTAGTGTTTGCGGGATAAATTTAGAAAATCATTGTTTTTCACATGGGCAGTTATACGTTGCGTGTTCACGAGTTGGGAAACCATCCGCTTTGTTTGTGTTAACGTCAGACCAAAAAACAAAAAATTGTGGTTTACCAAAGAGCACTTCAATGAAACGGATAATTTGCGAACACGTATAACGCTTCGATTCAGTATTTACTTTGGATTCACTTTCATTTACTTAGAGAAGTTCAACTAAATAACACTTCATTTTTGTAATCGAAATGAATTTATTCATCAAATATTAAACAAACAAAAAATTTTTCTTCATCTTTTAATCACAAAACGAAATTTTACATAAAACGAAGCCATCTGGTGGCGAAACGGAGTTCGCCGGGTTTGCTAGTATTACATAAATATTTCAACGAAAATAACACAAACAAGAACAAAAAATGAGAAGCTGAAAAAATTCAAGCTGGGAAGGAATTTCTCCAATTCAATTCTCTAATGAATGCATAATTTAAGCAACCCTGAACCAGATGGGGACCAAACCAGAGGTTTTGATATTATGACATTTTGCATAGTAAAGGCTGAAAACCTGATGAATGTTGACATGGAGAGGGCAAGCGAAATCGAGAAAGAACGTGTTGGATTAACGTGATTCTACTTTTATACCCGTTCTCAGTCAATACACAAGTGGAATTATGTGGAATTTTGAAAAATGTTATCAGTTTTTTACATTTACATCTATTTTTTCCGGTTTTAAGGCATTGGTTACGAAGTTTTGAGATCGTTTCAATAACCTAGCAATGGACTTATAAATGTTTCTTTAATCTCGGATTCGTCGAATGAGCCTTCTCTCCTCCACACTGGTTATGGTTTAATTTAAATGGTTGCTAAGTCCACATTTAGTTATATATTCCTAATACCTAACCTTCTGCAACCAAATAATTATCTTAATAATCTACAAATAAATGTTATGCTTCATACACCTTTTTATTGACCAGCCGAATATGCACTCTAAGCAATATAATAATCTATAATTTTTCCTAGAAACCTTTTTTCCCTATAAAAAGTTATTTTTATATCGGCTTAAACAGATCTCGGCTTTCTAGATTTTCGTAGACGGCTCCGCCGACTATTCGGTGACTTCTACCCAGGAGTGCAGGACAGTCGTAGAATAGCAATTTCCTTTCTCGCTACTACAGCAGCGGCAGAGATATTGCCTTATTAAATTAAATAAATAAAAGAATCATTTTTTGTAATTATACCCGTACTCGAAGAGTAAAAGGGTATATTTTTTGTGGTAAAATGGATGTGTGTAATCATTGAAATTCTCGGAATTAAAACGTGTTCACCACAAAATTTTCCAGTCAGAATAGTTGCTTCAAGTAAATTAGGCATAACTTTTATCACACCAAGTCTTGTAGCATACCAAAGTCGTGGTGGACTAAGATTCCGCAGCATAATTATGGTGGCTCCAACTTTTACTTAAATATAGTATGGCGGCAATCTAATGAAGGTAAATCCAATGAATTTAGAAATTCGACTGGATAATTTACAACATTTTGATTGATAATTGTATCAATCGACCTATACGCAAACCATTTCTCCTGGGATGGAATTCAAAATAGATGCGTTGATCTCATTGACATCTTTATTTGTTCCGGCCAAAATTGCTCTTTCCCTCAACCAGCCATGGTTTCTATAATTTTGTACAAAATTTGGAAACACAGTCCGAATCAACTATTCTTTCGATGACACAAAAGTGCAAAAATGATTTGGAAGCGTTACAAAGCCAGAATTGTCAACGAGATGTTTGCATTACCAATGTCTAACAGTTGTCTGGAAAAAAATCTGTGGAAGCATCGTTTTGCAATTGAACACGTATATTTGTAGTCTGTTTTCACAGAGAACCACAAATTAAATGTTTTCAAACACGCATGAATTTTATCAGCAGCAGTTCCTTGTTTGACTATAGGCAATGTTTGTCTGAAATCACCTGCTAACAATATCAATGCACCACCAAACAAGCGATTATCTCCACGACTATCTTTCAACGTACGATTAAGTGCTTCCAGTGACTTCTTGTTGGCCATAGTACACTCATCCCATACAATAAGAGAGCATTGTTGCAGCACTCTCGCCATTGCAGATCTTTTTGAAACGTTGCATATAGGATTATAGTCAGCCGTACGACCACCATCAAATAATGTGGCAGCGATTCCAGACGAAGCCAGAGGCAATGCGATTCTACCTTGTGCTCGAATAATCGATATCACAAACGTTTTTCCGGTACCCCAGCTGCATCCAAAAATAACAGTCCACCATGTTGTTCTTGGATAGCTTGCAATATTTGGTCATAAACCGTTCTTTGATTGATATTTAACCTTGGCTCATTGTTTTGCACAAACGCATTAAGCTCGGCACTTTTATACTGTTGTTTGTTGAAAAGGTCGTGTATTTCACGATTAGGCGCTGTCATGCCTAATTGAGCTAATGCTTTTGCTTGCCATTATCAAGCAAAGGTCTTCAATAGCGATCAATGCTTCGTTGTAAATTTTCGGCGTATAGTCCTGGTTTATAACACCCGTTTGACAGCGAAATCGCATGCGAATCGTTCGCGATACGTCCCACACAATTCTTCATCAACAGTTCGCAAAGATTCAAGTTATATTGGTCCACGAACATTCATTATCAACAATCGCAAATAACAACACTGTTGATTATTAGGATGAACTATATAAATTCGTCCTATCGCATCTGAGTGAAGCGATTCTGGCTGACCATAAACGGCTTCGCCGCGTCTTCGCCTTTGAAAAACTTTTGACGAATTATTCCACGTATAATATTCGGGTACTTCAGCGTAAAGCAATATTTTCGCAAAATCATCTGCTTGACACAACGCAAAAAATGCAGTTAAAAGTTGTTGTTAGTGGTTGCGCAGCTCTTCGCATTGCATTTCCGAGTGTGAAAAAAAAAACAAGTACCGAGCTCCTTTGCGGTTATTTTATTAATATTTAAAGATTTTGGCATAGTTGGTCCATCAGCGCATGCTGTTCCGCCTTGGATTGGGGTAATTACACTGAGTTTTATTCTCTCCGCCCGACTACCATTAGCCAGCATCCTTGGCAGAGACCTGACCGTACCAAGGACCTGTTACCAGCCGTCCTCACGAGGAGAGTATAGTCGCACTTCCACTGGTGTGCACAGTTACGGCAGGTGACGGACCGCCCGCGATTCCACTTCGGCATCGGGTTGGGGCAAGCCCCAGCCCAGGCAACCCTGCCCCCGTCCGGAGAGTGCAGTGATCGCGATTTTTTATATCGGCTTAAACAGATCTCGGCTTTCTAGATTTACGTAGACGGCTCCGCCGACATTCGGTGACTTCTACCCAGGGTGCAGGACAGTCGTAGAATAGCAATTTCCTTCTCGCTACTACAGCAGCGGCAGAGATATTTCCTTATTAAATTAAATCATTTTTTTGTAATTATACCCGTACTCGAAGAGTAAAAGGGTATATTTTTTTTTGGGTAAAATGGATGTGTGTAATCATTGAAATTCTCGGAATTAAAACGTGTTTACCACAAAATTTTCCAGTCAGAATAGTTGCTTCAAGTAAATTAGGCATAACTTTTATCACACCAAGTCTTGTAGCATACCAAAGTCGTGGTGGACTAAGATTCCGCAGCATAATTATGGTGGCTCCAACTTTTACTTAAATATAGTATGGCGGCAATCTAATGAAGGTAAATCCAATGAATTTAGAAATTCGACTGGATAATTTACAACATTTTGATTGATAATTGTATCAATCGACCTATACGCAACCATTTCTCCTGGGATGGAATTCAAAATAGATGTGTTGATCTCATTGACATCTTTATTTGTTCCGTCCAAAATTGCTCTTTCCTCAACCAGCCATGGTTTCTATAATTTTGTACAAAATTTGAAAACACAGTCCGAATCAACTATTCCTTCGATGACACAAAAGTGCAAAAATGATTTGGAAGCGTTACAAAGCCAGAATTGTCAACGAGATGTTTGCATTACCAATGTCTAACAGTTGTCTGGAAAACAAATCTGTGGAAGCATCGTTTTGCAATTGAACACGTACATTTGTAGTCTGTTTTCACAGAGAACCACAAATTAAATGTTTTCAAACACGCATGAATTTTATCAGCAGCAGTTCCTTGTTTGACTATAGGCAATGTTTGTCTGAAATCACCTGCTAACAATATCAATGCACCACCAAACAAGCGATTATCTCCACGACTATCTTTCAACGTACGATTAAGTGCTTCCAGTGACTTCTTGTTGGCCATAGTACACTCATCCCATACAATAAGAGAGCATTGCTGCAGCACTCTCGCCATTGCAGATCTTTTTTGAAACGTTGCATATAGGATTATAGTCAGCCGTACGACCACCATCAAATAATGTGGCAGCGATTCCAGACGAAGCCAGAGCTAATGCGATTCTACCTTGTGCTCGAATAATCGATATCACAAACGTTTTTCCGGTACCTCCAGCTGCATCCAAAAATAACAGTCCACCATGTTGTTCTTGGATAGCTTGTAATATTTGCTCGTAAACCGTTCTTTGATTGAAATTTAACATTGGTTCATTGTTTTGCACAAACGCATTAAGCTCGGCACATTTATACTGTTGTTTGTTGAAAAGGTCGTGTATTTCACGATTAGGCGCTGTCATGCCTAATTGAGCTAATGCTTTGCTTGCAATTATCAAGCAAAGGTCTTCAATAGCGATCAATGCTTCGTTGTAAATTTCCGGCGTATAGTCCTGGTTTATAACACCCGTTTGACAGCGAAATCGCATGCGAATCGTTCGCGATACGTCCCACACAATTCTTCATCAACAGTTCGCAAAGATTCAAATTATATTGGTCCACGAACATTCATTATCAACAATCGCAAATCACAACACTGTTGATTATTAGGATGAACTATATAAATTCGTCCTATCGCATCTGAGTGAAGCGATTCTGGTTGACCATAAACGGCTGCGCCGCGTCTTCGCCTTTGAAAAAACTTTTGACGAATTATTCCACGTATAATATTCGGGTACTTCAGCGTAAAGCAATATTTTCATAAAATCATCTGCTTGACACAACGCAAAAAATGCAGTTAAAGTTGTTGTTAGTGGTTGCGCAGCTCTTCGCATTGCATTTCCGAGTGTGAAAAAAACGCGTTAACCGTTTTCAAGATGAACATCTAAATGAACTACAGTTGGATGCCTATCATGGATCGGAAATGATAATATGCGCCATACTGCTTCATTTGAACTGATGTATCTGCCCATTTGAAATTAAGTGATTTCATCGGTAACATTAGCAACTGCTTCAAAACCTGATAGATCACTTCCTTTTTGGATTTACTTGCAAATGTATTTAATAGATTAAACAGAATTGCATACCTCTACGTTTATGTACGCTCTATAAATCTTAGATAATAAAGTTGAATATGGCACAACCCAACGATTATCTATTTCCAAATCTTGATTTTGAACTCTCAAACTTACCGAATGGCCATTATCTTCAGTTGATCGACGTCGATATTCGGGATGTCCATCGTTGTCCGTCACTGTATCGGAGACCAAATTTTTTGGAAAACGTTTGGAGCATTTCCCTTAAACCATACATGGTGAATTCAATTTTAACGCACCACATGGACCCTGAATCATATTTTTGATTACCACTTCAAGCAATTCAGGATCCACTGTTCGATCTGGAATTTCGGCCGAAATCACATCGTCAATTTGATTAGGCCTTAATTTTTCAATCAGCCAACTGAAAATATGCGCATGAGGCAAACCCCGTTTCTGCCATTCAATTGAGTACATCCAACATTGAACAGACCCAAACACAGACCGTGTTTGACAATTAAATCCATGAGTGATTTCAATTTTTGTCTAAAAAAACACGTGCTAAAAATATCATGGTGATCTTTCGATATTTGGCCAACAAACAAACACGTGAAGGTGATGAAGAGGTCTGGTCGACCGTTGTTAATATCATCACGCAAATGGACATTTTCTTCGGAACGTAATTTGGTTTGGTTGAATCGAAGAAAATCAACCGTTCCATTCAATTTTTGCATACATGTCAACAACATACTGGTGGAAAAGTGCTGTACACTTCAATATGTGGTTGTCTTGATTGTGCCGTATCTGCAGCCTGTATGCGTAATAATTCATAGCACTAACTTTCTTTGTTCCTTCTCGACCTACAATTGAATTAATTTCAATTAAAATATTAATCAATCATAAATTATTCATTAATTTACCGTTTACTGGATTTATCATTTTAATATTGAAATGATAGCCATCTAGGCCGCTCATTTCTACGATGAAGCACAATATCACGATTATTAAATTGGTCACAAACTATGACTATTGCTACTTCGTCAACTGTTTGTGCATTGAAATGCCTTGCATGTTGGCCAACCGGTGTTTTATAAGATCGAATAAAAATTTTATGATCATCCGATGGCATTCGATCAAGCGACGTTTTGAATACCTGAACCAATTCGTTATGCTCATGGAACATATCTTGCAAATCGAAAATAATTTTTCTCCGCATGTTGGTAATAATGGCACACTGACGATCAGCTTCTCCTTCCGCGTTCCCGACAAAATATAATTGCAAAAATTAGTGGTCTTCGTTGTCGAAAGGTAACATAGAGTCAGCTCGATGGTATATTTGACCTTGAATCTGAATAAAATATACGATAGAACGTTCTATTCGCATAAACAAAACTATATAATGAATGTTGAATGTTGGCATGAAGTTGTCTCTTATAATATTTGTGGCGCCAAAAAGGTAATTTTGAAAACTCGAATTATACTTTCGTATATTGTTCAAAAAATGATTAGACTCAGGTGTCAATCCATTAAGTAATGTGCTCAATGGTTTGGTGGGCTCCCCAATTCAGGCAATTTCACTTTACCACTCGCACAGCACATCCCCTCTGTTTCATCTTTAAATTTATATTCCTGACAATGGCGACAAAGGTCGTTTATTGGACCAATTATAATTTGCCTATGAGAAGCGTAATCGGTGACACTTTTTGTACGCGAATGCAACACCTTGTAGATTTTGTATATGACGACGTTCACTTGCAGTTGATGTTTCATCATTGTTCCTTTGATTTGAACGGGACCTTGCTATGCGTAAACGATTATTTTCATTGCGATTTGTAATGTCTTGTCTAATCGACTTCACGGCTTCTCGAAGCTACAGCTCGCGACGAATTTCGCGTTTGCCGGCCCAAGAGTAATCATTTCGACATTTAACTTTGAAAACCACAATGGTTGGTTTAAAACATATTTTAAAAAGCAACAAATATACTTACACAAATTGCTATTTTTTCAGAAAACAATTATTCACACAAAAAGTTATCAAACACAAATCTAATCTAATATATAAAAATAAGTCGGGTTTTCTTATTGTCGTAATAACTCCAGAACGCACGAACCGATTTGCACGGGTTTTCATTCGTTGGAAAGGTCTCGGGCTCCGTTAGGTTTATAGCAAAGAAAATTCACGAAAAATTTTAAAAAGAAAAGCGGAAAATGCATTTGTATTATCTACTATATACTACATACAGCGCCAAACCAATATTTTAAGTAGGCGCCGGTGCGTGATACATTGTTTGACAGCTACTCATTGTTCTCGGCTCAGTTAATTTTTTATGTGACAAACCGGGAATGTGTTCACTGTGAAAACAAAATTAAAAAAAAAACGAGAAAGAACGTACGGAGTCGCTGTTGCCGCGACTCTACTTTTTATACCCGTACTCAGTCAGCACACATGTGATTTATGTAGAATTTTCAAATTTTTTACATCTTACATTTGTTTTGCTACATCAGTCATCTACATCTACTTCATCTACATCACTTCTCACAACAACACACGTACACTGCACGAGGTAGCATGTTTGAGCGTAAGTGTGCTTGCGAAAGAATCATTAACGAAAATCATCCCCATAAAATGACTTACGCCGCAACGGGAAGGGCGAAGCTCGCAGCTGAAAATTCGTTTGATCATTGTGGCTACAATAATGATCCGATCTGAACCAAATTTGGGAATCTGGTAGATATGGTCATTCTCTACAATACTGCTATTTTTTTTGTTTTTCTATCTTCAAAATTGTGGATTTTCGTCTTTTGTGGGGGCGGAAGGGGGCGGGGCGAAATTTTGAAATACACTTGTTCAGGTTTGGTATCACAGGAGTCTTGGCAAAAAAATTTGGTTGCTCTAGCTCTTATAGTCTCTGAGATCCAGGCGTTCATTTTTACGAAAAACCAAATCGACTGGATATTGTGTGAGTGCGAAAGAGAGGGAGCGAAGTTTTTGCGTATATTTGCCTCTATTGTGGCTATATTAATGATCCGATCCGATTCAGATTTGGGCCCCTGATAGATATGGGCTTCTCGCGAAATTTTGAAACACTTTTCTAGGAGTGAGATACCACATCAGACTGGATAAAAAGTTTGGTTGCTCTAGCTCTTATAGCCTTCGAGCAATGGGCGACAAACAAGACGGACAGACGGACAGACAGCAATTAGCACAAATACACAAATACTCTTCGAGTACGGGTATAAAAAGTTTGTCGTTTCCTCATATTTCAATTGGAAACCATCAAATCAATCACGTGTATTGTGAACAGCAGGCATTTGCCTTTAAGGTGGTAAGTTGAACTCTGTAAATTATGTGGATCGTGCATTTTAGAGGTTAAAGTGGACAGAGTCCACAGTCCAAAATGCCTATAGGACGACGTGCGAACATCGACCGCCGCTAAAGACATGCAAGCCAGCAACAAGTGTATTTACAGCACTTAAGCGAAGAAAGAAATTGCTGGCGATTTGGTGACATACAAATCCATTGATTCCATAACAAATCCCGATGATGTAATAAATTATCCAACGTAGTTTTTGAACTCTCTGGAGCTACCAGGATTTCCACCACATAACTTGCAACTCAAAGTTGGTACAGTTATTATGATATTGCGTAATTTGAATCCACCGCGACTTTGCAACGGTACTCGACTTTCGGTAAAAAAAAGACTAATGCCGAATTTGATTGGGGAACCATTATTAACGGAAAAGTACGCAGGTGAAAATGTATGTATTCCTCGAATACCAATGATTCCGAATAATCTTCCGTTGGACTTCAAACGATTGCAATTTCCAGGTCGCCTTGCGTTCGCAATGACAATTAACAAGTCGCAAGGCAAATCGCTTAGTGTTTGCGGGATAAATTTAGAAAATCATTGTTTTTCACATGGGCAGTTATACGTTGCGTGTTCACGAGTTGGGGAAACCATCCGCTTTGTTTGTGTTAACGTCAGACCAAAAACAAAAATGTGGTTTACCAAAGAGCACTTCAATGAAACGGATAATTTGCGAACACGTATAACGCTTCGATTCAGTATTTACTTTGGATTCACTTTCATTTACTTAGAGAAGTTCAACTAAATAACACTTCATTTTTGAAATGAATTCATTCATCAAATATAAAACAAACAAAAAATTTTTCTTAATCTTGTAATCACAAAACGAAATTTTACATAAAACGAAGCCATCTGGTGGCGAAACGGAGTTCGCCGGGTTTGCTAGTATTACATAAATATTTCAACGAAAATAACACAAACAAGAACAAAATAATGAGAAGCTGAAAAAATTCAAGCTGGGATGGAATTTCTCCAATTCAATTCTCTAATGAATGCATAATTTAAGCAACCCTGAACCAGATGGGGACCAAACCAGAGGTTTTTGATATTATGACATTTTGCATAGTAAAGGCTGAAAACCTGATGAATGTTGACATGGAGAGGGCAAGCGAAATTGAGAAAGAACGTGTTGGATTAACGCGATTCTACTTTTATACCCGTTCTCAGTCAATACACAAGTGGAATTATGTGGAATTTTGAAAAATGTTATCAGTTTTTACATTTACATCTATTTTTTCCGGTTTTAAGGCATTGGTTACGAAGTTTTGAGATCGTTTCAATAACCTAGCAATGGACTTATAAATGTTTCTTTAATCTCGGATTCGTCGAATGAGCCTTCTCTCCGCCACACTGGTTATGGTTTAATTTAAATGGTTGCTAAGTCCACATTTAGTTATATATTCCTAATACCTAACCTTCTGCAACCAAATAATTATCTTAATAATCTACAAATAAATGTTAAGCTTCATACACCTTTTTTATTGACCAGCCGAATATGCACTCTAAGCAATATAACAATCTACAATTTTTTCCTAGAAACCTTTTTTCCCTATAAAAGTTATTTTTATATCGGCTTAAACAGATCTCGGCTTTCTAGATTTACGTAGACGGCTCCGCCGACTATTCGGTGACTTCTACCCAGGAGTGCAGGACAGTCGTAGAATAGCAATTTCCTTCTCGCTACTACAGCAGCGGCAGAGATATTGCCTTATTAAATTAAATAAATAAAAAGAATCATTTTTGTAATTATATTCGTACTCGAAGAGTAAAAGGGTATTTTTTTTTTTGTGGTAAAATGGATGTGTGTAATCATTGAAATTCTCGGAATTAAAACGTGTTCACCACAAAATTTTCCAGTCAGAATAGTTGCTTCAAGTAAATTAGGCATAACTTTTATCACACCAAGTCTTGTAGCATACCAAAGTCGTGGTGGACTAAGATTCCGCAGCATAATTATGGTGGCTCCAACTTTTACTTAAATATAGTATGGCGGCAATCTAATGAAGGTAAATCCAATGAATTTAGAAATTCGACTGGATAATTTACAACATTTTGATTGATAATTGTATCAATCGACCTATACGCAACCATTTCTCCTGGGATGGAATTCAAAATAGATGCGTTGATCTCATTGACATCTTTATTTGTTCCGGCCAAAATTGCTCTTTCCCTCAACCAGCCATGGTTTCTATAATTTTGTAAAAATTTGAAAACACAGTCCGAATCAACTATTCCTTCGATGACACACAAAAGTGCAAAAATGATTTGGAAGCGTTACAAAGCCAGAATTGTCAACGAGATGTTTGCATTACCAATGTCTAACAGTTGTCTGGAAAACAAATCTGCGGAAGCATCGTTTTGCAATTGAACACGTACATTTGTAGTCTGTTTTCACAGAGAACCACAAATTAAATGTTTTCAAACACGCATGAATTTTATCAGCAGCAGTTCCTTGTTTGACTATAGGCAATGTTTGTCTGAAATCACCTGCTAACAATATCAATGCACCACCAAACAAGCGATTATCTCCACGACTATCTTTCAACGTACGATTAAGTGCTTCCAGTGACTTCTTGTTGGCCATAGTACACTCATCCCATACAATAAAGAGAGCATTGTTGCAGCACTCTCGCCATTGCAGATCTTTTTTGAAACGTTGCATATAGGATTATAGTCAGCCGTACGACCACCATCAAATAATGTGGCAGCGATTCCAGACGAAGCCAGAGCTAATGCGATTCTACCTTGTGCTCGAATAATCGATATCACAAACGTTTTTCCGGTACTTCCAGCTGCATCCAAAAATAACAGTCCACCATGTTGTTCTTGGATATCTTGTAATATTTGCTCGTAAACCGTTCTTTGATTGATATTTAACCTTGGCTCATTGTTTTGCACAAACGCATTAAGCTCGGCACATTTATACTGTTGTTTGTTGAAAAGGTCGTGTATTTCACGATTAGGCGCTGTCATGCCTAATTGAGATAATGCTTTGCTTGCCATTATCAAGCAAAAGGTCTTCAATAGCGATCAATGCTTCGTTGTAAATTTCCGGCGTACGTCCCACACAATTCTTCATCAACAGTTCGCAAAGATTCAAATTATATTGGTCCACGAACATTCATTATCAACAATCGCAAAATCACAACACTGTTGATTATTAGGATGAACTATATAAATTCGTCCTATCGCATCTGAGTGAAGCGATTCTGGCTGACCATAAACGGCTGCGCCGCGTCTTCGCCTTTGAAAAACTTTTTGACGAATTATTCCACGTATAATATTCGCGTACTTCAGCGTAAAGCAATATTTTCATAAAATCATCTGCTTGACACAACGCAAAAAGGCAGTTAAAGTTGTTGTTAGTGGTTGCGCAGCTCTTCGCATTGCATTTCCGAGTGTGAAAAAAACGCGTTAACCGTTTTCAAGATGAAAATCTAAATGAACTACAGTTGGATGCCTATCATGGATCGGAAATGATAATATGCGCCATACTGCTTCATTTGAACTGATGTATCTGCCCATTTGAAATTAAGTGATTTCATCGGTAACATTAGCAACTGCTTCAAAACCTGACAGATCACTTCCTTTTTGGATTTACTTGCAAATGTATTTAATAGATTAAACAGAATTGCATACCTCTACGTTTATGTACGCTCTATAAATCTTAGATAATAAAGTTGAATATGGCACAACCCAACGATTATCTATTTCCAAATCTTGATTTTGAACTCTCAAACTTACCGAATGGCCATTATCTTCAGTTGATCGACGCCGATATTCGGGATGTCCATCGTTGTCCGTCACTGTATCGGAGACCAAATTTTTTTTGGAAAACGTTTGGAGCATTTCCTTAAACCATACATGGTGAATTCAATTTGAACGCACCACATGGACCCTGAATCATATTTTTGATTACCACTTCAAACAATTCAGGATCCACTGTTCGATCTGGAATTTCGGCCGAAATCACATCGTCAATTTGATTAGGCCTTAATTTTTCAATCAGCCAACTGAAAATATGCGCATGAGGCAAACCCCGTTTCTGCCACTCAATTGAGTACATCCAACATTGAACAGACCCAAACACAGACCGTGTTTGACAATTAAATCCATGAGTGATTTCAATTTTTGTCTAAAAACAAGTGCTAAAATATCATGGTGATCTTTCGATATTTGGCCAATAAACAAACACGTGAAGGTGATGAAGAGGTCTGGTCGACCGTTGTTAATATCATCACGCAAATGGACATTTTCTTCGGAACGTAATTTGGTTTGGTTGAATCGAAGAAAATCAACCGTTCCATTCAATTTTTGCATACATGTCAACAACATACTGGTGGAAAAGTGCTGTACACTTCAATATGTGGTTGTCTTGATTGTGCCGTATCTGCAGCCTGTATGCGTAATAATTCATAGCACTAACTTTCTTTGTTTCTGGTACTCATTGAGCTTTGAGGTGGCTCAGAGGGGGCCTAGCTGAGGCCACCGGACGGGTCGCAGGTTGCGGATAGCGAACGGCCTACTGGGTAGGTTAGCTGTGAATAAGCGGGCATCCCAAAGAAATTCAACTCAGTTGAGTCTGAGGGAGAGTACCGAAAATAAGCAGTCCCGGACAGCCAGCGGGTGTTCGCGACGCAGCAACACTGACGATGCGTTTGTGGTGCCGCCTCTTTTAAGTAGCTCACACACTTCCCTTCCCTACACACTACCTACCCATATCCCAACCCCCACACTCACCTCACACCGGGCCGGACTAAGTGTGTCAAACGGACCGTGCCGAGAGTCAGCCTGGCTGGGGGCCCGGTATAAAAACTAGCCCAGTCGATAACGGTGTGCTCAGGGACTTGGCTGCCCCCCTGTTCTAAGTATGCCTTATCCGGGCAACGCGAATCTCTGCCCGGACGGACCTTTCCCCTTCTTTTGCATCTCGTGGGATCAGAATGGAAGCTAAAAACAAAACACAAACAAAACTGAGCTTGGCGCTCCCCAAATGCCAACCGGGAGAAATCCCTCACAGGGAAAGGCAGCGGCCCAGAGGCCTGGCCCAACCCGCCACACAGCAGGCAAATCCTGCTCAGCGACGAGCGCTGGGGGGCGAACCCTAAGGGGTCCCATCCCAGTTCTGGGGTGGGTGGCGAATTGGCCCCCCAAAACCAACACCTTGGCAGAACAGCAATGCATTCCTGCGGCTGCTCTGCCTGCTGGTAAGGTGGCAGGGGTCGAGTCCCCATCGACCAGTGCTCAAGCACAAAAATATACTTATGCCGAAAGACGGGGTGCTGGCAACATCCTCCGTAGGCAGAGCGCCACGATGACGTCCAGCCCATCGGACCAGTGGCTAAAAAGGTTGAGTGGGCTTCTAGGGTGCTCCCCAACTTCGGCAAAGAAGCGGCAAAGAAGCGCCGAAGGAGGCCCCCCAACCTAAGAGGCAGCGCTCGCAGGAGACACCGGGGCCCGCCCGAAGCGCTCCAGAGTGCTGCCGAATGTCTCATTCGCGCAGATTGCCAAGGAGAGGACGCTTATCGGCGTCCTGACAAAGGCAGTGCGGATGAGAGGATCCCCGGAACCAGTGGAAGTGGGTGGAAGCGGCACTGGCCGACCGCTGCTTCGAGCTGCTGGATTCCGAGCCCGGCCCCCACCTGGTCTCAGGGGCATGGGAAAAATCATCGCCACGAATCGCGCGATCCGTCCAGCTTTTATAAAGCAGCGGTCGCACAAGTCGGAGAGGTCTACCCAGGGGCGAAGCTGGTCGCTGTAGACTGGAGCGAGGTGCCCAGTAGACCCAGGGCCAGAGTGTGGGTGCCTGCCTCCCTTCAAGCGAGCCAGACCGCATCCTCAAGATGTTGCAGCGATGCAACCCACTCCTTCCGTCCTCGGACTGGAAGGTAGTGAAGGTGGAAAGGACGACAGGCCCCACGAACCAAGCGGTGGTCGTCCTCAACAAGGAGTCGCTGGCCCCGATTGAGGCAGCTAAAGGAGAGCTGAACTTCGGCTTCAGCTCAGTCACCATAAAGGTGTATAAGTCGGATGCAGCGGCCGAGGCGCGTCCTGTCGACAACCCAGTCGAGCAGGAAGCTGCCTCGGAGATCGAAGCACCCGACTGCGAGCTGGAGCCGGAGCTGGACGGCTACTCCTCTGACACCATGCTTATGCATGATTTTGAGGCCATGTGTCGGGAGGACGACGACATCGTCGACGACACTGACGCCGACATTACAGTGGTGGAGAAACCTGATGATGTCCCTTCGGGTACTACAAATCAATCTCCACCACTGTAAAGCAGCAGCACTGCCCTAATACTCCGCTTGGATGAGAGCGGAGCTGATGTAGTCCTAATCCAGGAGCCTTGGGTAGTTGGTGACAAGGTCTGTGGATTAGCGACGAAGGAGTACAAGCTAATCGCTGCTCAAAACGAAGGTAAAAATTCGCACCTGTATTCTTGCTAGAAAGCACCTTAACATCTTTCTGCTCCATAACTATAGCAACGGCGACAACACGGCAGTTAGCCTAGAGCTGCAAGGAATACAGCTGAGGTTGGTGTCGTCCTACATGGCGCACGAGGAAAGCGATCCTCCAGGAGAACTTATACGCGCGCTAACCAGCGAAAGCGAAAGTTCGGACATAGGCCTTTTAATAGGCTGCGATGCCAACGCTCACCACACACAATGGGAGAGCTCGGACACAAATGCGAGGGGTGAGTCACTATTTAGCTTTATCCTTGACTCTAATATGGTTATTTGTAATCGGGGTAACGACCCCACATTCATTATAAAGAACCGACAGGGAGGTCATTGACCTCACTCTAGTGTCTCACGCAATGTCAGACTTAATCGAGAGCTGGAAAGTCCTAGAGGACCATTCTTTCTCTGACCACAGGTACATCGATACAATCATGAGGCTCGAGTGCCCAAAACCAATTGATTTCATCAATCCCAGGACAGCCAACTGGGATAGATATATTAAAAAAAATGGAGGAATTGCTCCCCATCACGGCACCACGGTGCCCGGACACTCAAGATGACTTAAATCGTCTAGTGGACACATTCACGGAAGCATGCAACAAGTCATTTAAGGCAGCATGCCCCGCACCAAAACCGAGGGGAAAAAAGAAACCCCCATGGTGGTCAAAACAAATAGATATCCTACGTAAGAGTAGCAGGGCTCTCTTCAACAGAGCCAAAAGCGCCAACGAGGAGGAACACTGGGAAGACTACAAGCACAGTCTAGCCCCTCTACAAAAAGAAACAAGAAAGGCAAAAAGAGCCTCGTGGCAAAAAATTTTGCACAGAAATAGAGGAAACATCGGAGGCAGCAAGGCTGCGTAAGATCCTCTCAAAAACTACCACCTCGGTGGGATACCTCAAACGTAACGATGGTACGTGGACTAGCTCCAGTGAGGAGTCCCTGCACATCTTACTAGACACTCACTTCCCCGGATGTACAACCATTGAGCCGACCCATTCAGCTATAGTGGGCTCGGTCACCTCGATGGCACACATCCTCTCGAAACGGAACATCAGCTGGGCAGTAAACAGCTTCAACCCGTTTAAATCACCAGGCCCCTGACATGATTATCCCTGCCCAACTACAAAAGGCAGGAAACATGGCAACCAACTGGCTTCAAAGTATATTTTCCAAGATACTCATAATAGGGAAAAATTCCTGACGCATGGCTTAAGGCAAAGATTGTGTTTTTATTCCCAAAGCGGGAAAAGCCTCGCTCTCCACCGCAAAGGACTTCAGACCAATCAGTCTGTCGTCCTTTCTCCTCAAGACATTTGAGAGACTAGTCGGGCTACATCTAAGGACTACGATAAATCCAAAGATGCTGTCAGACTCACAACATGCCTACAGAAAAGGAAAATCCACAGAAACGGCACTTCACGAGGTAATCACCTCGGTGGAAAAATCCCTTTATTCAAAGGAATATTCCCTTATTGCCTTTCTCGATATCGAGGGAGCCTTCAACAATGTCATACCAAGAGCCATCACGGAAGGTTTGACGAGCCTGGGGGTGGACGATCACTTGGCGACGCTCATCGATCAATTGCTAATATGCAGGACGGTGACGTCGTCGATGGGGTCGTCCACTCAGTCAAGGTATGTCAACAGAGGCACACCGCAAGGTGGGGTTCTGTCTCCCCTTCTATGGAACATAGCAGTCAACAAGATTCTGTGTGACCTGGATGGGGGGACTGTAAAGTGGTGGCATACGCGGATGACGTTGCCATAATATTCTCGGGAAAATTCCCTCAAACACTCTGCGACCTAATGTTGCAAAACTCGCGAAACTGTCAGACTGGACAAAATCGCGCGGTCTGGGAGTAAATCCCCTCAAAAACGGAACTTGTATTATTTTCTCGTAAATACAAGATTCCCCCCCTTAACCCTCCAATGCTTAACGAATGCAGGCTATCATTCAGCGATAGTGCTAGTTACCTGGGGTTGGTAATCGATAGTAAGCTCAACTGGAACCAAAACATCAAAGAAAGAGTGAAGAACGCTACGATAGCTCTCTACAACTGCAAGAAAGCCATTGGTCTAAGGTGGGGTATTAACCCAAGTATAGTCCATTGGATATATCTAGCAATAGTTAGACCAATACTACTCTACGGAGTCACGGTGTGGTGGCCGGCCCTATCAAAAAGTCCATCACCAAAATGCTCGGCAAGGTACAAAGAACTGCCGCACTCTGCATCAGTGGAGCACTTCGCACCACTCCGAATGATGCTCTAAACGCTGTCCTGTGCCTCCAGAGTCCTGACCTCGCAGGTAAGGCTCAGGCACTCATGGCAGCGATTCGTCTTAGAGACTTCGACCAATGGGTACCGCAAAATATGGGACACTCATCCATTCTAAACAACAACAATAACGTCCCAACAAAATCGGACTACTGCATTCCGATGGAGTTTACTGAAACTCCCTTTGAAATAGATATCCCTCACCGTGATAGCTGGCTTGAGGGAACTCCGGGTCCTGGTGGAGCCATTCAAATCTTCACGGATGGCTCCAAAATGGACAACAAAGTAGGAGGAGGTATCTACTCCGAGCAACTAAACATAAGGCATTCCTTCAGGCTCCCGGATCACTGCAGTGTCTTTCCAAGCGGAAGTCACAGCGATCTGGGAAGCTCTGATTTGCATCCAAACAGTTGCCTTTTCGGCAACCCATATAAAACATCTACAGTGATAGCCAAGCTGCGATCAAATCACTTAATGCGATTACATCAAACTCGGCCACCGTAGCAAAATGCCGCAAATCTCTTCACGAGATGGCCCAGCAGTTTGCTATTAGCCTGATATGGGTCCCGGGTCACCAGGACATTGAAGGTAACTGCATAGCAGATGAACTGGCCAGAGCTGGCACTACCACCTCCTTTCTCCACGACAATGAGGATACATGTATGCCTATGGCCACCTGCAAGCTCATCATAAAAGAGCAATTCATGCGACTAGACGACAGTCGGTGGCAAAAACACACCACGATGTCGCATCACGCGACAAACGTGGCCCACTATAAACAAGAAGCGCACCACCGAGCTCTGCAAGCTAAGCAGAAAAAGGTGCAGCACGGTCATTCGATCCCCTCACGGGACACTGGCTAATAGGAACCCATGCCAGAAGGATGGGAGCCCCATACAATGATTACTGCCGCAACTGTAGAGATGAGGAAGAGGAGGAGACAGTGGAACACCTGTTCTGCTTCTGCCCGGCTCTCAGTAGAAGAAGGCTACAACACTTGGGCTCGCCCTTTTTCACAGACGTATCACTGATGTCCATCATGTGTCCCAGAAAGATAGCGAATTTTATTGGCGCGGCCGGATGGGATAATTGCTGACAGGATGGGAAGAATGATTCGATGGTACCACAACGGGCCGAAGCCGGCCTATGTGTGTCGGACTCATGACGGCCCGACAGCCGATACTACCTAACCTAACCTAACCTAACCTAACTTTCTTTGTTCCTTCTCGACCTACAATTGAATTAATTTCAATTAAAATATTAATCAATCATAAATTATTCATTAATTTACCGTTTACTGGATTTATCATCTTAATATTGAAATGATAGCCATCTAGGCCGCTCATTTCTACGATGAAGCACAATATCACGATTATTAAATTGGTCACCAACTATGACTATTGCTACTTCGTCAACTGTTTGTGCATTGAAATGCCTTGCATGTTGGCCAACCGGTGTTTTATAAGATCGAATAAAAATTTTATGATCATCCGATGGCATTCGATCAAGCGACGTTTTGAATACCTGAACCAATTCGTTATGCTCATGGAACATATCTTGCAAATCGAAAATAATTTTTCTCCGCATGTTGGTAATAATGGCACACTGACGATCAGCTTCTCCTTCCGCGTTCCCGACAAAATATAATTGCAAAAATTAGTGGTCTTCGTTGTCAAAAGGTAACATAGAGTCAGCTCGATGGTATATTTGACCTTGAATCTGAATAAAATATACGATAGAACGTTCTATTCGCATAAACAAAACTATATAATGAATGTTGAATGTTGGCATGAAGTTGTCTCTTATAATATTTGTGGCGCCAAAAGAGGTAATTTGAAAACTCGAATTATACTTTCGTATATTGTTCAAAAAATGATTAGACTCAGGTGTCAATCCATTAAGTAATGTGCTCAATGGTTGTGGTGGGCTCCCCAATTCAGGCAATTTCACTTTACCACTCGCACAGCACATCCCCTCTGTTTCATCTTTAAATTTATATTCTGACAATGGCGACAAAGGTCGTTTATTGGACCAATTATAATTTGCCTATGAGAAGCGTAATCGGTGACACTTTTGTACGCGAATGCAACACCTTGTAGATTTTGTATATGACGACGTTCACTTGCAGTTGATGTTTCATCATTGTTCCTTTGATTTGAACGGGACCTTGCTATGCGTAAACGATTATTTTCATTGCGATTTGTAATGTCTTGTCTAATCGACTTCACGGCTTCTCGAAGCTACAGCTCGCGACGAATTTCGCGTTTTCCGCCCAAGAGTAATCATTTCGACATTTAACTTTGAAAACCACAATGGTTGGTTTAAAACATATTTTAAAAGCAACAAATATACTTACACAAATTGCTATTTTTTTCAGAAAACAATTATTCACACAAAAAGTTATCAAACACAAATCTAATCTAATATATAAAAATAAGTCGGGTTTTCTTATTGTCGTAATAACTCCAGAACGCACGAACCGATTTGCACGGTTTTTTTCATTCGTTGGAAAGGTCTCGGGCCCGTTAGGTTTATAGCAAAAGAAAATTCACGAAAAATTTTAAAAAGAAAAGCGGAAAATGCATTTTTATTATCTACTATATACTACATACAGCGCCAAACCAATATTTTAAGTAGACGCCGGTGCGTGATACATTGTTTGACAGCTACTCATTGTTCTCGGCTCAGTTAATTTTTATGTGACAAACCGGGAATGTGTTCACTGTGAAAACAAAATAAAAAAAAAAAAAAGTTATTCGTTTCTTCATATTTCAATTGGAAACCATCAAATCAATCACGTGTATTGTGAACAGCAGGCATTTGCCTTTAAGGTGGTAAGTTGAACTCTGTAAATTATGTGGATCGTGCATTTAGAGGTTAAAGTGGACAGAGTCCACAGTCCAAAAATGCCTATAGGACGACGTGCGAACATCGGCCGCCCCACAAGACATGCAAGCCAGCAACAAGTGTATTTACAGCACTTAAGCGTTGATTCCATAACAAATCCCGATGATGTAGTAAATTATCCAACGGAGTTTTTGAACTCTCTGAGCTACCAGGATTTCCACCACATAACTTGCAACTCAAAGTTGGTACAGTTATTATGACATTGCGTAATTTGAATCCACCGCGACTTTGCAACGGTACTCGACTTTCGGTAAAAAGACTAATGCCGAATTTGATTGAGGGAACCATTATTAACGGAAAGTACGCAGGTGAAAATGTATGTATTCCTCGAATACCAATGATTCCGACTAATCTTCCGTTGGACTTCAAACGATTGTAATTTCCAGTTCGCCTTGCGTTCGCAATGACAATTAACAAGTCGCTAGGCAAATCGCTTAGTGTTTGCGGGATAAAATTTAGAAAATCATTGTTTTTCACATGGGCAGTTATACGTTGCGTGTTCACGAGTTGGGAAACCATCCGAACCATCCGCTTTGTTTGTGTTAACGTCAGACCAAAAAACAAAAAATGTGGTTTACCAAAGAGCACTTCAATGAAACGGATAATTTGCGAACACGTATAACGCTTCGATTCTGTATTTACTTTGATTCACTTTCATTTACTTAGAGAAGTTCAACTAAATAACACTTCATTTTTGTAGTCGAAATGAATTCATTACTGTTGTGAAATGAAATAAAATTTTTCCTTTTCAAATATAAAACAAACAAAAGTTTTTCTTCATATTTTAATCACCAAACGAAATGTTACAAAAAACGAAGCCATCTGGTGGCGAAACGGAGTTCGCCGGGTTTGCTAGTTCTATAATAAAATTTTCTGTTACAGAATAACACAAAATGAAAAGAAACGAGAAAGAACGTACGGAGTCGCTGTGAACGCGACTCTACTTTTATACCCGTACTCAGTCAGTACACATGTGATTTATGTGGAATTTTCAAACGTTGTATCAGTTTTACATTTTACATTTGTTTGTTTTCATCTGTCATCTACATCTACATCTACATCAGTTCTCACAACAACACACGTACACTGCACGAGGCAGAATCTGTGAGCGTGAGTGTGAGTGTGAAAAGAATCTGTAGCGACAATCATCCCCAATAAATAACTTACGCCGCGAGGGAAGGGAGAATATTTCAGCTGAAAATTCATTTGATCATTGTGGCTATAATAATGATCCGATCTGGACCAAATTCGGACATCTGGTAGATATGATAATTTTCAACGATACTGTATTTTTCGTTTTTCTCTATCTTCAAAATTGTGTACTTTCGTCTTTTTAAGGGGGCGGGCGAAATTTTGGAATACACTTGTTCAGATTTGGTATCACAGGAGTGTGGACAGAAAGTTTGGTTGCTCTAGCTCATATAGTCTCTGAGATCCAGGCTACACAAAATACAAAAAACCAAATCGACTCGTTTTTGTGTGAGTGCGAAAAAGAGGGAGCGAAGTTTTTATACCCGTACCCGAAGAGTAAAAGGGTACATTGTATTTGTGGTAAAAGTGGTTGTGTGTAACATAGAGAAGGCTTAATTTCCGACCCTATAAAGTATATATATTCTTGATCAGCATCAATAGCCGAGTCGATATAGCCATGTCTGTCCGTCCGTATGTCTGTCTGTCTGTCTGTCCGTCCGTCTTGTTTGTCGCCCATTGCTCGGAGGCTATAAGAGATAGAGCATCCAAATTGATAGATCCAATCCAAATCCATACTGATGTGTTCTCTCACCCTAGAAAATAGACGTAATCAGCAACTGCACCAGTTTGGTGTCGTTAGCCGAAGTAGCTGCAGACGCGGGTATTGCTGACTCGACTTCAATGCCATGTCGTGTGTTATGCGTCTCCCGTTACTTGGGTCAACATTATTTATGCGATAAGTTTAAATTAAATAATATTAATTATGTATAATTCTGCGCCTGAACATTCTCCCGGCCGTTGATCTGGTGTTCAACCATCGTCTGAGCGGACGGAAAAACGGCGTGGCATGGGGATAGGTGATGATGATCCGCGCCGTTCTTCTGGGGTGCTTCTTGATGGCATCGATTTCTATAATTTATAATAATTATATTATATTTATAATTTATAATTTATAACTAAAAGTGACGCAGCACTATTATGTGTTCGTGTGGGAAGTTTTGATGATCAATTGTTACCAGTTGCTGGTGAAGATCATCAAGTTCTTGGTATTCTGTATCCATTTTCATCCGTGCAAAATTACGTTGTAAAATCGGGTATATGTTGACTGTACTTCATTTGTTGTTTTGCTAAAGGTGCTGCTTATTTCTGTAGCACTGTAGCACTCTGAGCACTGCATCCAGGAGCCAGTGCAAGTAGACCAGTTCCTTCAGTGTTACGGTTGACGGCGATCCTTTGCATACTGTTTGGAGTGTTGATTGGGTGTTGAGTTTTTAACCACACCATGTCAGCTTTCGTTTGGGTTGCCTGACATAATCTTGCTGTATTATTGTTAAACAACTGAAACTCGCAGCGATTGTCAACATAGAACACAGTATGTTGATTAAAACAGATGAATTCCTCGTGTGGTAGTTTGAGGCAACGTCGAAAATTCTGTGGAGTTACAGTCACAGCTACTACGGGTGTTTTAAGATCGAACAAATTCCAACTTGATAATTCCCAGAACAGAGTTGATATGATGCTGAACACTTCGCGTTGAACTGTTGAGACCAGAGGTAGAGTGACCTTGAATACTCCACCTTGAGGCAGTCGGAGTTCCTTCGGCTTGCATGAGCCTGTATATTTGTATAAAATTTTGTGTCGTGACAGGCAACATTTGGTCTAGCTGATCTCTTAATTGCTCAGGTGACACTTACATATAATGGGATTATTTTCCGATGACGAATATCGATCAGTACATCGGATATTTTAGTTTGTGGAGTCAATAATGGATGTTTGATTTTTCAGTAGATTTAATAAAAAGTTCTCCTTTTAACCTTATCAATTACTTGTGCCTTTTCCTCACCGTATTTTGAGTCGAGAACACCAAAGAGACTGCTTGCTACATTTATAATTATATCAAGCGGTGATCTGCGTTTTCGAGAACCCTTCATTAGTATGCTTCATATTTGTAGCTCTTCGTACAAATATTGAAAGTGTCGAAATAATGAATTGTACGCTGGAACATGTTTTAGTTCATGGCACATGTGTCCTAGTTCAGACATTCCGAAAGACATCACTTGCATGTCCCTTCAATAAGCGTCTATGTCATAATATATGACGTAGACGTAAATCCATTCAGACGTAGATTTTCTTGAGGTTCTAAGTTTCTAAGACCCTTTCCTCGGTTTCCTCGGTTTTGGTGGTTACACCGTTTCCGTAATGTCTTCAATCCCATTGTTGGAGTATTTCATCGCTACTTCTTGGGAGAATAATGGGGCTAGACGACTGATGGGGCATTTGTATACACCGGACGCTGTTTTGACATCAACCACTTCATTACTGGAAGATTGTCTTCCTTCCCCAAAACTAATAAAACCTTCGGTTACGTTTAGTCCGGTGATTTTCCAACGATGCCGTTGCGCTTGTCCAGAACAATACAACGGTGGAATCAGTCCAGAAACTTCCTGATACTGTGCAGGGTTCATATGTTTTCCCCTTTTCCCGGTTGGTGAGTTCGACACCCTAAAACTGCAGCGCACAGTTCTAGACGTAGTAAGTATTGTTTGGCGGTGGGTGCCACTCGAGATTTTGAACAAAGTAGTCGTATAGACACCTTATTGATTGCGGGCGGTAACAATATTTTTTGAGCTCTTGTTAAATTTGTATGGCTTCTGCGATGGCATTTGCTCCAGTGAGACATGATGACTGTGTTGTGTTGCTGATCCTATAAAAATCTTACACTTACACTTTCAAAAAAAAAAAAAAAAAATTACACTCCGAGCTGCCAAATGATTCAAACAGTCAATAGTCAATAGAACTAAACTAACTGTCATCAGATGAAATTTATCCTCCGGGTTTATCCACACTTGTCGGTACATCTTCTCGATGACCGCTGTGAATACATACTTATGTATGCGAAACCACAATAGTATGGAAATAAGCTCACTCTGAACTATGGGTCCAGCGTGAAAAATGTCATTCAGCGATTTTCCGTTTGTTGATTTGCATGATGCATCAAACACGACTCGAAGTTTTGTGGTGATGCTTTCAGGCTTGAGCACACAGTGATGTAGTATAAAATAGTGTCTCTGGAACTTGTGTTGCTAGGACTATCTTCATGTGTGCTAGCCCTTCATACTCGTTCACATAGCTTTTCCAGATGTCTGGTGAGACACGACGCTGCAGTGACAGGAATCTTCTGGTTGCAATTTCCAAAGATCCCCCAGAGCTGAAGAGTGTTAGGAAAACGGCCGTCTGATGCTGCTTGTAAATTCTCTATAAAATGAGCTGCGCACTGTGCTTCGATTGGCTTACGTGGTTTTTCTTCCGTCTCTCAGTTGTCCAGGGTCAAGGATTTTTCCATTATTTCCTTTATTCCCGTTGCACAAATAGCTGAAGAACCGTTTGCCGAGTAGAAAGCGATACAAACCAGAATTTTTCCACCATTTAGCAGGCAATATCTTCTGATATATCCATCTTATCGGCAATAGTCAATTGTCCTGTGAAAATATGTGAATAATGTCTCTGTAAAACATATATTTACATTCCCTGCTTAGATGCGTTCAAAACATGAAGTTTTCCACCAACTCTCCTGTGAAAAGACTTAAATAAATCATCTCTGTGTAAAACATTCATTGGCATGTCCTGAGTAGAAAGCGTTACAATCCTGAAGTTCTTCACCATTTCCATCGCGATATCTTCTGATATACACTTTATCGACAGAAATCAATTGTCCTATGAAAAGACGTGAAAAATCTTTTGTGCAAAACATTCATTTGCATGCCCTAAAAGAAAGGATCCAAACCTGTAGTTTTCTGCCATTTGGCCCGCAATATCTTCTGATATATCAATTTTATCGACCGATATCATATGTCCTGTGCAAAGAACCAAGCAATCTCTGTGTAAAACATTCATTTGCAGAATAATTTGCAGAGAATAGTTCCTATGTAAAACATTAATTTGCATGTTCTGAATCGAAAGCGAAACAAACCAGAAGTTTTTCACCATTTCTATCGCAATATCTTCATTGTATCGACAGAAATCAAATGTCCTGTGAAAAGACGAGAATTGTTCCTGTGTAAAAAGCGATACAAAGCAGAAGTTTTTCCACCATTGGGCCCGCAATATCTTCAGATATATTCATTTTATCGACAGAAAACAACTTTCATGTGAAAGGACGTAAATAGTTCCTGGATAAATATATCCACTTTATCGACAGAAATAAAATTTCCTGTGAAAGGACAAGAATAGTTCCTGTTTAACACATTAATTTGCATGTCCTGAGCGATACAAAAGCGATACAAACCAGAAGTTTTCCACCTTTTAGCACGCAATATCTTCAGATATATCCATTTTATTGACAGAAATCAAATGTCCTGTGAAAAGACGTGAATAATTCCTGGATAAATATATCCACTTTATCGACAGAAATCAAATGTCCTGTGAAAAAGACGAGAACTGTTCCTGTGTAAAAAGCGATGCAAAGCAGAAGTTTTACACCATTGGGCCCGCAATATCTTCAGATATATTCATTTTATCGACAGAAAACAACTGTCGTGTGACAAGACGTAAATAGTTCCTGGATAAATATATCCACAGAAATATCGACAGGAATAGTTCCCGTGTAAAACATTCATTTGCATTTCCTGAGTAGAAAGCGATACAAACCAGAAGTTTTCCACTGTTTAGCACGCAATATCTTCTGATATACAGTACCACTTCAACCTCCGAAGAGACAAGTCGTATTACAGCAGTATAAAACCTCGCAAAAACCCCAAACTCTTATCAGCAAATCTGAAACAAACAAATATCAAACACAAAAGGAACACAAAAACAGAAAGACAAAAAACACAACAACAACACATAACTCGGGCTCAAGCCCCTTAGAAGCAAACATGCGGGAACCACCTGACCCAGACAAATCGTACAACACACAACTAGGCGAACCAAAATTCATAGTAATTAAACGTAGAGACAATAACACATTCGAAAGAGTATCACCGTTCGTCATAAAAAATCAATTGACTATGCCTGCAGTGGAGAAGTCGAGTCTTGCAAAAGAACCAGAGACGGCTCCCTTTTGGTCAAAACTAAAACTAATCTTCAAGCTACGAAATTACTAAAACTAACCCAAATTGCAGAAATGGAAGTTACATCAACCGAACATAGAACACTAAACTCCTCAAAAGGAGTAATTTATTGCAACGACTTACGATACATTGAAGAAGAAATAATTCTTAAAGAACTAAAAACACAAAATGTAACTGAAGTCAAGAAAATAATGAAAAACTAGCAACTAACCCCGATGATAACCACACCACACTGATCGAAACTGGACTTATTACAATAACTTTTGCTACTCACAAATTACCCGAAAAAATTAAGAATAGGTTACGAATCTGTACGCGTGCGCCCATACATTCCTCTGCCACTTCGGTGTAGAAAAATGCCTCCGCTTTGGACACCCAGCTCCTGTCTGCAAGAGTACAGAAATATGTAACAATTGTTCTGAACTTAAACACACTAATGAAGAAGAACCATGCAAAAACGACAAAACTGCCTAAACTGCAAAACAACCCAGAAATTGACTCAAAACACAGCCCCCTTGACCGAAAGTGTCCCACATTTCTCAAGCAACAAGAATTAATAGCCATAAAAAACAACAGAAAAAAGTTGACCATAAAACTGCTATGGGAATTTATTTCAATCGCCACGGTTACCAAAACAAAAACTTCCTACTCTAAAACACTTACAAGCGCTGCACCTCAAAATAGAATTACAAGCCCTCAAACACCAAAACACACAAAACCAACAAACACTGCACCCAACACTCAACAACAACATTCTGCATCTACGTCCCGTGGATACATGCCACACAAAAACAACAACAAAACACAACTGGACCAACCAAGACAACATCATCACTAACGCAATCTTATCAGCACCAACACCACTCCGTTCATGACGAGCCAGAAGACATGGAAACTGACAACACTAACCTAGCAAGCATTGATGCCAAAGCATATGGTTCACAACGCACTGAAGACCTAAAAATAAGAATCTTCCCTAAAGATAAGTCAAACCCCCTTTCTACTAACTTTAAACCTTCCAAAACAAAAGTCAAGCCCTCAAACAAAAATAAACACACCAACAATAGCGATAGCGAATCCTTCCCAACCCGAATCCTTAAACTTAAATGTCTCTTATAATACTTCAATGGAATGTCAAAGGCTACACAAACAACTATAACCAACTTCTTACTCTAATTAAAAATACTCCCCCCATGTTCTTTCACTCCAAGAAACACATATACAATATACCAATAACATACCAATCCCAATCAACTACACTCTTCTCAAAAAAATATCGCCACCAACAGTTTCGGCGGGGTTGCACTTCTAGTGCATAAGTCAATTCAGTACACTAACATCAGCCTCCCAAACGATCTAGAAGCTCTGGCAATTAATATTCAAACCAAACAAAATTTAAACACATTTTTCGACATACATCTCTCAAAACAAAACAGTCACAAAACAAATCCTCCAAAACACACTTAACACCCAACAAACACCTTCACTTATCACGGGTGACTTTAACGGATGGCACCCTTCCTGGGGCTCCCCAACAACAAACGCACGCGGAAAAATTATACAAAAATTCATTGACAATACACACCTTATATTACTAAATGACAAATCCCCACGCATTTCTCAACACACAATACATACACAAACATTGACCTTTCACTTTGCTCTTCAACCTTGGCTCCTTACACCAAATGGGAAATACTCGACGACCTTTATGGCAGCGATCACTTCCCAATAATCATCTCCCTTTTCCCACTAAACAATACTCAAAAATTTATCAGACCTTTCTTCAAACTGAAAGATGCCAATTGGATCCAATACAATGCGCTTACTTACAAAACAAACTCAAAAATTCCCTATTTCCCCAAAATGTAAACAAAGAAGCCGCCCAAATCAACAAAATAATTTTATACAGCGCAAATCTCTCCATCCCACAAACCTCATCAAACGGACAACCCTACAAAGTCCCTTGGTGGAACAAAAAATCTTAACCAGCTACGACAAGAAAAACAAAAAGCCTGGAAAATATTAAACCACAATATAACGTTAAGCAACATCATAAATTATAGACGCCTAAATGCCAAGTTTAAATTTGAAATTAAAAAATCTAAAAAAGAAGCTTGCAGCACGTTTACGTCAACAATTCAACCCTCTACCCCTTCATCCAAAATATGGGCTAATATAAGACGTTTCTGCGGACTTAACCCATCTAAACACATACACGGCATTTCGAACCCAGAAACCAACCAAATCACAACAGATAGCAAACGAAATTGCCAACATCCTGGCCCAACACTGGTCAGACCTTGCAACTGATTCGAATTTCTCAGAGGAGTTTCTAAACAATAAATACAAAAACAACACAGCAAACTATATTCCTTCCGCTACTGCTCAAAAAATAGAGCAAAAAATTACTAACCTCGAACTAGTCTCAGCACTACAAACATTAAAAAGGTTCCGCTCCAGGGCTAAATAGAATATCATACCAAATGATCAAAAAATAGCGCCCCTTCCTACAAAAAAACCGAATTACAAACCTCTTTAACAAAATTTTCGACAGTCACATACCACAAGCCTACAAAATAAGCCTAATCATTCCAATACTCAAACCTAAAACCGACAAAACAAAAAATTAATTCATACAGACCCATCTCTAAACTGCTGCCTAGCCAAAACTATGGACAAAATTATTGCCAAAAAGAGTATGGTGGTTTGTCACCCACAATAACCTGCTAAACCCAAACCAATTCGGCTTTAAAAAAGGCAAATCGACTTCGGACAGTCTACTATACGTAGACTATCTCATAACGAAGTCTCACCGACACACTTCACTCATCACTCTTGACTTTTCAAGAGCTTTTGATCGAGTTGGTGTGCATACCATAATCGACCAGCTCCAGCAATGGAAAACAGGTCCCAAAATAATAAATTACGTCCAGAACTTTATGCTCAATAGGAAAATAATCGTCCGCGTCGGTCCGCAGACATCAAATTCTCTTCCATTACCCAACGGAATCCCCCAGGGATCACCTATATCTGTCATTTTGTTCCTCATAGCCTACAATAAGCTATCAGACATAATCTCTTTACATAAAGAAATCAAGTTTAACGCTTATGCCGACGACTTCTTCCTAATAATTAGCTTCAACAGAAATAAAAACAAAAATCACAACCTAGACAATCTACTAAACGACATAGGCAAATGGGGCTCATACTCAGGGGCCTCTCTATCCCTACCAAAATGCCAGCATCTTCACATCTGCAATAAGCACAATTGCTCTTGCACCATAAGCTGCAATAACATCGAAATCCCTACAGTTACCACATTGAAAATTTTAGGAGTAACCATAAAACAACAAATACAAATGGAATACACACATAAACACACTTATACCATCACTTCACCAAAAACTAAACATAATAAAATGCTTATCTAGCGTGAAATTTAATTGCAACACAAACACGTTACTCAACGTTGCGAAAGCAACCGTCATAGCCAAAAAATAGAATACGGCTTATTCCTTTACGGACACTCACCCAAAAGCATACTAAACAAATTAAAAACTCCATTTAACGCTGCAATACGTCTGGCTCTCGGTGCCTACCGCTCCACACCCATAAATAACTTGCTTTACGAGGCTAACATTACCCCCATTGAACTAAAACGAGACTTACAAACAGCAAAACTCTGCAAAAACCTCATGAACTCAAAAAACACACCATTACACAAATTTATTAAACAACGAAAACTGAAGAAGAAAACTCCCCTGTCATAGACCGCATAATAACCACATGCAAGGGACTTAATTTGCCCAACAAGCCACAAAAGCTAACGAAATACGAACCACCATGGGACCTCCCCAACCTTGTTGACACAACGCTACATACTCACAAGAAACAAATAACTCTCCCAGAAACATATCGAAAACTTTACAGAGACAAAAAGAAAACTTAAAAACATACAACTTCATATTCACAGACGGCTCAAAAAATAAACTACACTGTATCATACGCCATCACAACAGAAAACACATAATAAAATATGGTATTCTGCCCCCCCTACTCATCAATACTGTCTGCCGAAACAATAGCAATCCTAGAAGCTATCGAACACTTCAAAAGCAAACGAGGCAAATTTGTCATTTGTTCTGACCCTAGCAGCAATAGAGTCCATAAAAATACAAACAATGATAATTTCTACCCAAATAAAATTAGATCACTAATAACTCATTTTAGCCCCTAAAATAAAAATAATGTGGATCCCTGGCCATGCAGGCATACCAGGAAATGAGTTAGCCGATGAAACAGCAAAATTAACAAATAAAATGCCCCTTATTTTTTACGCCAAACATAAGTTCGACAGACATAAATAAATACCTAAAAAACAGAGTTCACGAAAAGACAGAAACAAAATCTTTTACACTGTAGTCAATGGTACCAAAATATAAATTTGAACCACTCACACATTGGCGATTATTTTGGTTCCTGCCAACAAATCTTTAGCAGGCTCGACCAAACAAAATTAATCAGGCTTCGGTTAGGCCACACTAATATAACTCACCAACATTACCTGAATCACAACCAACCACCACCCTGCCCCTTTTTGCCATGACAGCAACACTACAATATCCCATCTACTAATTTCAAGCCCAAATCTCACCCATACCAAACAGACTATATTCAACAATACAAACCCCTAATTCTACTTAGCAACCCCAATCTAGATAGCATACAAAAAATCCTACTCTTCCTAAAAAACATCCAACTTATATCATAAGATCTAAAACCCCTTAATAAAAAAAAAAAAAAACAATGTACATAGATTATAAACTACCTAATCAACTACCTTCATAAATATGTAAAATAATATTAGGCTGAAATATTTTTTTCCGTAATGTCCACACACGACCAACATAGCCGAAGGCCTCGTAGCTAGTGCTATATCTCTAGTTAGCTAAGTTTTGTAAACTTCCCTATCTATTATAATAATAATAATCTTCTGATATATCCATTTTATCGGCAATAGTCAATTGTCCTGTGAAAATATGTGAATAATGTCTCTGTAAAACATATATTAACATGCCCTGCTTAGATGCGATGAAAACCTGAAGTTTTCCACCATTTCGCCCGCAATATATTCTATTATATCCATTTTATCGACAGAAATCAAATCTCCAGGGAAAAGACTTAAATAAATCATCTCTGTTTGAAACATTATTGGCATGTCCTGAGTAGAATGCGATACAATCCTGATACAAAGCCTGTATGCTCTTGGAGCTTCCCAGTGATTGCTCATAAAAGGCCTTATTCGGGAAATCCAATTTGTTTCTGATTACGGCAATCAATATTAAATCCCAAGTGGAAATATCGATGCTTAATCCCTTTAGTGATGCAAGGAATTCTATTGTTGTTATATACAATTCTTTAAGTGACTTGGCGTCGTCATTGACTGTGTAATGGTTGAGGAAGCGGTTCAGCACGGTATTTGCAACATCTCTGGGATTGTTGTATGCGTCAACTAAAAATTTTCCAGGCGTTTTCATAATTATCTTCCTTTAGATCGAAATGTCGGATCAATCTTTTTGCCTCGCCGGTAACGGTGGTTTTAAGATACCACATCCTTCGTACTGTAGACATGTAAGTTTCATGAACCATACTTGAGAACGGGTCAAAGAACTTCCGCCTCAGAGAATTGTTTCAGATTGCGTTTTACGGTTTTGACTATGGCTTTTTGTCGGCGACATAGTGAAGGCAACTTGCAGGAAGATTCCATTTTCTGTTGGCTCCAATCGCTTGATTGTGGATCGATTTTATGTTCCATATGAGCACTTAATGACTGCAAAAAGATTGTCAATGTTTTCGCTAAAGATTGCAACGTATTTTGTAAGAGTTATACGTAGGTCCTCGGTTTTATGGTTTTGGCGTTTTGGCATCGTTTTTGTTAAACCGATTTTATAAATCTTCGAGTATCAATTCCTTTCCTGGGAATCTTTTTTGATGTTCTTAATGCACTTCGAAATTTTTCTTCAATTTATTCCTGCTCATCTAAGGCCTTTGTGGCGGCAGCTTTATTCTCCTGTGATTTATCCATTATGTCAATGTGTTATGTGTTATGTCGATCTGTTACTTTTTACTTCTGACCCGTTGGAGGTGTTTTATTTGCTTTGAAGCTTTGAAGAAGTAATAGTACACTTGAAATATTGGATGGAGGAAGATTGTGCTTGTTTGCAGTTGATGGAACGCATTTACAGCAATTGCATATAGTTCTTGCTGCTGGCTTAAATTCTGAAAATGTCAGAACTACCGAATTTTTCAGTAGACGCTACTGTATGTGTATGGTCGATGACAATTTGTTTATGTGTAAAAGATTGTGTTGTTCACTGAATTTTTGCTCCTGTGTGGTCCTGTTGACTTGATGTCCAGATTTTTTATCTTTCTGCTGTACTGTCGATTGATTTGGAAGATGAGTACAGACTGTATGTTGTACTAGGACGAGACTGATTCTATGCGGGGATCGTATTCGGTGCATGTACATACATACATAGGTACTTTTTAACCGTAATAAATGAAACAGTTTATAGCTTCATTCCTAATAGAGGGTTCTCGTTAACAAGTGTGTTTTTGTTTTTTTCTTAGAGGATAATGAATATTTCGTGTATTCCTATTTAAAACATATGAATGACATGGACAATTGAAGTTATTAGTTTTTGTATGTGACAGTGATTAGTATTTTTTTTTTTTGTTAGGTTTAATTCAGCGAAACTTATAATATATTTAAATATATTCCACATTAATCAGATGTAGTCTTCTTTGGGTAAATATTACAATAGAAAGAGTTGTTCAAATACAAACTTTCAATAATAACAAAATTTTAAAACAATTTGTTCTGAAAAACGGATTGAGAAAGTTATGTCGACTGTAATTACTTATTTATTTCTCTTTGCGAAATCTGGGATACAATCAAAGTAGTTGTATGCAGCATGAATACTAAGAGGCCTCAGTGACGCCAGCTGTCTTCGCTACAAGAATACACAAGTGATTCAACACTTTGAAAGGGCTACCTTATAAAAAGAAAACTAAAATTACAGTAGTCACATCGCATATGAACATACATTTACATACATATATGTATGTTCATTTGTATGTATACATATGTACACATATAGCATACCCTACCTGGCTATTTAAAATTTTGTCAAATGTTTAAAATACCCACAAAAAGTTTCGAGTATCTTTAATCTTAAAACTATATGGATTAATATCATACAATATAGCTGACATCAGCAACTTACTTGCTAAATTGAATTTAATTAAATGTAAGATGAAATGTATGATTTTAACTGATATACATATGTATGTATTTAATCTTACCAATTTACCAATTCAGAGAACAGCTGTTTTAGAGAAGATAGCTTATCCAAACTGTTCATACTGTACACATACTCAATTAATTTTCAAACAGAGTAAAAAGATCGCATTATAAGCATTATTGAAAGCGGATTACAAGTCGTTAAAAGTCTAGGGTATTCAATATTCGGCGTCAAAAATTTGTTTTCATGATTGTCGTTGAAAGGTCGGAATTTATAAAAAGAGGGTAATCAAGAAAACGGAGTATTTGACTCAACGGCTCAATTCAATTCGGTCTAAACCATGTGTAATATCTTGTTCATAGTCTTTTATGTTATTTTTTTTAGTTAATGTTTCTTTTTGTCTAAAGACAAGCTTCGTTAACGATGCACATTTAAAGAAGTTTGGTGCGTAACATAATTCAATAAAAACAGTCTAATTATAAACAAATTAAGTATATTTATTGTTTATTGACCAAACATTATATTAATACAAATTTCACATAATACATCCAAAAGTAAAGTAACTAGTGTAAAACGATGTTGTTCCCAGCCGTTCCTTGAAATATCATTGAGTTATCGATTCGGTATATCTTAGCTGGGTCCTGCACAATCTTGGTGACTGAAATGAGGAGTTCCTTGGAAGAGAAACGTATGCGCGATTGAATAATGCTGTGCTGCAGTGGTCTTTGTACTTTACACCAGACAAAATAAAGTTTTTGAGTTTTTAGAGCAACTGTGTTTATGTGTTTACCAAGCAGACTCGTTTCGCTAAATTTGTGGAAAGTACTATACATACATACATATGTATATGTATGATCGCAAACGAAGAAAAATTCATTTTCACCGAAAATCAAGCCCAAAAGTTTTGTTGTGCATGTGTAAAAATTTGTAAATTTAATTTAACAGAATTTATAAAGACGTTGATGTTGTGTTAGTGTTAATGAAAATAGCGTGATTTTCACTTTACAATTTATGTATTTAAGACCAATTATTTAAATAATTCATTGTGCTCATTCAGCAGTTCGTCCAGCTTTCCAACTGCCGCAACGTGAAACTACGCGATTGGCGAGTCCGTTTCCAAGGTCTACACGACTTATGATTGTTCTCTTTTTATGTCATGATCATAGACGGAAGAGTTAAGTCAGGTTAATCGACGTTTGCGATTTTTCCATTGCTGAAATCTTTTGGAACCCGCTTTGTACATTTTCCATCTTTCATGTAAGGCAATAAGCGATTCAGATCACTGCATGGGCCATAAATAAGGAATCGTTTCCGACCCCATAAAGTATGTATATTCTTGATCAGCATCAATAGCTGAGTCTATGTTTGTCTGTCTGTCTGTCCGTATGTATGTATGTCTTTCCATCTGTCTGTCTGTCCGTCTTGTTTATCGCCCATTTCTTGGAGGCTATAAGAGCTAGAGCAACCAGACTGATGTGATATCTCACTCCTAGAAGTGTGTTTCAAAATTTCGCCAGACCCACTTCCGCCCCCACAAAAGGAGAACATCTGTGGCATCCACAATTTTAAAGTTAACAGATAGGGAATTGCAGAATCATAGAGAAAGCCCATATCTATCAGAGGCACGAATCTGAATCGGGTCGGATCATTAGTAAGTCACAACGGAGAAAATCATTTGGAAAGGCATCGTTCCCTCTCGCTCTCTTTCACACAAAAACAAGTCGCTTTGATTGTTCGTATTTTGTGTCGCCTGGATCACAGAGACTATGAGAGCTAGAGCAACCAAACTTTCTATCCAAACTCCTGTGATACCAAATCAACACAAGTGTAATTAAAAATTTCACCCCGCCCTCTTCCGTCATCCTCTAAATACGAAAGTTCACAATTTGAAAATAAAAAAAAACCAATGAGAGTGGACGTGCTGTGTCCCTGTTAAAGCTACACTACTTTTATACCCGTACTCAGTCAGTACACATGTGATTTACATACATAAGTGGAATTTTAAAATATTTCATCATTTTTTATATTTTAAATTTTTTCCGGTATCTTTAATCTACATCACTTCACACAAAAACACAGCAGAAGGGTGGTCGGCTAGCTGCTAAAATGAATTTCATCATTGTGGCTACAATAATGATCTGATTTGAACCATATCGGATCGGATCATTATTAAAGCCACAATGACGAAATTAATTTTCAGCAGCGAGTCCCCCCACCCCCCGCAGTAAAAACGACATTTTGGGTTGATAGCCGCTACTGATTATCTCTACGCAGTGTTGTGTGTTGTGTTGCCAGATGCAGGAAAAATGTAAAATCTAAAAAAATTATAACAATTTTTAAAATTCCACTTAAATCACATGTGTACTGACTGAATTTCTTAAATCAAATTATTGGTATGGAACACACGTTCGATGAGATTATTTTGCAAATTAACAATTGTTCAGAAATCTATTGAAATTTGTTGATAACATTTTCTCCATGGCCTATATTTAATAATTGTTTTAAAAAATTTTTCAATAAATTATCTGATATTGACTGGGTCGTATAAAAGGTGTGTGTCGACGATGAATCACAATTTCCTATGTCGCTGTGCTGTCAACAACTATAATTCCAGTAACGTCGTCAGCAACAGGGGCATTGAATCTACGTACGTGCTCTCCATCTGATGTTGTGTTAGTATTGATGAAAATAGCGTGATTTTCACTTTACATGTCTGTCATTCCGTCTGTCTGTCCGTCCGTCTGCCTTGTTTGTTGCTCAGTGCTCGGAGACGATAAGATCTAGAGCAGCCAATTTTTTTCCAGATTGATGGTGTATCTCACTTATACTATTTATACCCGTACTCGAAGAGTAAAAGGGTATATTGTATTTGTGCTAAAAGTGGATGTGCGTAACATAGAGAAGGAGTAATTTCCGACCATAGAAAGTATATATATTCTTGATCAGCATCAATAGCCGAGTCGATATAGCCCTGTCTGTCCGTCCGTCTGTCCGTCTGTCCGTCTTGTTCGTCGCCCATTGCTCGAAGGCTAAAAAGAGATAGAGCAACCAAATTTTTTCCAGACTGATGTGTTCTCTCACTCCTAGAAAAAGTTTAAAATTTCCGCCCCGCCCACTTCCGCCCCCCACAAAGGGCGCACATCTGTGGCGTCCACAATTTTAAAGATAACAGAAAACGAAAAAATGCAGAATCATAGAGACAGCCCATATCTATCAGGGGCCCAAATCTGGATCGGATCGGATAATTAATATAGCCACAATAGACAAAAACATACGCAAAAACTTCGCTCCATCCCTTTCGCACTCACACAAAATCGAGTAATTTTGGTTTTTCGTATAAATGAGCGCCTCGTTCTCAGAGACTATAAGAGCTAGAACAACCAAATTTTTTGCCTAGACTCCTGTGATATCGCTTCAGTGCAAGTTTATTTCAAAAAATTTTGCCACGCCCACTCCCGCCCCCAAAATACGTAAATCCACAATTTTGAAGATAGAAAAAAAATAAAAATGCAGTATTGTAGAGAATGACCACATCTACCAGATTCCCGAATTTGGTTCAGATCGGATCATTATTGTAGCCACAATGATCAAATGAATTTTCAGCTACGAGCTGTCCCCTTCCACTTGCGCCGTAAGTCATTTATTGGGGTTGATTGTCGCAGCAGCTTCTTCTCACACACACTCTCACGCAAAAAACATGCTGCCTCGTGCAGTGTACGTGTGTTGTTGTGAGAACTGATGTAGATGATGTAGATGTAGATGTCGATGACAGATGTAGCAAAAAATGTAAAATGTAAAAATGATAAAACATTTTAAAATTCCACATAAATCACTGAGTACGGGTATAAAAGTAGAGTCGCGTTCGAAGCGACTCCGTACGTTCTCTCTCGTTTATTTTAAAATTTCACACCGCCCAACAAGGGGCGCACATCTGTAACGGCTACAATTTTAAAGATTATAAAATTCGGAAAATGCTGAATCATAGGGAAACCCATATCTATCAGATACCTAAATCTGAATCGGTTCGGATAATTGTTATAGTCACAATGCACAACCCGTTTGGAGAAGTTTCGTTCCTTCTCGCTCTCTCTTTCTCACACAGCAACGCGTCTGCTTTACCCATTCATCAGGATAAAGATTTTGAAGATTTGGTTCAGATCGGATCATTAGCGAGACGTTAGATCAACTCTTTAAAACTATTTTAAATAGATACACCCCCAGCTATTTGAATAAAGGAATTACTGAAAAACGTTTATCACAACAAGATGGGTTTGTTTTATTCTAAAATAAAAGAGTTATATTTTGTTCCATAGTGCTATTTAAAACGCACTTTTGCTATTCAAAATATAAAATACTAGACGGGCCCGGTCACGCTTCACTGCGACACATTGTGCTAGCTTGCGTAAGCAAGAAGTAAGCCGAATAATACTATGTTTAAAAAATGTATTTTTAAAATAATTGGAGGGTATAAAATACCCAATATCCCGTTCCCGTTTGAGTCATCTTCAGTTGATCGTCTCCCATTCCTTCTCGCACGGATTCCCTGGCAAGTTTTTCCCCAGAAAACTTTAATGCACCATAATACTCGCAAAAAACGTTTATTTTTCCCAATGCCAACGCTAGGATGCAAGCTGTAATCATTGCTACAATCGTATCGTAACGCTGCTCGATTCAAATCTCTTGTTCTGTGTCGCAAATTATCTATTTGTTGACCTCAGTTGTTCGCTCGATGATTTTGGATTGCCAACCGAGTCGTTTCACGGGCTGCCTCAATTTGCTCTTGTGATCGAGAAGCACGAAGTCGAGCCATACTAACGCAGCGCTGTTCACGTGCAATTTCTTGTTCTTCTTCAGTCCTTTCATTTTCAGTGTTTCGTATCCATCTTGCAATACGGCTTTGTTGGGAAAGATTCGATCGTCTTGGTCGCGGCATTTTTAAATAAACTTCACTTCACTTCAATTCACCTAAAATTTTATTTAAAAACTTAAATTTTCAACCATTTATTCATGGACGAAATTACTTCGAGATGCTGTTTGTTATTCCAAGTCTGATGCGTTTTTGTTAATAGTTAATCGAACGTAGTTTGGCTTTGTTCAACCTAATAAAAGTTAAACATATCTGACATATGTACTACATCTATTTTGACATACATGTCGACTCTATGTGATTGAGAATGCGAATTGGAGGATTTCTTTTTTGTTTTGCCACGTTTTATAGTGACTGACGTTTACAGTATCCTATATGAATCTTGTGGCTCTAAGCTACATACCCACCAGTTTTCAGGCATATTGGTACAGCCGTTCTTGAGTTATAAATTTTTTAACTAACATGAATTTCTTTTTTATAATATATATTGATAACATATATAAAATAACTGTGCTTGCTTTACACAGTCGATGTTAAAAATTTTTGGATCATATAGGACTGCAAAAATGTTATTGTAACTAATTTAACAGTTGTGTTTCTTAGATAATACCGAAGGAGGATATCAATATATTTCACATCCGAATAGCCAGTTTGCACCAACAGCTACGTCACTTGCTGCGGAGTATGCTCACGAGTTTCCAGTTTTTCATCCGTGGTACGGGTCTAGACCGCACTACTTTAAGCCATCAGTTGAAATTCCATACCATTCGCAGAACTCTTGGCTTTTGGAGAAACTAAAATCAAAAATAAACTTCTATACTCTCGGAAAAATATTATTAAAGATTTTGATTTTAAAAAAAAAACTATAAAATTTATTGTGCTTATTTTTTTGCTTTTGGTTTTACCGAAGCTAAAAAATATTTTTAAAGATGAAATGATTGCCGAAAGTGAGGGAACGGAAAGAAAATTTCTGCAAACAGATAAAGGTAAGAATTCACATATTCGTATAAATAAAGTTACTAAAAAATATTCTTTTTAGATGAATTAGAACAACGAATTGAAAACCTAAACGACTTTCTTATTATTCTTTTACGCCATTTTGAACAAAGAAAACATTAGATCTTGATTTTGCATAACATAATTGTATAATATTGCAATGGCATCTTTTCGAAGTTGCGTCAGTTTTATTTAATTATTTAAATGTAAATCTCCTTAACAAAAAATATAACTTTATACAAAAAATTTAAGAAAATATTTCCGTTAAAAAATAGCAGAGTAATCGGATAGAATATGCAGCTCCCAACCAGAAGGCACTCAAGCTTTGTCCCCTTCAGAACGAGGCGGATCGACTTTGTTAGAAAGTGCTGTATCATCTTTTATCAGTATTGTTCGAAGCAGCCTTTGGCAACAAGCTCTTTGCGCTAACCGTTGCTCTTAAAATCAAATGCAAAATCGCTCTGTGTTATCTCGCTCGCTCACTAATCATAGATAACGCTTTTGCTGTCCAAGCCCGAGTGCACAGCGTGGGCAGTTTGAGCGGCTTGCATTGACCTTAAGAAGAGAAGTCGAAAACTTGAGAGCAAACAGAATGGTTCATATGGTCCGACTATCCTCGTAGAATTTAATATATAAAAATATATATAAGTAATATTTCTACTTCTCCCAACTAATTATACGAGACATTTAATATGTTAAAATACTATTTATTGAATGGCGTATGACCTTGTGGAGTAGTTAAATGTATTTGATTGAGTAATTAAAGAGCATCTTGACAAGACATGAAATGTGAGAGTAAAAAATAACTTATCCTATTATATACCGGCGACCACAGCCCTCTGCTGCTGGCGCGGCGCCGGCGTAGGGAAACATAAAAGTGCTGACAAAATGCAAACCTGACAGAAATTCGTCCGCACAGTGTACAATTTCGTTAGCACTCGTTAACTTATACATGCATATATTATATGTTTATAACCCGCGCCACGAACACATGGCTTGAACACATGGCTTTGATTTTTGAAATCCAAGAGAATAAAGCCAAGTTTTTAAGTTTATATGAATTCGCATACTTAATTATTTGTGGAGTTTATGCAAACGGTCGGAAAAACCGCGCTTCCCGGTTCGCAGCTAAGTAGAACTAAGTAGACGTACATTTTTTAAAATTATTTAAATTCGGGAAAAACGACATCACAATATTGTACAAACTTTATTGTGTGCTAGCAGCAGCAATAACGGAATCGGAACCGTTTGTGTACATATGTATATACAGCACAATCGTATGTGCGCTGCTTGCCGTTGCATTTTCGCTCTTCGCTTATACATAGCGTTTGATCCAACATACGCTTGCATCGTTAGATCTGCGCAGACGGCTTGAAAAACTCTGTTTCGTGGAGATCAAATTTAAAATCAAAATATATATGAGTGACGAGAATCTAAATATCAGCTCCGCCTCGGATGGCATGCCGTCGAGTAACGCTCCTGTTGGCGAAGTGGTGGCCAGTGCTTATCCAGCTACTAGCTACTAGACCGACTGCAAGCCCTGTGTTCCCAATTGGATGCCGAAAAGTTGTTCGACCTGAAAGGCTGTCTGAAGCTGTTGGATTAATTGGACTCGAATTTCTATGTCGCTCACGACCGACTGGAAGAGCAGGTTTTTCAAGCTGTTACTAGCGATTTGCCTGGCCAGTTCGGCACTGCCTTGCTTAAAATGAAAAACATTCTGCAGCGCTAATTGGGATAATTGGGCTAATTGTATAAATCCCAGTATATCCCAATCCATCGTGTACATGGCCAATCGATCGCGCTTGCCGCAGCTGCAGCTGCCCAGGCTCAGCGGAGTCTATACAGAATGGTAAAGCTTCTATTCCATGTTTATCGCTGTCATTGATAGTGAAGCTGACTTCTATTGAGAAGATGCAACAATTACGTTCATATTTGAGTGGCGTGGCGATGATGGTATGTATCAGTTCGTTGAAGATAAACTGGGATAATTACACTGCAGCATTAGATATTCTCAAATAACCATTTGATAATAAGCGTCTTATCCTACAGGCACACATACGAGAGATATATGGCTTGAGCGCGGGTATTCATCGGTTTGTAAGCTGCGGGCGTTTACGGACAACGTCACTGCACAACTTCGTGCTTTGGAAGCTCTCGCGACAAAGGAGGAAATCGCAGATTGCGTAATCGGTCACGCAGTCGTGCAGCAGTAAGACAGGGTGACGCAATCTACCTCGATAGTCGCAGTTTCGCCCAGCGCGCCCCATTCCTCTCGTATCTCATCTGATGTGTTGCTTCTAGCTACTGCTATTGTGCTCATTAAAGATCTAGCTGGCACATTTGTACCACTGCGAACTCTTTTGGGTTCTGGTTCCCAAGTTCGTTACTTCTCGTTTTATTAAGCAGCTAAAACTTCGAAAAATAATATTTTTGGTGGCAGTTTCTTGCATTGGAGACGTCAGCTTCTGAACAGACGGATGCTCAGTCGATCTCGTCCTTAAATCGCACCCCCGTCGTCATCGTTCGTTGAATTCTGTTCAGTTAGATGAGTTGGTTCGCCAGTTCTGGGAAGTAAAACATGTCTTCCGTAAGCCGATGTCAAGGATGTCCGCAGAAGAGCTTCATTGTGAAGAGCTCTTCAAGCATCACTATACCAGACTGCTCTCGGGGGAATATTCCGTTCGTTTGCCGATGAAGCGTGACGTAAGCCTGTTAGGCGATTCGTATGTGCAAGCGAAGAGGCGATTTGAGAATCCTGAGCGCTAGTTTAGTCTGAATCCAAAGATAAAGGAGCATTACTCAGCATTCATTAAGGATTTGTTCCTCAAAAATATGTGGTTGGTGCCTAGCTCTCAAATACATGAGTGAATATATTTCCTGCCGCACCATTGCGTCATGAATCTGGTACTCATTGAGCTTTGAGGTGGCTCAGAGGGGGCCTAGCTGAGGCCACCGGACGGGTTGCAGGTTTCGGATAGCGAACGGCCTACTGGGTAGGCTAGCTGCGAAAAAGCAGGCATCCCAAAGAAATTCAACACAGTTAAGTCTGAGGGAGAGTACCGAAAATATGCAGTCCCGGACAGCCAGCGGGTGTTCGCGACGCAGCAACACTGACGATGCGCTTGTGGTGTCGCCTCCTTTAAGTAGCTCACACACATCCCTACACACAACCTACCCACATCCCATCCGCACACACTCACCTCACACCGGGCCGGACTAAGAGTGTCATACGAACCGTGCCGAGAGTCAGCCTGGCTGGGGGACCGGTATAAAAACTAGCCCAGTCGTGAACGGTGTGCTCAGGGACTTGGCTGCCCCTGTTCTAAGTATGCCTTATCCGGGCAACGCGAATCTCTGCCCGGACGGACCTTGCCCCTTCTTTGCATCTCGTGGGATCAGAATGGAAGTTAAAAACAAAAACAACAACAAAAACTGAGGCCGGCACTCCCCAATTGCCAACTGGGAGCAATCCCAAACAGGGAAAGGCAGTGGCCCAAAGGCGTGGCCTAACCCGCAATACAGCAGGAAAATCCTGCTCGTCAACAAGTGCTGGGGCGAACCCTAAGGGGTCCCATCCCAGTTCTGGGGTGGGTGGCAAATCGGACCCCAAAACCAACACCTTGGCAGAACGGCAATGCATTCCTGCGGCTGCGCTGCCTACTGGTAAGGTGGAAGGGGTAGAGTCTCCATCCACCAGAGCTCTAGCCACACGTTACACGTATGCCGAAAGACGGAGTGCTGGCAACATACTCCGGAGGCAGAGCTCCACGATGATGTCCAGCTCATCGGACCAGTGGCTCAAGAAGGTTGAGTGGGCTTCTAGGGTGCTCCCCAACTTCAGCAAGGAGGCGCCAAAGAAGGAGGCCCCCCAACCAAAGAGGCAGCACTAGCAGGAGACGCCGGGGCCCGCCCCAAAACGCTTTAGGGTGCTGCCGAATATCTCATTTGCGCAGATTGTAAAGGAGAGGACGCTGATCGGCGTCCTTGACAAAGGCAGCGTGGATGAGAGAATCCCTAGGAACCAGTGGAAGTGGGTGGAAGCGGCACTGGCCGACCGCTGCTTCGAGCTGCTGGATTCGGAGCCCGGCCCCCACCAGTCTGCAAAGACATGGGGTGGTTCCAGGGCACATTAAAAATCATAGCCTGGGAATACGCGCGATCCGTCCAGCTCTACAAAGCAGCGGTAGCTCAAGTCGGTGAGGTCTACCCAGGGGCGAAGCTGGTCGCTGTTGACTGGAGCGAGGTGCCCAGTAGACCCAGGGCGAGTGTGGGTGCCTGCCTCCTTCAAGGAGCCCGACCGCATCCTAAAGATGTTGCAGAGATTACTTATGGACTTTTAGATATGGTAGAGCGTACGATTTCTCTGCGATGCACACCAGCATTGCAACACAATTATTCCATTATCCTCCCTACTGCTTAATCTCTGCGAACATTATCATCACTTACGTCTCTTGAAGCAAGCAATCCTTCAAGGCAGCGTTGTCTCTTGGAGCTCACTACTCTCCGAGACCGTCAAACCAGACGTGCAGCCTGAAGGCCTGCCTTCGCCGAGTCTGTAGATTTTGCCGCGCCGGGACTCATAGAACTTAGTTTGATCTCTGGATGTGGTAGCTGAATGATAAGGTCTCCTGGTTAAAGAAGAAGCCGACACGATTAAGGTGGTAAAAGTGGGATTTTTCTTGATTTGTGTTATTTTACAGAGTTATTTTACGTGGCTACTCATGTGGGCTAATCGATGTGGTGGTCTGGTAAGATGGGATCGGAAAATAGTGCGCTCCAAGAGGCGTAAATGATGTGGAGGGCTCCGAGAGACAATAATGTTGCGGAGGATAATACGCTCCGAGATCGATACGAAATGTTGGGGAAGAAAATGCATTCCAAGAGGAGGGAGGAGATAATGCGCTCCAAGGAGGAATGAAAACAAAGGTTTCTGTTCTCCGAGGAAGAGATGTATTGCAATGCTGCAATGTTTCGCAGAGGAGTCGTACAGAAGAGCTCTGGCGACGCTACTTGTATTCCTAAAAGTCTCGTGTTGTGCATCTGCTTTGCTCCTAACACGTTTTGCTGACCAGCTGAAAGTGTGCCGCATGTGCTTGCATCACGGTCACACTGTCTGATCATTTGTATAGGGGGGAAAAGCTTTGAAAGCTGACAAGTGTGGGACTTAGAATTACCTCACCCACCAACAACGCCTCCTATCCTCCGTAACCCTTTACGGTTGATAGCATGAGAACCGCCACTAAGTCCTACCTAGGGTGCGCTGTCTTTGCAGCTGATCCTTGCAGAGTAGGTACTCACGGCATATCAATTGCTTTGCGAGCAATATCGAGACTGATCGTTTCGTTTGTGTTTTCCTCCACTTCTGCCAAGGTTTTCTGTACCGCTTTCATCACTAGTCGACTGCGAAGGCCACGATACTGCAGCTGGCTGGTATGCCAATCGCAGGATGCGAGCGTACATGACGTTTCACAGTAGCGGGATGAGAACGGAATCCTGTGGAACCCCTTCTGTAACTTGCCGTCGTTTTTGTCTAATCGATGTGCCGTACAGCAGCACTCTGTTTTTGAGGTAGTTAGCTACTAGGCTAACCAGATACTCGGATATACCTAGTCTGGAGAGGGCGTCGATTTTTGTCCACCTTGCAGAGTTTAATTCATTTTTGACATCCAGGGTGGTTATGAGGCAGTACTATTTGGTGCCACCGTGCCATCTCCTCCCAGCTAGGGCTTCGCGGAATTTACCCACCACCATTTTGATCGCGTCGATGGTGCTTCTCCGCCTCCTGAAACCGAAATATAGGTTGAATAGTGCCTGGAGGCTATCGATCTTAACTTCTATTCGACTTACGATGATTTGCTCGAACAGGTTCCTTGTTATGTCAAGTATACATAGCGGCCTGAACCCTGACGCGTATCCGGCTATGGCGGTCGTTTGGACTGCATGGGCTGTTATATCGTCTGGTCCTGGCACTTTTCTTGTCTTCAACATATCTGACATATGTACATACATCTATTTTGACATACATGTCGACTCTATATGATTGAGAATGCGAATTCGAGGATTTCTTTTTTTGTTTTGCCACGTTTTATAGTGACTGACGTTTACAGTATCCTATATGAATCTTGTGGCTCTAAGCTACATACCCACCAGTTTTCAGGCATATTGGTACAGCCGTTCTTGAGTTATAAATTTTTAACTAACATGAATTTCTTTTTATATAATATATATTGATAACATATATAAAATAACTGTGCTTGCTTTACACAGTCGATGTTAAAAAAATTTTTGGATCATATAGGACTGCAAAAAAATGTTATTGTAACTAATTTAACAGTTGTGTTTCTTAGATAATACCGAAGGAGGATATCAATATATTTCACATCCGAATAGCCAGTTTGCACCAACAGCTACGTCACTTGCTGCGGAGTATGCTCACGAGTTTCCAGTTTTTCATCCGTGGTACGGGTCTAGACCGCACTACTTTAAGCCATCAGTTGAAATTCCATACCATTCGCAGAACTCTTGGCTTTTGGAGAAACTAAAATCAAAAATAAACTTCTATACTCTCGGAAAAATATTATTAAAGATTTTGATTTAAAAAAAAACTATAAAATGTACTGTGCTTATTTTTTTGCTTTTGGTTTTACCGAAGCTAAAAAATATTTTTAAAGATGAAATGATTGCCGAAAGTGAGGGAACGGAAAGAAAATTTCTGCAAACAGATAAAGGTAAGAATTCACATATTCGTATAAATAAAGTTACTAAAAAATATTCTTTTTAGATGAATTAGAACAACGAATTGAAAACCTAAACGACTTTCTTATTACTTCTTTACGCCATTTTGAACAAAGAAAACATTAGATCTTGATTTTGCATAACATAATTGTATAATATTGCAATGGCATCTTTTCGAAGTTGCGTCAGTTTTATTTAATTATTTAAATGTAAATCTCCTTAACAAAAATATAACTTTATACAAAAAAATTTAAGAAAATATTTCCGTTAAAAAAATAGCAGAGTAATCGGATAGAATATGCAGCTCCCAACCAGAAGGCACTCAAGCTTTGTCCCCTTCAGAACGAGGCGGATCGACTTTGTTAGAAAGTGCTGTATCATCTTTTATCAGTATTGTTCGAAGCAGCCTTTGGCAACAAGCTCTTTGCGCTAACCGTTGCTCTTAAAATCAAATGCAAAATCGCTCTGTGTTATCTCGCTCGCTCACTAATCATAGATAACGCTTTGCTGTCCAAGCCCGAGTGCACAGCGTGGGCAGTTTGAGCGGCTTGCATTGACCTTAAGAAGAGAAGTCGAAAACTTGAGAGCAAACAGAATGGTTCATATGGTCCGACTATCCTCGTAGAATTTAATATATAAAAATATATATAAGTAATATTTCTACTTCTCCCAACTAATTATACGAGACATTTAATATGTTAAAATACTATTTATTGAATGGCGTATGACCTTGTGGAGTAGTTAAATGTATTTGATTGAGTAATTAAAGAGCATCTTGACAAGACATGAAATGTGAGAGTAAAAAATAACTTATCCTATTATATACCGGCGACCACAGCCCTCTGCTGCTGGCCGCGGCGCCGGCGTAGGGAAACATAAAAGTGCTGACAAAATGCAAACCTGACAGAAATTCGTCCGCCCAGTGTACAATTTCGTTAGCACTCGTTAACTTATACATGCATATATTATATGTTTATAACCCGCGCCACGAACACATGGCTTGAATTTTTTGATTTTTGAAATCCAAGAGAATAAAGCCAAGTTTTTAAGTTTATATGAATTCGCATACTTAATTATTTGTGGAGTTTATGCAAACGGTCGGAAAAACCGCGCTTCCCGGTTCGCAGCTAAGTAGAACTAAGTAGACGTACATTTTTTAAATTATTTAAATTCGGGAAAAACGACATCACAATATTGTACAAACTTTATTGTGTGCTAGCAGCAGCAATAACGGAATCGGAACCGTTTGTGTACATATGTATATACAGCACAATCGTATGTGCGTTGCTTGCCGTTGCATTTTCGCTCTTCGCTTATACATAGCGTTTGATCCAACATACGCTTGCATCGTTAGATCTGCGCAGACGGCTTGAAAAACTCTGTTTCGTGGAGATCAAATTTAAAATCAAATATATATGAGTGACGAGAATCTAAATATCAGCTCCGCCTCGGATGGCATGCCGTCGAGTAACGCTCCTGTTGGCGAAGTGGTGGCCAGTGCTAATCCAGCTACTAGCTACTAGACCGACTGCAAGCCCTGTGTTCCCAATTGGATGCCGAACAGTTGTTCGACCTGAAAGGCTGTCTGAAGCTGTTGGATTAATTGACTCGAATTTCTATGTCGCTCACGACCGACTGGAAGAGCAGGTTTTTCAAGCTGTTACTAGCGATTTGCCTGGCCAGTTCGGCACTGCCTTGCTTAAAATGAAAAACATTCTGCAGCGCTAATTGGGATAATTGGGCTAATTGTATAAATCCCAGTATATCCCAATCCATCGTGTACATGGCCAATCGATCGCGCTTGCCGCAGCTGCAGCTGCCCAGGCTCAGCGGAGTCTATACAGAATGGTAAAGCTTCTATTCCATGTTTATCGCTGTCATTGATAGTGAAGCTGACTTCTATTGAGAAGATGCAACAATTACGTTCATATTTGAGTGGCGTGGCGATGATGGTATGTATAAGTTCGTTGAAGATAAACTGGGATAATTACACTGCAGCATTAGATATTCTCAAATAACCATTTGATAATAAGCGTCTTATCCTACAGGCACACATACGAGAGATATATGGCTTGAGCGCGGGTATTCATCGGTTTGTAAGCTGCGGGCGTTTACGGACAACGTCACTGCACAACTTCGTGCTTTGGAAGCTCTCGCGACAAAGGAGGAAATCGCAGATTGCGTAATCGGTCACGCAGTCGTGCAGCAGTAAGACAGGGTGACGCAATCTACCTCGATAGTCGCAGTTTCGCCCAGCGCGCCCCATTCCTCTCGTATCTCATCTGATGTGTTGCTTCTAGCTACTGCTATTGTGCTCATTAAAGATCTAGCTGGCACATTTGTACCACTGCGAACTCTTTTTGGGTTCTGGTTCCCAAGTTCGTTACTTCTCGTTTTATTAAGCAGCTAAAACTTCGAAAAATAATATTTTTGGTGGCAGTTTCTTGCATTGGAGACGTCAGCTTCTGAACAGACGGATGCTCAGTCGATCTCGTCCTTAAATCGCACCCCCGTCGTCATCGTTTGTTGAATTCTGTTCAGTTAGATGAGTTGGTTCGCCAGTTCTGGGAAGTAAAACATGTCTTCCGTAAGCCGATGTCAAGGATGTCCGCAGAAGAGCTTCATTGTGAAGAGCTCTTCAAGCATCACTATACCAGACTGCTCTCGGGGGAATATTCCGTTCGTTTGCCGATGAAGCGTGACGTAAGCCTGTTAGGCGATTCGTATGTGCAAGCGAAGAGGCGATTTGAGAACCCTGAGCGCTAGTTTAGTCTGAATCCAAAGATAAAGGAGCAATACTCAGCATTCATTAAGGATTTGTTCCTCAAAAATATGTGGTTGGTGCCTAGCTCTCAAATACATGAGTGAATATATTTCCTGCCGCACCATTGCGTCATGAATCTGGTACTCATTGAGCTTTGAGGTGGCTCAGAGGGGGCCTAGCTGAGGCCACCGGACGGGTTGCAGGTTTCGGATAGCGAACGGCCTACTGGGTAGGCTAGCTGCGAAAAATCAGGCATCCCAAAGAAATTCAACACAGTTAAGTCTGAGGGAGAGTACCGAAAATATGCAGTCCCGGACAGCCAGCGGGTGTTCGCGACGCAGCAACACTGACGATGCGCTTGTGGTGTCGCCTCCTTTAAGTAGCTCACACACATCCCTACACACAACCTACCCACATCCCATCCGCACACACTCACCTCACACCGGGCCGGACTAAGAGTGTCATACGAACCGTGCCGAGAGTCAGCCTGGCTGGGGACCGGTATAAAAAACCAGCCCAGTCGTGAACGGTGTGCTCAGGGACTTGGCTGCCCCCTGTTCTAAGTATGCCTTATCCGGGCAACGCGAATCTCTGCCCGGACGGACCTTGCCCCTTCTTTGCATCTCGTGGGATCAGAATGGAAGTTAAAACAAAAACAACAACAAAAAAACTGAGGCCGGCACTCCCCAATTGCCAACTGGGAGCAATCCCAAACAGGGAAAGGCAGTGGCCCAAAGGCGTGGCCTAACCCGCAATACAGCAGGAAAATCCTGCTCGTCAACAAGTGCTGGGGCGAACCCTAAGGGGTCCCATCCCAGTTCTGGGGTGGGTGGCAAATCGGACCCCAAAACCAACACCTTGGCAGAACGGCAATGCATTCCTGCGGCTGCGCTGCCTACTGGTAAGGTGGAAGGGGTAGAGTCTCCATCGACCAGAGCTCTAGCCACACGTTACACGTATGCCGAAAGACGGAGTGCTGGCAACATACTCCGGAGGCAGAGCGCCACGATGACGTCCAGCTCATCGGACCAGTGGCTCAAGAAGGTTGAGTGGGCTTCTAGGGTGCTCCCCAACTTCAGCAAGGAGGCGCCAAAGAAGGAGGCCCCCCAAACCAAAGAGGCAGCTCTAGTAGGAGACGCCGGGGCCCGCCCCAAAACGCTTTAGGGTGCTGCCGAATATCTCATTTGCGCAGATTGTAAAGGAGAGGACGCTGATCGGCGTCCTTGACAAAGGCAGCGTGGATGAGAGAATCCCTAGGAACCAGTGGAAGTGGGTGGAAGCGGCACTGGCCGACCGCTGCTTCGAGCTGCTGGATTCGGAGCCCGGCGCCCCACCAGTCTGCAAAGACATGGGGTGGTTCCAGGGCACATTAAAAATCATAGCCTGGGAATACGCGCGATCCGTCCAGCTCTACAAAGCAGCGGTAGCTCAAGTCGGTGAGGTCTACCCAGGGGCGAAGCTGGTCGCTGTTGACTGGAGCGAGGTGCCCAGTAGACCCAGGGCGAGAGTGTGGGTGCCTGCCTCCTTCAAGGAGCCCGACCGCATCCTAAAGATGTTGCAGAGATTACTTATGGACTTTTTAGATATGGTAGAGCGTACGATTTCTCTGCGATGCACACCAGCATTGCAACACAATTATTCCATTATCCTCCCTACTGCTTAATCTCTGCGAACATTATCATCACTTACGTCTCTTGAAGCAAGCAATCCTTCAAGGCAGCGTTGTCTCTTGGAGCGCACTACTCTCCGAGACCGTCAAACCAGACGTGCAGCCTGAAGGCCTGCCTTCGCCGAGTCTGTAGATTTTGCCGCGCCGGGACTCATAGAACTTAGTTTGATCTCTGGATGTGGTAGCTGAATGATAAGGTCTCCTGGTTAAAGAAGAAGCCGACACGAGTAAGGTGGTAAAAGTGGGATTTTTCTTGATTTGTGTTATTTTACAGAGTTATTTTACGTGGCTACTCATGTGGGCTAATCGATGTGGTGGTCTGGTAAGATGGGATCGGAAAATAGTGCGCTCCAAGAGGCGTAAATGATGTGGAGGGCTCCGAGAGACAATTATGTTGCGGAGGATAATACGCTCCGAGATCGATACGAAATGTTGGGGAAGAAAATGCATTCCAAGAGGAGGGAGGAGATAATGCGCTCCAAGGAGGAATGAAAACAAAGGTTTCTGTTCTCCGAGGAAGAGATGTATTGCAATGCTGCAATGTTTCGCAGAGGAGTCGTACAGAAGAGCTCTGGCGACGCTACTTGTATTCCTAAAAGTCTCGTGTTGTGCATCTGCTTTGCTCCTAACACGTTTTGCTGACCAGCTGAAAGTGTGCCGCATGTGCTTGTGATGCAACACGGTCACACTGTCTGATCATTTGTATAGGGGGAAAAGCTTTTGAAAGCTGACAAGTGTGGGACTTAGAATTACCTCACCCACCAACAACGCCTCCTATCCTCCGTAACCCTTTACGGTTGATAGCATGAAAACCGCCACTAGGTCCTACCTAGGGTGCGCTGTCTTTGCAGCTGATCCTTGCAGAGTAGGTACTCACGGCATATCAATTGCTTTGCGAGCAATATCGAGACTGATCGTTTCGTTTGTGTTTTCCTCCACTTCTGCCAAGGTTTTCTGTACCGCTTTCATCACTAGTCGACTGCGAAGGCCACGATACTGCAGCTGGCTGGTATGCCAATCGCAGGATGCGAGCGTACATGACGTTTCACAGTAGCGGGATGAGAACGGAATCCTGTGGAACCCCTTCTGTAACTTGCCGTCGTTTTTGTCTAATCGATGTGCCGTACAGCAGCACTCTGTTTTTGAGGTAGTTAGCTACTAGGCTAACCAGATACTCGGATATACCTAGTCTGGAGAGGGCGTCGATGTTTGTCCACCTTGCAGAGTTTAATGCATTTTTGACATCCAGGGTGGTTATGAGGCAGTACTTTTGGTGCCACCGTGCCATCTCCTCCCAGCTAGGGCTTCGCGGAATTTACCCACCACCATTTTGATCGCGTCGATGGTGCTTCTCCGCCTCCTGAAACCGAAATATAGGTTGAATAGTCCCTGGAGGCTATCGATCTTAACTTCTATTCGACTTACGATGATTTGCTCGAACAGGTTCCTTGTTATGTCAAGTATACATAGCGGCCTGAACCCTGACGCGTATCCGGCTATGGCGGTCGTTTGGACTGCATGGGCTGTTATACCGTCTGGTCCTGGCACTTTTCTTGTCTTCATCTGCGTCAATTTTTGGTGGTGGGGGTCCCGAGCTGTCAAGGCACGTATATAAGCTCGTCTTGCATGGGGAAAAGCGTTTCCACTATTTTCGGCACGAGTTCCGGACAGGTTGGAATTGCCTTGCGCGCTAACTTACACACCACCATCTTATATGTTAAGCCATAAGACTGCAAATCCGCCTTCTTTGATGAGCTTTCAAGAGCTCGACTTGCTGCGTTTGATTTCCCTAGTCATTTGTGTCCGCTGTTGGTAGTAGTTCGCGTGTGCTTCTACCACATACTGGGCTGCTTGAGAGTCTTGAGGGTTTTCCTTGCCCTTTTCATCTGGTATCGGAGTCTTGCTGCGTAAGCCCCGCTTCTCTGGTCGCGATCTCCTGCGTCAACCAATGTACTGGCTTTTGCTTTCTACCACCGATTTACTTTCGTGCCATGGCGGCGCCGCAGGCCACTTCTATTTCTTTCATTAGCAAAATGTGTTCCCTACTCAGTTGGAACATACGTAGCAGGCACTGTATTTCATCCGTATTTCAAGCTGTTCACATCCATCGACTATGCAGCACAGTATTCCCAGATATTCGCGGTGCGTATACATTCGCGACTTTCCAGATGGAACCTTGACCTAGCTGTGGGCTGGCGAAAGTTATATCGATGATCGATCATCGGCTGCCGTTTGCATAGATTAGGCGTTCCACAGCTCCAGATCGCTGCTCCGTTATTGGAGTTTACATTCTGTATCCAAAAATCGGGGTGCGATTTTCGACATCCTCTTCTCTGACTGTTTGCACGAGCAGGTCTTGTGCTGCTCTGCAATGATTCAAGTTAAACTGCAGGAACTTAATTTTGACAATTTTTGTGGGTTTTTGCCCCCTTGACGAACATAGGCCGTGTTCACTGAGAGTGCCGTTCGCAGTCTCTTCAAGTGCCGCTCTTGGGCAAATTATGCATGCGTGAATTTGTTTGCAGTCCCTTGAATTGTGCTGCGTAATTTAAATAAGTTAAGCACTTGCTTCTCTGTTCGTTTTTTACCTGCATCTGTCCGCGATGTGTTCAAAAGCTAGGCCTTTAAAGAGCTTTTTGGTTCGTTCTTCTGCCTGATTTGGCAGATCGACTATCGTATATGCATATTACCCTCATGTAACATCTTATCCGCCGTGTCTCTAGGGAAAATGATGTTTTCCGTCAGAGTTTTCCGGTATGCTTTCCGTAGCTTTGGGACAGGTGCGTGTGGTAGGTTGCCGTCTATCTTGGCAAAGATGGCTTCGAGGCCTTCTGGCGTTATCCATTCCATGATGTTCTTGACCTCAGGACCTTCTGGGAGATAGTTTTGACCGGCTATCGCCCCCACTTTCGACTGGATGCCTTGAGAAGTTTTTCAGTGATGTCGTTTTTCCATCCGTAGTAGGAGCTCTTCTTCCGCGGTCCGTCTTATTGCGGATACTGAGTCCCTTTACTCGAGGATCGATTTGTCGGACTTCGGCGCCCTGAGTACCTCAGCGTACGACTCCTGATCTTAGCACTTTACGACCAGCAAATTTGATCTTTATGCTCTCCTGGACTGGGTTATCAGCCGTTTACGCTCTTAGCTCTTAACGCACCTACGTTTCTTTGACCTGCGTAGGGACGTTTCGGCTATCCTTGGTCGGGTTACCGAAATAAGTTTTTCCGCTGGTCGCCTTTCGATCCACTTATATATTTTCGGCTGCTTGTCATTCTGTGGGTCGGTGTAGTCGCTTTCTCTTTCGTCATTAGTCATCAACTGCAACCTGGATTTGCTTTATCTGGACGAGGAAGTCCTTCCTTACTTGGGTTACCGTCCATGTCGGTACACCATATAATAATAATAATCAATAAGTAGAAAGCAATGGAGTTATGTATGAAATGTAATTTAGTTCGTAAGGTTACGACATGAAGTCCCGCCACTGTAAATCCAAGCAACATAAGCAACATGTAACTACACGCCCGCAGCATAGCCGACAAAGTGATGCGTGGGAATAAAGCACTCAAAAAAAAAAAAAAAAAAAAAAAAAAAAAAAAATAGTTTCGAATTTTCTACATGGCGCCCGAGCAGGGACCTTGGGATTAGTTTCGTTTTTAAATTAATCGTTGTTCGACCAGAACGCTGTTCGCGAGTTAAAGCCGCGAAAAAACCGCCAAGCCAACAATCGACAATCCAGAAGGAAGATCACGGAATCCACGGAAGACCACATAGAAGACCGCCATCCACACCTACAACCGAAGCAGAACATGGACATTGAGTTGCCAACGCCCAGGGAAGTGGATTCATCCGACGACCAGGTAACAATGCCAAAGCAATAGTGGCTAAAATAATAGCGTTTAATACCTATTGGCTTGGCATTGAACAGAATTGTACATACGTTCACCTACCGTTTAACTATTCGTGATACCCGGTGTAATCGGGAAGAGTATTAGAAGGCGCCAACGACATAGTTTACCGCTCATTTCGCATTTGGTAGCATTATTTCGCATTTCGATTCGTTCGCTGAGAAAACATTGACCCTTGCAGCGGTAAACTAATTTTCGCGCTCTTTAATGTACAGCATACGGTTCTCTTAAGTTTACGTTCGTGCAGTACCCTCGTCGTAACTTTGCTCTCGCAGCTTCGTGGTTATCCAACTCTCTAACTGGTGTCGCCCAGCTTGTCGTTTGTGACGAGAACTGATCATCCGCTCTTATATTGTGCCAATAAAGTGAAACATCGTTCGCCACTTCGTTTTTGGGTCGAACGCTGTTCTAATTTAGGTATTTGTGTGCGCTTTGACATCTAATTTTCTAGCTGGTGTCGCCGAGCTTGTCGTATGCGCCAGAGAGCTGATCATCCGCTCTTATATTGCGCCACTCAATTAAACATCGTTCGCCACTTAGTTTTCGGGTCGAACGCTGTTTTAATTGGGAGTCGAGTGCGTTGCGCGCATTAGAATTGCGTTTGATTATTGGTTCGAACTTGGTTCAAGCTCAGTGTGTCGAGCCAAACTTGGTGTTGGTTGCGTACGCTTAGCTTAGCGTTGCGCGCATTGGAACTCCAGACGTCCGTTTCGTAGGGGATCGAACGTGGTTCGAGTTTGGTTCGCCGTGACAGAGCTCGGTTGCGTTTGTTGCGTTTTTTGTCTGTTCTAACTGTTGCAGTCGTTGTCGCATCGAACATAATACGTTTATACGTGGGTGTTTGAATACTTTTGCCGTACTGTCGAACATTGTTCTCATTGAACGCAGTGCATTTCCTCAGGTTATCGTCGCCTTCGCGTAGCAAGTTTAAAGTTTAGAAGTTAGGAACAGCCAACGTTGGTAATTTAATCAACATGTCTAAAGATCATGATGAAGAGAAGGCAACTGGGAGCGGAATGTGTGGAAGCACAAAGCTCACAAAATTGTATGTCAGGTTGTAGAAGATAAGCGAAGATATAAATCGAATGAGGATAGCATTTGAGGAGGGTTCAATTTCGCTGGATCCATTACAAATCCAATGTCGTTTGGAAATATTGAACTCCTATATTGAAAAGCAATGGCCCTGCAGTCCGAAATCGATGTACTAGACCCAGATAATTCAGATAGGGCGGCGTTGGAAGAAACGTGTGTGATCACAAAGGCTCTGTACATGTCGGCAGCGACCAACAGATCCCCTCAACCATACATGAATTCAGCACCCACACACCACCACTCCAATTTGCCAAAATTGAAGTTGCCGAAGTTCAGCGGCAGGCATGCGGATTACAAACAGTTTATTAGTCTGTTTGAAAGTTTGGTAGATTCCGACCCGTCGTTGTCCAATATAGAGAAGTTCAACCATCTCATATCGTGCTTGTCCGATGAAGCCTTGGGAACCGTTAAGGCGTTCCAAATGTCAGATGCATACTATCCAAAGGCGTTAGAAAGTTTGAAAAGGGTGTACGACAACAAGTGCTTAATATTCTTTGAGACACTTGCCCAGTTGTTTGACATTCCTGCCGTTACCAAGCCGTCAGCGTCTGCATTGCGATCAACTATAGATACAGTGTCAGCCATTCTGGAGTCGCTTTTATCGTTAGGAGACGAGCGAGAGGTTGCTAACGCCATGATAATACATCTGGTGTTATCCAAGGTGGACCCATACACAAAAACAAAGTATGAGGTGCAGCTGAACTACGATGAGCTCCCTTGCTGGTCGGATTGTGCAAAAATGTTGAACCGCCGGTACCAACACCTTTCAGCAGAGGAGTCATCCAAAGCGAGAGGCAAACCGAAGTTTGACATGCCGTCGACCAGCAAGAAAACCAGCAGATCGTCATTTTTCTTGCGCGAGGGCCGAAAAGTCGATCGACCCCAAGTGTGTATATTGCGGTGCCAACCATTCGATCGGAAACTGCCAGGGATTTGGGGCAATACCCGTCTTGGAGCGTTTCGAGTTCGCAAAAGGCAAGCAATTATGCATTAATTGCCTCCAATCTGGACATAGGGTGTCTCAATGCACATCCTCTAAGTGCAGAGTTTGTTCACAGAGGCATCACACCCTCTTGCATAGATACGCAGCTCAGAGCGCAGAAAGTCAGGCAATAGGAGTACAAGCATCGTCCCATCCTGCGCAGGTGAAGCAGGCATCCAGTGAGCCCGAGCATGTCATCCTTGCCACAGCAGTGGTAAGAGTTCGGGACAGATTTGGCCAAGTTCACCTAGCAAGAGTGTTGTTGATTCGGGTTCACAGGTCAATTTCATGACAGAAAGTCTAGCGCAATCGCTAAGGTTGGCAAGGGTCAACCGTTGCCTGACAGTGACATCTGTAGGCAAGTCATGCTCGGTGTCGAGGAGTGAAGTCTCGACGACAATATACTCCAGGTTAAATAACCATAGTTTCGTAGCAGATTTCTGGGTTCTTAGCAGCATTACCAATCAGCAGCCTGACAGAAGTCTGCCCATTAAGCAGTGGAAAATTCCTGCGAATGTGGAGTTGGCAGATCCAGCATTCCATCGACCTCAAAGGGTAGATATGCTGATTAGAGCAGACTCGTTCTTCGATCTGTTGTGCACAGGCCAAATAAAACTGGGTGAAGGGGCACCATTGTTGCAAAAGACCCTTTTAGGTTGGGTAGCTTCAGGTCGGTGTAGCAAGCTTCTGACTGGAGAAGCCGCTTGCTGCGTCGCAACCTACTCACCGGAAGAAGACTCTCTGTCTCAAATGGTCGAAAGACTGTGGGAGATAGATGCAACGCCAGAAGAAAAACATGCTCAAACAAATTCGGCAGAGCAGCTGGCATGCGAAGAATTTTTCAAAGCCAATGTCTGCAATTTACCGACCAGAAGGTTTCAAATACCGTTGCCTTTTAAGACAGACCCAGTATCGTTGGGGTCGTCCTTCGAGGTCGCAAAACGTCGTTTCTTATCGTTAGAGCGACGAACGTTAAGAGAGAGTGAGCTGAGAGACATGTATCTCAGTTTCATGAAAGAATATATCGAGCTCGGCCATATGTCTCCGACAGACAACGCGATTCCGCCAGGACCACATTATTTTATACCACACCAGTGCGTCCTGAGGCCTGATAGCAGTTCCACCAAGCTTCGAGTCGTCTTTGACGCGTCGAGCAAGACGACAACTGGGTGGTCATTAAACGATTTACTTATGGTGGGACCTACTATACAGAGGGAACTATTTTTATCACTCGTTCGATTTCGGGTGAATCGGTATGCTTTAACGGCAGACGTTTCGAAAATGTATAGGCAAGTGGATGTGGCCGTAAAGACCGGAATTTCCAACTCATCGTGTGGCGAGAACATCCCACCGATCAATTGCAAATTTTCGGTTGAACACAGTTACCTATGGTACTTCCGCAGCACCTTTCCTTGCCATTCGTTGTTTGCACGAGCTCGGTGTACGCCACAGAGACACCCACAAGAAGGGTTCTGAGGTGATCTGCAGTGATTTTTATGTAGACGACATGCTGACAGGAGCCGATGACGTAGACACGCTGAAGTCGATTTGCGATCAGGTGTCTGAGATTCTTGGCTCCGGAGGGTTTCAGCTTTCGAAATGGTTTTCGAACCATCCAGAACTAATGGATGGAAACAATGAGGAGAAATCTCTATCATTCAATGATGCCGATTCGACCAAAACATTGGGGATGAGGTGGAGTCCAAGAACCGATACGTGCCGGTATGACTTGTGTTGGAGTGGGAGACTGGCCAAAAAGTTGTTTAATTCCTATTTTGTGGTGGGCACCAGAGCGGTCGCTGCTGGGGATCGAACTCGTGTCCAACGTAGAAAATATGAGGGTCGAAAAAGAACACAGGGCGTCCAGACAATATGCGCGTTCGCTTCCTCTTTATTCCATGTAAGTCGAAGAACTAAACTTATAAGCTAAGCTTAATTCTAACATTCTCATACTGGTGTGGTGTATTCCCAAAGCTTGGAGAGCATAGGTGGAGAGCATAGGTGGAGAGCATCGAAAGAGTACGCTTCCGCCTCAATGCTTGGGTGCATACTTTTCGGCATGAACATCCTCCCCCCCTTGCAATATAATTGCAATGGAATGTAGGAAGGAACGGGGAAGGGGCGCTCTTCCTGGTTTATGCGGTGTCACAGGTGCCGGAAAGAGTCCATCCGAACACCGTGTTCTGAGCCACTGGGAAGCCGTCCGTGCTTGGGATCACTCCTGGCAGAATTACCTTCGGGTAGACATCTGCGCCGAGTACCAGGGAGATAGTACACGGCTTGTGGAACTGAGCATCCGCCAGGACCATATTGGCGAAATGCTCTTTAACGTGGTCGCCTAGGGGCCTCGTCGGTGTCCGTATTTGTAGCTGGGGCTCCACAGTCAGGACCACCTCGAGCCTGACATCGCTCTTCGTTTTGGACTGGATGAAGGTGGTGCAAGCACCTTCGGCACCAACGCGTGTGACGGAGAGCCCGAAGGCCGTTGCCAATGATGCGTTGATGCGGCTGACTGGGCTGCACGGATCAATGAGTGCGCCAACCTCAAAAGTTTTGAGTCCGTTGTCCAAAACGACTTCTGCCGTTGGTAGGACGCTAGTGCTCCTGGACTGAAGGAGCGATGTCAGGGTTGTTGGAGGAGCAGTGGAGCTGGAGCGTGATCTTGCCGGGGGCGAGCTGGCCCTCGGCCCATTGGAGCGAGCCTTGGGACGTGGAGTCCTCTGCGATCCACCCAGATGGAGGAGCGTGTGGTGATTTTTTCCGCACACCCGGCAAGTATCGCCGCTACGACATGAGCGCCCGGAGTGTTGGTGGGCCAGACAATTGTTGCAGTACTTGTTGATTAGTACTGCCCGTAGACGCTTTTCTGCGCTTAGGTTGAGGAACCGCTGGCACTTCCGCAAAGGGTGGACTCCTCGGCAGACCCGACAACGGAAGCTGTCGACTCCTCTCGGCTGGCTGCGCGTTACTGGACGACGGCGAGGAGTCATGCTTGGAAAGAGAAGACGTAGGAGATTAGTGGTTGGATCTTATGCACCGAACAACAAGCAACACATTAACTAGTTGGATACTTGGACGTGGACATTGCTCTCTATAGGAAGAAGGATGAGCTTTGCTACTGGCCGCTTAATGGTCCCGCGGACAGTTAAAACATCGACCACGCGGACCATGCCATCGACCCGGGATAGGTTCGTTCAATCCTTCCAAGGCGCCATTCGTTAAGTTGCAGGTTATCTTCCTTTACGACAACCATATCGCCGGCTTGGAGATTTCGAGAAGGAAGTTGCCACTTATTGCGTTTGTGCAATTCTTTCAGGTATTCTTCCTTCCACCGCAGACAGAACTGTTGATTGAGGGCCTTAAGACGGCGCCATCGGTTGATGATTGATTCTGCGTTCTCTTTGATCTCTGGCTCCGCAATTGAAATCAGCGGGCCGCCAACTAAAAAGTGGCCTGGACTTAAAGCGAGAAGGTCAGTTGGATCTTCTGACATAGGTGAGATCGGCCTAGAGTTCAAGCACGCTTCGATTTTTGGAAAGGAGGGTCGACAGTTCCTCGAAAGTATACTTCCCTGTGGAGGTAGACTTGTAGAAAAGTGACTTGAAACTTTTACCCCCGCTTCCCACAAACCGCCCATGTGAGGAGCGGCTGGAGGATTAAACCGCCACGTGAGCTGTTGTTGCGGATATGCTGCAATAACACTCGCTCTGGTGGCTTCCAGGAAATCATGAGCGAGGGCTTTTTCGGCTCCGACAAACGTCTTCCCATTATCGGAACACATTTGCTGAGGGCAACCGCGCCTTGCTATGAACCGATTAAAAGCTGCTAGGAACTTCTCGGATGTGAGATCAGATGTCGCTTCCAGATGGATAGCCTTCGTGCTAAAGCACACGAAGACACACACATACCCTTTGGTTATGCGGCATGCGCGACCTGCGTACGTCTTGATATCGAATGGTCCAGCGAAGTCGACACCCGTTCGAGTGAATGGACGTGAGAACGTCGTCCTCTCTTCGGGCAGGTCCCCCATAAGTTGAGTTTGCAACTTCCTGCGATGGACCACACAGACCTTACAGGCGTTTATAGCGGATCTGACTAAGGTCCTTAGTTTCGGGACCCAATACTTGGATCGGATAAGTCGCATCATTAATTGGTTTCCCCCATGCAGTACGATGCGATGAGTGAATTGAACGATGAGACGTGTGAATGCGCTTGAATACGGGAGAATGATCGGATGCTTCTCATCATAGCTAAGGGACTCCGATTTGCTCACCCGACCGCATGCTCTTATGACCCCGTGTTGGTCGATAAATGGATTCAAGTTAATGATGCAGCTAGACGTAGGAAGAGGTTGCTTCTTCAGCAAATGCCGGAATTCGCTGGCATATTCTAAGCGCTGAGTATGGATGATCATACGCTCCTGTGTCTCGGATAGCTCGTGGCTACTGAGCTCGACTGGAAATTGGGTGTTTGGCTTCTGACACCGCTTGAGGAATCGACACACATAGGCCAGGACTCTCACGGCCTTTCCAAACTCTGAGAAGCGGGCTAGGAAACTGGACTCTGGTGTCTGAGACACGTTACACTTAACCGTGCGTTGTTCTATATCTGTTTCAAGCAGAGGTTCGACTGGGACGGGCCATTGGTTTTGGCTTAACTGCAACCATTCTGGCCCGCGCCACCATAGATCGCTGCTAAACAGCTCTTGGGATGATACCCTCTGCTCGCTAAGTCAGCCGGGTTGTGCTCCGATCTGACGTGCGACCACTACCGTTTTCGGGCTGACGGATTCTGTGATCTTAGTCACTCGGTTAGCCACAAACGTTGTCCATTTGCATGGTGGCTTGTTCAGCCAGGCTAACACGATTGTGGAGTCTGTCCAATAAAAGCATTCGTAGCTATCAACGGACAGTTGAGGAAGGAGCGACGAGGACAGTTCAGCCAGAAGGACCGCCCCGCATAGTTCCAAACGAGGTAGGGACACGGTCTTCTGGGGGCGACCCTCGTTTTTGCCGTGAGTAGGTGGACAGAGATCTTCTGGTCGGTCTCTACACGAACGTAGATTGCGGCACCAAAAGCACGTTGGGATGCATCACAGAACCCGTGAAACTGCAGTTTTGCTCTGGGGTGATACTGTACCCATCTTGGTATTTGAATTTTTCGGAGAGCGGGATAGCTGAGAAGAAAGTCTCGCCATCTTTCGAGGAGGTCTGTTGGCAGAGAGTCATCCCATCCAAGCTCTTTAAGCCAGATTTCCTGCATAAAGATTTTTGCTCGGACTATAAATGGAGCTAGCCATCCCGCTGGATCGAATAATCTCGATATTTGGGATAGGACTTCCCTTTTCGTGTACGAGGAACTTAAGTCCACCTCGGACGGTTGAAAGAAGAACTCGTCATTCTGAGCCTGCCACCGAATCCCTAATGTTTTAGCGGAGCTAGAATCCTCCATTTCAAGAAAATCGGCGCACAGTCGCTGGTCCATAGGAATGTCCTGAAGGACTTGCTTCGTGTTAGACGTCCACTTCCTCAACGGAAAACCTGCACTATCTAGAGCGGAGCGAAGCTCTTTGATTGCTGCGATGGCCTTCTGTTTGGTGTGCGCGCCAGCAAGCACATCGTCAACATACATGGATTCGGATATGATGCTGCTTGCCAGTGGGTAGATCTCTCGGACATCTTGAGCAAGTTTCTTGAGTACGCGAATGGCTAAGTATGGTGCGCAATTCACACCGAACGTGACGGTTGTAAGTTCATAGTCACAGAGCTCACCATCTTTATGCCGAAAAAGGATTCTTTGGAACCTTGTCTGCGTCGGATCGAGGTTTATTTGCCTATACATCTTTGTGATGTCAGCATTGAAAACAAATTGGAAGAAACGCCATTTCAGTATCTGAATGGTCAGGTCTGACTGGAGAACCGGTCCTGGATGTAGGATGTCGTTAAGACTCTTGCCATTTGAGGATGGACTTGAGGCATTAAATACTACCCGTAATTTTGTAGTAGTGCTGTCTGGTTTTAGGACAGAATGATGGGGCAGATAAAAGTTGTCAGAGTCATTGCTTGAGGTACTCGTCGCATGTGACCTAAGTCTACATACTCTTGGAGGACGCGGTCGTACTGCTCTTTTAAAGTTGGGTTCCGTTTTAAACGGCCTTCATTTTTGAGGAACTGAGCCAGCGCGATTGATCTTGAATGGCCTAAGTCGACACCATCAGGATTCCGAAAGGGTAATGACACCATATATCTGCCACTGGAATCTCTACGGGTAGTTCGAATGAAATTGTCTTCGCAGATGGAATCTGAGGACTCTTCTGCCCTCCTGGCTGGAAGATCCTCCACCTCCCAAAACTTAGTTAGAAGTTTTTCTAACCGTTGCTCTGTTTTGACCTTTACCCTTGTAGCAAAGGAAGAAATCGTGGGGGTGCGTTAACTCCGCTACTGGTCCTGTGAGGATCCATCCAAATATAGTCTCTTGACCGAGTAGCGAGCCGCAAATGTTTGGTTGGGAGCCGCCTAACAAAATGGATGGGAGGATATTTGCACCTAAAAGCACATCTATCTGCGAGCTCTGATAGAAAGAAGGGTCAGCCAGGGGAATGTTTGGCAGGTCCTTTACAAAATATTGAGGAATGGATATGAGGGTAAGGTGCCTGCCACATTTGGGAGTACGTAGGCCGAGGTTTCTATGTGGATACTCGGTTTTGATGGTGAGCCTATTTGGAAGTGGCATATTTTTTAAGGCCTGGCTGAAATTGCTTGGCTCAAGCCTGTTACTTGAACCTGAACTGGTTGGAAAGGAAGCTTGATGATTCTGAACAGGCGTTCGGAGATGAACGTTGCTTCCGATCCAGAATCTATCAATGCACGTGCTTTAAAACTGGTGCCCAAGTAGCATATGTTTATAATAGCCGTGCCTAACAAAACACCCTGTGTGTTTGTTGTGTAGTAACTTTGCACATTGGAGGATGAAGCGGACTGTATCTCTTGGGTTGGGTTTGGATTGGAGGGAACTGTTGCCGAGAGCTCTGAAGGGTGGCTACCACGGTGTAGAAGCGTGTGGTGGCGCCGTTTGCACGTGAAACAATTATGTTGGCTCGTGCAATCTTTGATTTGGTGCCCTCTAGCGAAGCAGTTCATACACAACCTTTGTTGCTTTATGTAGTTGGCTCTATCATGAGCCGACATTTGGAGAAAACGTGGACACTGACGCACAGGATGGTTTTCTTTAGAGCAAAGGTTGCATGTGCGCGTTTTGACGCTCACCTTTGCTTCAAAGGAGTTGACGTTTTTGGAGATTTTCTCCCTTTTATCGTGCCTGGAAAGCACTTGCCTGGAAGTGTTCGCGTTCTCCATCGCTTCGAGTGACAAATATCGCTCACTCAGGAATTTATTCATGGCTGGCCATGACGGAATTTTGGTTTTGCTGGGAAGAGTTTGCTCCCAAAGCGACAAGGTCACTTTGAGGCAGTTTCGAGGAAACAAGGAATACTAGAACCCCATCAGCAAAACGGTTGTCAATAGGAACATCGGAGTGTTCAAGGGCCGTTAGGCACCCCTGGATAGCACCTTGGAGCTCTTTCAAAGCAGCTCCGGACTCATTTTGGATAGGGGAAAAACCGAAAAGGATCTTAAGTTGGCTATTAACAAGAGTTCTCTCATTTTCAAAACGCTCTTTTAGGGAGTTCCATGCGGAATCGAAACCCTCATTCGTGAGCGGAGCCTTTTCCACGATGGACTTGGCTTCCCCGCGAGTTTTGTGGCAGAGGTGATACAATTTCTCCACCTTAGTCAGCCTCGGATTATTGGTATAGATGGCGGAAAATAGGTCCCGGAACGTGGGCCATTTCAGATAATCGCCGTCGAATGTCTCGATTTCGATTGGGGGAAGCCGACTGGCACCGCCTTGCTGGGAAATAGGGGCCAATGAAGGAGCGGGAGTCGATGCGTTTTCGATTCGCTCTTGTAACTCTGTTGCGCACCTCTCATACACTGCATAACAATGCTCGTATTTTGCCTGCATAGCTTGCATCGCTTCATTGTCAGGTTCATGGAGATTGAGAATTCTGGTGCAGCGTTCACATTCAAGTCGCACCTTTTCCCACAAAGTCTTAACCTCGTCGAGGCGGATCTTTAGCGAAAACAGAGAAACCTCCACGGAGGATGGAGTGCTAATTCTGGTCTCGAACTGGCTAAGACGGTCTGATGCCGCGATAAAATCAGCTAAAACCATTTTTGGAATCTGACTTCTGCTGGGTTACAGCACGAGTGATACGGGAATCTGGACTTTTCGCCCTTCTACAGAGGGTGATAGAGGTCGCGAGCTTGGAACTGTGAGTTTCTCCTTGCGGTCACTCGACATAATATTTACGCCGAAAACGGTGACTGAGCACTGGAACGCTGGAATTATAATTGGAAGTTCAGTGCGAGCACTGCTTGTAATATTCTTCTTGGCCCCTCTTATTGGCGGAACAATGGAATGGGACAAGAACGTGTCGGGTGGTCGCTTTCTAGGATTCGCCCCAGAAATTGAACCAAAAAATGTTGAATTTAAATTGATAATATCGAACTAAGTCCTTTTTATTACTTGAGGAACGGTGGAATGGAACACGGGTATCCGGGTGGTCACTTTCTAGGATTAGCCCACAGAAAATGCACCAAAAAATATTTTAAAAATTTGTAATTATATCGTAATAAGGCTTCAAGGAATGCTGGAATGAAATCCGCAGTAAATATTTTTTTTTTCAAAAAAAAAAAAAAAAAAAAAGAATAAAAAATAAAACACAAAAAAAAATATTTTTATTATTTTCGGAAAATTTTCTAAGTGTCGAACACTCTGACTAAAAGCGTATACCCACAGGTTGCGGGGTATCACTTCGTATGCACAAAACGGAATAAGCAGCCGCTCTCCGCTATGCTTGTATGTATGTATGTATGTACGTATTTTCGGAGTTGGACATAAGAAATATGAATATGTTGCTGAAAAGTTTTTATTTCTTTATATACAGGAAAAGGATTTCACTGCACACGCTAGATTTAATGGATATGGCATGCAGTTAAATTTTATATTTTATTTATTGAAATTTTTAATGTAAACGCATGCAAACATTATGTTCAGTGATTGGAGAGAGACGAATTACACAAACGGAATGTGACTTGAATTTTTGTTTTGTTTTATATTCTGTGTGGTTTTTTTGATACGGAAAACTGTGTGTTTTTTACCCGTACTCGAAAAGAAAAAGCATTTTTTTTGGATTGGATTTGCGAAAAACAGTGCATGTCTGTATGGAGATCTGTCCGTCTGTCCGTACTTGTTTGTCGCCCATTGTATCGAAGGCGGTCTAAGTGAGCTCGAGCAACCAAATTCGAAGGGGAGACTGATGAGAATTGTAATACATATGAAAATTTTTCAAAGATTTGCACTTTGCCGAATTCCGCCCCCACAAAGGGCGGAGAATCCTGTGGCGGCCAGGTTTTTGCAAATATATAAAAATGGCGGTTTTTTTTTATCTTGCAGAATCATTGAGACAGCCCATATTTATCCTTTTTCCAAATCTGAATCGGATCTTTGATCTTAATATAGCCACAATAGAGGAAAATATACGAAAAAGAACTTGTCCATCCCTTTGCACTGGAATAAATGGGAATTCGATTTGGTTTTTCGTATAAATGGGGCGAGCCGGATTCTCAGAGACTATAAGAGATTTTAGATTTAAAAATTTTTTGAATAGACCGGCTGTGAAGGACCAAGTGCAAGTTTATTTCAAAATTTTGCCAAAAAAGTTCCCGCCCCCTAAAATGAAAATCCACAATTTTGAAGATGAAAAAATCAAAAATGCAGTATCGTAGAAAAATGACCATATCGAAAAAGAACGAAGGGCGTCCAGATCGGATCATTATTGTGCGCGTTCAAATGAATTTTCTTTTATTCCCGGCCGCCGCTCGAAAAACAAAATATACATTTATTTTTGAGGGTTCATACTGGTGTGATTGTATTCTCAACTCACTTGCACGCTCTGTCTCGTGAGTGTAGGTGGAGAGCATCGTGAGAAGTACGCTTCCGTAGATGTAGATGACAGATGCATACAAATAAATGTAAAACAAAATGTAAAGATAGATTCACAAACTTGAATTCGACTAATAACCATTCTGTATTGTGCTCGACTGTTTGATCCGGGCTACTTAGTCCAATCAGCGTTAACAGCGAAAAATTTTCCTCCAGTTTTTGATGGGAAAACTGCTGGATTTTTTTTGAAGCCAGGAAAATGGCAGTGCATAAATCAATGTATGGAAATGTAAATATGTATGGTATGTACATATGTATCGCAACGCCGGTCTCAGTGGGTGCTCGTCGATTAAGATTCGCAGGGGGATCGCGGACGAATAGTAATACATATGTATTTATTTTGTGCGAGCGCTTTTTCGAAGGTCAAACGTACGTTCGATCTTCGGAGAAAGCTTGGAGAGGTTTCCCTAAAAACAATATACCAAAATCCTCGAATTGTGCGCCGCAGCGTTATTGGCGCAATTTTGGGCCTACGTTCTTGCCTTTTTTTTTTGGAAAAGTGTCGAATCACTTGCGTTTTTTTTGACGGATTAAAATAACGCCACATTGGATTAAAACCCAACCGTCGTCACTTGCAGAATTTGTCTCAAAAAATTATGCCATGATTCAGGAGCTATGTCAGGGCATTACGTGGCGTCATGTCCCATCGCTGTCGAATCCAGCGGACTTGGCGTCTCGCGGATGTGAATTTGCCTTCAAAAATCCTATTTGAATATCCGGCTAGAAGGTCCGAAATGTTGTGAGTGGGAGCATTGTTGGCCAGAGAACCCGCATTTTAACATCCCAGATGATGTGAAGAACACCGAGGCAAAACGGTCCGCCTGGGGTTCGAACTCGTGGCGTTGCGAACTCGTTTTCAAATGAAATATTTTCTCGTTTTTCGTCGTACCCCCAAATTAGTTCGAGTTTTTGCGCGTATGTATACCTCTTTTTTCCATAATATCGGAAGAACAAAACGTTTAGGGAGCTAACTGCAAAATTGCAGCATTCGTCATAAAATTGATGGAGCTGGTTCCCGAAGCGTCTTCTCTGAAGAGTTTAAGATAGGTGAAGAAAGGGCATACGCTGCAACCGAGCCAGCAGATGATGGCCCCTTTTATCCAAAAAAGATCAGAGGAGGGGCTTGGGTTTACACTTATCGGGGTCGGAGGAAGGCTGTTGCAAGCCCAGTGCCACAAGAGGCAAATTTTCCGGTTCTACTTCCCGCCAAGAGTCAATTCGTCGAACTCTATTTAAGGAACCTGCATTTTAAAATTGTCACGCCAATGCAAAGACATTAAAATTTTCCTCTGAGACAAGAGATTTGGCTAGTAAATGCACGTCGAGAATGAAGCCATAGTAATGGAGATGCATCCACTGTTTTCGATATAAACCTAAATTGATGGGTCTTGAGAAAATAGGGAATCTTCCAGCAGACAGGTTTAGGGAAGGTCGTCCGTTCCTGATTTGGGGTAGACTTTTGTGGTCCCATCAACGTCTCGCTTCGGATTCGAGGTCGTCAGCCGCTCAAAATGTACATCGCGGTTTGATTGTTTCGCTTCAAAGGCCGTCCATTTAGAGCTTGTCTAAGACCTGTCGACTAATTGTTTCGCAATTATTCTTTTGTCTCTAATAAGCTTCATCGCAAATTTTGGCGTTCCGCTGAGGATGTATTCCGACAATCGGGACAAATTTCGTCGGACGGCCCGGAACGAGCTGCAGAGGCTTAAAAGGAACCGTTCGAGGAGCAGCAGTCCAGCCTGAGGACGTTCGGCGGATGTCAGGGGATTACGTGGAGGTTCATCCCCCGCGAGAATCCAGCGGACTTCGGCGGTTTATGGGAGGCGGCCGTGAGTCTCCTGGAGTCCTGATCGTGCGGAAGGTCGCGGACGCCGCACTCACGGTGAGCGAGGTGAGGACCGTGTTGGCCGAGGCCGAGGCCATTTGAACATCCAGGCCGCTGACTCCAGCCAACACGGAGGCAAAACGGTCCGCCCAGGTTCTCATTGGCCAGGCGAACTCCTTTTGATCGGCCAAATATTTTTCGTTTTTCGCAAGGGTACCCCAAATTAGTTCGAGAGCAGCGGACGGACCGTATGTATACCGATTTGGCAATATCGGCGAGAACAAACGACGTTACTGGCAGGCTTGGTCAAAGGACTACGTCCAGCAATGGGTCGCAGCAAAATTGATGGAGCTGGTTCAGCGAAGTCGGCGCCATGGAAGTGGTTGAGAACGACCAAACGGGGCCGCCGCAGCAGTGGATCACTGGCAGATGATCACCCAGCGTCGTCGTGGGAGCAGACGGGGCGTCGTTTGGCAGAGGTGCGGAGGAGGGGGCGTGATTAGACGCCCAATGCCATAGAGTTAGCTACTTTTGCCGATACGTTGAAGCCCGACAAGCGGTCAATTCGTCGAACTCTATTTAAGGAACCTGCATTTTAAAAATTGTCACGCCAATGCAAAGACATTAGTAAGTTTGCTGAGACAAGAGATTTGGCTAGTAAATGCACGTCGAGAATGCACTCGCATAGTAAGGAGATGCATCCACTGTTTTCGATATAAACCTAAATTGATGGGTCAGATTATGGGGAATCTTCCAGCAGACAGGTTTAGGGAAGGTCGTCCGTTCCTGATTTGCGGGGTAGACTTTTGTGGTCCCATCAACGTCTCGCTTCGGATTCGAGGTCGTCAGCCGCTCAAAATGTACATCGCGGTATTTGTGTGTTTCGCTTCAAAGGCCGTCCATTTAGAGCTTGTCCCAGACCTGTCGACTAATTGTTTTCTTTTGTCTCTAAAAGCTTCATCGCAAGACGTGGCGTTCCGCTGAGGATGTATTCCGACAACGGGACAAATTTCGTCGGAGCCCGGAACGAGCTGCAGAGGCTTCAGGAAGCGTTCGAGGAGCAGCAGTCCAGCCTGAGGACGTTCGCGGCGGAGCAAGGGATGGAGTGGAGGTTCATCCCCGCGAGCACCGCACTTCGGCGGTTTATGGGAGGCGGCCGTCAAGTCGGCGAAGCTCCTGATCGTGCGGCAGGTCGCGGACGCCGCGCTCACGGAGAGCGAGGTGAGGACCGTGTTGGCCGAGGCCGAGGCCATCATGAACTCCAGGCCGCTCACTCCAGCCAGCACGGATCCAAACGACGGAGAGGTGCTCACGCCAGGCCATTTTTGATCGGCCAGCCCCTTCGTTCGCTGCCGCAAGGGTGCGAGCCAGACGGACGGAGCAGCGGTACCACCTTTACCAAGAGGTGGCAACTACTCTCCGAGCTCAAACGACGGTTCTGGCAGGCTTGGTCGAAGGACTACGTCCACAACCTGCAGGGACGCAGCAAGTGGCAAACCCCAGAGGCCAACATCGAGGTCGGCGCCATGGTGGTGGTCCACAACGACCATACGCCGCCGCAGCAGTGGATCACTGGCAGGGTCACCAGCGTCGTCGTGGGAGCAGACGGCAAGGTCAGGGTGGCAGAGGTGCGAACAGGGGGGCGTGATTAGACGCCCAATCCATAAGTTAGCACTTTTGCCGATACGTTGAAGCCCGACGTGCGGTCGTTCAAGGCGGCCGGAATGTCGGTACACCATATAATAATAATAATCAATAAGTAGAAAGCAATGGAGTTATGTATGAAATGTAATTTAGTTCGTAAGGTTACGACATGAAGTCCCGCCACTGTAAATCCAAGCAACATAAGCAACATGTAACTACACGCCCGCAGCATAGCCGACAAAGCGATGCGTGGGAATAAAGCACTCGTAAATTGAACTTCGTTTCGCACGGTTTATTTGATCGCCCTTTTATCGCCGCCCACAGCTCTGGTCTGTACTGCTAATTCCGCGTCTCAAGCCTAAGTAAAGGCATCAAGAAATAACAAAAAATAGTTTCGAATTTTCTACAGTCCACATGACGTTTTTTTTTTTCATTTATTAGATGAATGAGCTCATCTTCCTAGTTTGTTGAGCTGCGTCCTGCAAGAAGTTGCATTGCCCTTTGCCCTCTTGGACGGTTTCCTCCTTGGTGAAAGTTCCGGACTTGCCGACCCTCTGCCGCTCTTTGGAGTATCGGACTCCTTCTCCCCTCTGGTTTCCAATATTACTGGTGGTATCTTCCCGACTTGGTGCAGTATCTCTTCCTAATCCACTTTTTAGTTTTTGTTTGTTTTGTGCTCCCTTAGGGCCGTTATTGCTTTCTGTGCGTGCAGTCATCTTAATGATCCCGCCGGTGCCCTTCCATGGACTGAGGTCCACGCGAGGGTTGACTCCAGCCATTAATGGGAATGAACTTTCGAGCCAGATCGTCGTTGGCCAGGACAATGTGAACTCGGCCTGCCCGGATAGATGGGTGGCTTGCCAAGGTTTTAACTGGACGGGGCAGCTGTAGCAATAGTCCGGTGCGAATTTACTCGGCGTTGCTCAGGTGCCGGAATGATGCAATCTGTCAGCCTGTTGGCGACAGTTTAGAACCAGGGCTTCCAGTATACCATAATTGAGACCATATTGGGCTGGGGTCTCAATAAGTTTTGATTCGCAGTCTTCGTTTGTTTGGCTGCCAGATCCACTTTGCAAATACGCAAAATAAACGGCTCTAGCGTGTCTGTCTGGCGCCATCTGTTAGTGGGAGGGCACCTAACCGCCGAGTGTGATGCGATTGACGTGTATGTATATAACGTCCATGTTGATCGTCATTCGTCGTGGCGCTGTGGTGTAATGGCGCCATATGTGGGCACATGATCTATATAGATCATATAGATCTATATAGACAAGCAGGCCCTTGGGCCCACAAAGAAGCAACGAGGCACCAAGCAGAGGGTACCGACGACCCAGCTTGAGCTGCCTGCGCAGGATCAGGCCGAGATGACACCCTCCGGCGCAGTGGACCATGCCGCGAGAAAGCAGCTCAAATGACAACAGGTGGGCCCCAAGGCGCGAAAGAAAAAGGAGCCTCGTCACCGCGAGCCGCGGCCTGAGGCCATAATAATCCAGCCCCAGGAAGAGCTGAGTTATAGCGAAATCGTTCGAATGGTCACCAGGCGCCAGGACAGTAAGCTCCAGGAAGTGGGCGAACACGTGAACAGGATCCTGAGGATGGCAAAGGGCAAGCTGCTTCTTGAGCTAAATGGCGAGAGCAAGAGCAACACGGCGAAGCTCAAGGTGATCGGCGAGGCATTGAGGCGGTGACCGAGGAACTCTGTGTGGAGATCAGAAAACTTGACAGCTTGGTCACAAGGAAGGATATCGCAGCAGCGGTGGCGGCAAATGTCGGCGTACCCTGCGTGGTCATCGCAGCGGTTAAAAGCCTGATTAAGAAGGCCGTCTTATGCCGGCACCCAAATAGCATTTGTGTGCCTGCCCCCCCACCCAGGCAAAAGCCCAGCTGGTAGCGGGGAAAATAAAAGTCGGGTGGTCGATCTGTTAGTTCCGGGAGCGGATATCCCAGAGGCGCTGCTACGGATGTCTAGAGTTTGGACATCTTGCAGCCTGGTGCAAAAGCACGGTGGAACGCACCGGATGCATCCTCAGGTGTGGCGCAGATGGGCACAAAGCGGCTACCTGCCAGAGCGACCCAAGCTGCTTCATCTGCATCGCCAACAAAGGCAAAGAGTCGCAACACTATACGGGAAGCACGGGAAGATGTCCAGCAGCCAAAGGAGGATCCAACATGCCGCCCCAACGATGAAGCTTTTGCAGCTTAACCTTAACCATTGTGCTGCGGCCCAAGACCTGTTGAGCCAAACTGTGGCTATTGGAAGCGACTTCAACGCATGGACTGGGAGTGGGGAAGCTGGACTAGCTCGACTAGCTGGAGCATCAGCAGCGGCTACACGGCGAGCGATCATTTTGCAATTATATGCCATTTGGACAGCGGAGAGGTAGCACACCGGAGAGGTCGCCACCACCACCCCGTGTTCTGGTGGAACGAAAGCATTGCCCAGCTACGCCGAGAATGCGCTAAAGCGGCGTCTAGTAATGCGGCCCTAACAAAAATAAAAGAATACTAAAGACTCCTGCTACCGAGCTTGGCAAGATCGGTGATGCTCTATGCGGCGCCGGTCTGGTACAACGCCCTCAAAACTGCGAGCTACGCCCGAGGACTGTTATCCACGCACCGTCTCTCCTCGCTACGGATCATCTGTGCCTTTCGAACGGTCTCCGACGAGGCAGCTTACGTGATCGTTGGTGTGGCTCCCATCGAGCTGCTGGCGGACGAGTGGGCCATATACTACAGGAAGTTTCATAGCAGAGGCATCGCTGACGCGGAGAAGAGACGAGTGCGATAGGCATGCCAGCAGCAGAGCCTAGCAAAGTGGCAACAACGCTGGGATACGTCCACCAAGGGACGGTGGACTCACCAGCTCATCCCGACCATTGAGCAGTGGGTGGAACGAAGGCAAGGGCAGGTAAACTTCAGCGCCCATGGCTGCTTCGCAGCTACTTGTACCGTTTCGAGCACGACCAGTCAGCGGAGTGCTCATGGTGCGGACGAGGAATGGAGGAGGATGCCGAGCACGTCATCTTCTCGTGTGGTAGATTTGCCGAACCCAGAAATATTCTTGGAGTCGCCCTGGGTGGTGCCATTACCACTTAGAATCTGGTGCCGCTCATGCTTCAGTCTCCGGAGCACTGGGAAGCGGCCAGCAACTTCGCGGCGTCCGTCATGATAAAACTGCGCGCTGTTGAGCGAGAGAGAGGGGAGCGGATAGCCTAGGCGAGACCCCCGCATGTTCGAAGCAATGATTCACAGCCGTACCGCAAATAAACGGCTCGCCTATCCAGATCCATAAACAACTTTGAACATACATATACTATTATAAAAATAAATGAATTGAAAAAAAAAAAAAAACGAGAAAGAACGTACTGAGTCGCTGTGAACGCGACTCTACTTTTATACCCGTACTCAGTCAGTACACATGTAATTTATGCGGAATTTTCAAATGTTTTATCAGTTTTTTCATTTTTTGCTACATCTGTCATCTAAATCTACATCATCTGCATCACTTCTCACAATAACACACGTACACTGCACGAGGCAGAATGTGTGAGCAGTGTGTGAGCGAGAGAGAGAATCTGTAGCGACTATCATCCCCATAAATGACTTACGATGCGTGGGGAAGGGGGAAATCGCTGCTGAAAATTAATTTGATCATTGTGGCAACAATAATGATCCGATCTGAACCAATCTATGTATAAATCGTTTATAAAAACCTAGATCTCTACATGACTACATCTTGAAAGCGCGCTCTGCCGGAGCATGAGTGTACCTCTCTTTCGAACCACTTCCGAACACTGGTCTACAACTGGCATCTCGATCAGCTACCATTGGTCATGGTCATTTGCATGGGAGCGGAACAAGACGGCACAGAGAGACGGCAATGATGACAAGTAAACAACAAATTACATATGTAAAAAACAACGAGAAAGAACGTACGGAGTCGCTGTAGGCGCGACTCTACTTTTATACCCGTACTCAGTCTGTACACATGTGATTTATGAGGAATCTTCAAAAGTTGTATCAGTTTTTACATTTTACATTTTACATTTGTTTGATGCATCTGTCATCTACATCTACATCAGTTCTCACAACAACAAACGTACACTGCACGAGACAGAGCGTGCGAGTGTGAGTGTGAGAGAATCAGCAGCAGCAACCCTCAAAATAAATGTATATTTTGTTATAGTTGTAGCTGGAGGTGGGGCAGCTCGCTGCTGAAAATTCATTTCATCATTGTGGCTATAATAATAATCCGATCTGGACCAAATTTGGGAATCTGGTAGATATGATTATTACCTACCATACTGCATATTTCGTTTTTCTCTATCTTCAAAATTGTGGATTTTCGTCTTTTGTGGTGGCGGAGGGGGTCGGGGCGAAATTTTGAAATACACTTGTTCAGGTTCGGTATCACAGGAGAAAAAAAAATTTGGTTGCTCTAGCTCTTATAGTCTCTGAGATCCAGGCGTTCATTTTACGAAAAACCAAATCGACTCGATTTTTGTGTGAGTGCGATAGAGAGGGAGCGAAGTTTTTTCGTATATTTTCCTCTATTGTGGCTATATTAATGATCCGATCCGATTCAGATTTGGGCCCCTGATAGATATGGGCTGTCTCTATGATTCTGCATTTTTAGTTTTTGTTATTTTCAAAATTGTGGCCGCCACAGATGTGCGCCTTTTGTGTGGGCGGAAGTGGGCGGGGCGAAATTTTGATAAACTTTTCTAGGAGTGAGGTATCACATCAGACTGGATAAAAAGTTTGGTTGCTCTAGCTCTTATAGCCTTCGAGCAATGAGTGAAAAACAAGACGGACGGACAGACGGACGGACAGACGGGGCTATATCGACTTGGCTATTGATGCTGATCAAGAATATATATACTTTATGGGGTCGGAAACGATTCTTTTTCGATGTTACACACATCCACTTTTACCACAAATACAATATACCCTTTTACTCTTCGAGTACGGGTATAAAAAAGACGGCGGGCAGAGAGAGAGAGAGAGAGAGAGAGAAAGAGATACACTGAAAGGAAAATGGTTTCACCCCTTCGCTCTGGCCAGCGTCCATAATTTTTATACCCGTACTCGAAGAGTATTTGTGGTAAAAGTGGATGTATGTAACACACAGAAGGAGGCGTTTCCGACCCCATAAAGCATATATATTATTGATCAGCATCAATAGCCGAGTCGATATAGCCATGTCTGTCCGTCCGTCTGTCCGTCCGTCTGTCCATCCGTCTTGTTTTTCACTCATTGCTCGAAGGCTATTAGAGCAAGAGCAATCAAATTTTTTTTACAGACTGATGTGAGATCTCACTCCTAGAAAAATGTTTCAAAATTTGGCCCCGCCCACTTCCGCCCCCACAAAGGGCGCACATCTGTGGCGTCCACAATTTTGAATATAACAAAAACTAACGAGAAAGAACGTACGGAGTCGCTTCGAACGCGACTCTACTTTTATACCCGTACTCAGTCAGTACACATGTGATTTATGTGGAATTTTTAAAAAGTTGTATCATTTTTTTAAATTTTACATTTTTTTTTGCTACATCTGTCATCGACATCTACATCTACATCATCTACATCAGTTCTCACAACAACACACGTACACTGCACGAGGCAGCATGTTTGAGCGTGAGCTGCAGCCACAATCAACCCCAATAATTGACTTTACGCCGCAAGAGGAGGTGGGGGATTGCTGCTGAAAATTCATTTCATCATTGTGGCTATAATAATGATCCGATCTGGACCAAATTCGGGAATCTGGTAGATATGGTCATTCTCTACAATACTGCATTTTTAGTTTTCTGCTATCTTCAATATTGTGGATTTTCGTCTTTTGAGGGGGCGGAAGGGGCGGGGCGAAATTTTGAAATACACTTGTTCAGGTTTGGTATCACAGGAGTCTTGGCCAAAAGTTTGGTTGCTCTAGCTCTTATAGTCTCTGAGATCCAGGCGTTCATTTTACGAAAAACCAAATCGACTCGATTTTGTGTGAGTGCGAAAGAGAGGGAGCGAAGTTTTTTCGTAAATTTGCCTCTCTATTGTGGCTATATTAATGATCCGATCCGATTCAGATTTGGGCCCCTGATAGATATGGGCTGTCTCTATGATTCTGCATTTTTAGTTTCTTGTTATTTTTTCAAAATTGTGGCCGCCACAGATGTGCGCCCTTTGTGGGGGCGGAAGTGGGCGGGGCGAAATTTTGAAACACTTTTCTAGGAGTGAGATATCACATCAGACTGATAAAAGTTTGGTTGCTCTAGCTCTTATAGCCTTCGAGCAATGGGCGACAAACAAGACGGACAGACGGACAGACAGCAATTAGCACAAATACAATATACCCTTTTACTCTTCGAGTACGGGTATAAAAATGCAGAATCATAGAGAAAGACCTTATCTATCAGGGGCCCAAATCTAAATCGGATCGGATCGTTAATATAGCCACAATAGAGAAACACATTCGAAAAAACTTCGCTCCCTCTCTTTCGCACTCACACGAAATCGAGTTGATTTGGTTTTTCGTACAAATGAACGCCTGGATCTCAGAGACTATAAGAGCTAGAGCAACCAAACATTCTGCCCAGTCTCCTGTGATACCGAACCTGAACAAATGTATTTCAAAATTTCGCCCCGCCCCCTTCTGACCACACAAAAGACGAAAATCCACAATTTTGAAGATAAAGAAAAACGAAAAATGCAGTATGGTAGGGAATGATCATATCTACCAGATTCCCGAATTTGGTACAGATCGGATCATTATTATAGCCAAAATGATGAAATGAATTTTCAGCACCGAGCTGTCCCACCCCCCGCTACAACCATAACAAAATATACAGTTGTTTTGAGGGTTGATATCTGCTGCTGATTCTCTCACACTCACACTCGCACGTTCTGTCTCGTGCAGTGTACGTGTGTTGTTGGGAGAACTGATGTAGATGTAGATGACATATGCATCAAACAAATGTAAAATGTAAAAACTGATACAACATTTAAAGATTCCACATAAATCACATGTGTATTGACTGAGTACGGGTATAAAAGTAGAGTCGCGTTTACAGCGACTCCGTACGATTTTTCTCGTTTTCCACTAGTGTTTACCTTTTCATCAGCTATGATATTTTCCCTGCAGGCATTACGGAAATAATTTCCGTCGCCTCGGGCGCACCAGGAAAATGCGTCCACATTTCAAAAACATTTTTTCATCGTATACCGTTAGTGCCCGTTTGTAGATGCTGTAGGGTCACACTATGAATAATAAATAAATATAAGCAAATAAACTGAAAATTGATGAAAGTTTTAAATCGATATCAATCCAGTCGTATACAGGATTGACGCTCGACTTAGAGATAACGTTTTGCCTTGACTGTTAATGGTAATTCAAAAAATCTGTTTTCAAATGCTACACTTTATTTTGATGTGTAAAAACAAATTTCACGCATAATTTATATCGTTCTAGGAATAAGATTTGTTTTTAATTTTTTATAAAATCTTTAGCCTGTTTATCGCCTTGTCTAAATTCCAAGGCACGCAGCGTTTCGGAATCTAAAATAAAATAATTTTAAATTTAATCATATGAACAGATACACACATATGTACATGTACATATATTTAAGTAAAACTAGTCACCTGTATATTCTGGTCGAGACAAATTCATAATTATTTGATCTCCTTTGGATTCCATGATATCTGTGAACGATATATAGCATTCTCCTATGTACTGACTTGACATGCCGAATAGATCTTTATCTTTTACACTGAACAACATCAAGCTGTCTCCTGCGGTCCTCTGCTGCTCATTCAAATTTCTAAAGAAAAAAACAAACAAAAATCAATAAAACAAATAAGAAAAATAATTAAAACGTGGAGACGCGATTTTCTCTGCCAGAGAAGTCACACTGCACAGAATGTGTGAGAGATTGTGAATAAGTACCGCTGCAGTGTGGGAAGATGGCAGAAAACGGAAAAAGCAGAATCTTAGAAAAATCCCATATCTATCAAAGGCCCAAAATTGGATCGGATCCTTAATATAGCCACAATGGAGAATGTAAATTGGAGAGGAATCGTTGCCTCTCTCTCTCTCTCTTTCTCTCTCACACAACAACGTGTCTGCTTTGCCCATTCGTCTAGATCAGCACCTTGATCTAAAAGACTATAAGAGCTAGAGCAACCAAGCTGTCTTTCCAAACTCCTATATCACCTGTTATCACTTCAATACTAGTGTATTTCACTAGAGCATTCTGCTTGCCTTGTTAAGCGTGTGGCCTGTGACGGAGAATTAGTTAAAACGAGGTGTTGTTGAAAGGAGTGATGTAGCAAAAAAAATTTTAAAAAAATATTTAAAAACTGATAAAATATTTTAAAACTCCACATAAACCACATATAGACTGACTGAGGGTATAAAAGTAGTGTCGCGGTAACTGCGACTCAACGTTCCCTCTCGTTTCTTATAACTTGGTCTTAAACCTTAAACCTGGTTGTAATGAACTTTGCCAATATGAAAAGCTGATAATTGCTTTACCGAACCTTTCGCGGCCATCTAAAATATGCTGGGTCTGCGGATTCGAAGCAAAAAAGTTATAATGTTGCCTCAGCTTCAATTGCGTACACGGTCGAGGTTAATTGCACAAGTATTGTGTCTTTATTCAGTCTTATTAGTTTTAACTTACACTGTTTTAGTTAGCTCAAATACACTCCGAGTGACTTCCGCAAGACTAAGCCGATCTGCCTAGGGCTACTCCAGGCGCGGCACCGTCAGCTATAAAGGATGGGACCCGGAACTGGAGCCGGGTGATCCGGCACTCAACTCAGCATCCGCTGCATTTTCATTACCTTGGCACGACTCATGATTCGGGTTACACCCTCCAGTCTCAGCCCCGCTGATGGGCCCATCATCGCCCTGTCGATAGTGGCTCTCCTCTAAATTGAAATTTCTCGAACTCCTTTCGTTCCCAATCCTCTGGCCGATCACCACCTGTTCCCGGCAGGGGCGTCTTTTCCCGCACTGTTAGGGTGTGTGAGACTCCCCTTACTCGTGCGCCTCCAAACTCTTGCTGCCTCTCTCTTTATCTCTTGCTGGTCGATCGCCGCTGCCGACGGCTACTTGGGCAGGCCGGCCTTTGACGCCGATATGCAGACTTCGACACCCTCGTCGAGAGTCCGGTCCTTTGTTTCCGCGACTTCACCATTTCCTCTTTCCTTCGCTGCTGAAAATTAATTTTACCATTGTGACCATATGATAATGATCTGATCTGAGCAAATTCTTGAATCTGGTAGATTTGATCAATCTCTAGGATACTGCATTTTTCATTTTTTTCTATCTTCAAAATTGTGGACTTTCATCTTTTGAGGGGGCGGAAGGGGGCGTGGCGACATTTTGAAATACACTTGTACAGAAGTGGTATCACAGGAGCTTGGACAGAAAGTTTAGTTGCTCTAGCTATTATAGTCGCTTTCTCTATGATTCTGCATTATTCCAATTCCAATTATCTTCCAATTCCGGACGCCACAGATGGACAGACATGGCTATGTCGACTCGGCTATTGATGCTGATCAAGAATATATATACTTTATGGGGTTGGAAACGCTTCCTTCTCTATGTTACACACATCCACTTTTACCACAAATACCCTTTTACGGGTATAAAAACCCAATGCGTTTTCACTACTTGCATTTGTACTACTGGGGATAAAGTTCATTATTCATTGAATCATATATAAGATATGATTCATTATTAGAGTTTTCTGAGCCAAATGTATTTTGACAAGGCACGAACCAATGTACTTTCGCGTGTTTTTACTTGTACAACTATTTAACTATTTATCTATTTAACTTTCAAGAGAGAGCTACTATTTATAGATTTAAGACAGCAAAAGATGGAACTGACAAACTAATCCATTTCTTTGCTGTGACATGTTATTTGAGAGACTATGCATTTTTGGCTGGACAAATGTATGAACAACAAATCAACAAGCATAAACTTATGTAGCTCGCCCGATACCTTATATTTCGCAAAAAAAAAAAACGAGAAGGGACTTGTTGTGTCGCTTTTTAAAGCGACGTTGCTTTTATACCCGAAAGTAATTTCGAAATTTTGAAATAAACTGGTCTTGATTTGCTATCACAGGAATCTGGACAGAAAGTTCGGTTGCCCTAGCTCTAATAGTCTCTGAGATCCAGGCGACACAAAATACGAACAACCAAGTCGACTCGTTTTTGTGTGGGAGAGAGCGAGAGAGAACGATGCCTTTATCAAAGGTTTTCTCCATTGTGGCTATATTCAAATTTGGACTTTTGATAGATATGCGCTCTCTCTATGATTCTGCATTTTTATACCCGTACTCGAAGAGTAAAAGGGTATATAGTATTTGTGGTAAAAGTGGATGTGTGTAAACACACAGAAGGAGGCGCTTCCGACCCCATAAAAGTATATATATTCCTGATCAGCCTAGTCGATATAGCCATATCTGTCCGTCCGTCTGTCCGTACGTCTTGTTTTTCACTCATTGCTCGAAGGCTATTAGAGCTAGAGCAATCAATTTTTTTCACAGACTGATGTGATATCTCACTCTTAGAAAAATGTTTCAAAATTTGGCCCCGCCCACTTCCGCCCCCACAAAGGGCGCACATCTGTGGCGTCCACAATTTTGAATATAACAAAAAACTAAAAATGCAGAATCATAGAGAAAGACCTTATCTATCAGGGGCCCAAATCTGAATCGGATCGGATCATTAATATAGCCACAATAGAGAAAAACATACGAAAAAACTTCGCTCCCTCTCTATCGCACTCACACAAAATCGAATCGATTTGTTTTTTCGTACAAATGAACGCCTGGATCTCAGAGACTATAAGAGCTAGAGCAACCAAACTTTCTGCCAAGACTCCTGTGATACCAAACCTGAACAAGTGTATTTCAAAATTTCGCCCCGCTCCCTTCCGCCCTACAAAAGACGAAAATCCACAATTTTGAATATAGAAAAAAACTGAAAATGCAGTATTGTAGAGAATGACCTAATCTACCAGATTCCCGAATTTGGTTCAGATCGGATCATTATTGTAGCCACAATGATCAAATGAATTTTCAGCTGCGAGCTTCCCCCTTCCCCATGCGGCGTAAGTCATTTATGGGGATGATTTTCGCTACTGATTCTTTTGCACGCACACTCACGCTCAAACATGCTGCCTCGTGCAGTGTACGTGTGTTGTTGTGAGAAGTGATGTAGATGAAGTAGATGTAGATGACTGATGTAGCAAAAAATGTAAAATGTAAAAACTGATAAAACATTTGAAAATTCCACATAAATCACATGTGTGCTGACTGAGTACGGGTATACAAGTAGAGTCGCGTTCAAAGCGAGTTTACATACATATGTGGAATCTTAAAAATATTTATTATTTTTTCATTTTACGTTTCAATTTTTCTCCGGCATCTGTCATCTACATCTACATCACTTCATACAACAACACAGCTGAAGGGTGGTCGGCTAGCTGCTGAAAATTAATTTCATCATTGTGGCTACAATAATGATCCGATCTGAACCAGATTCGGCAATCTGGCAGATTTGGTCTTTCTCTACGACACTGCATTTTTCGTTTTTTTCTATTTTCAAAATTGTGGACTTTCATCTTATAGGGTGGCGGAAGGGGGCGGGCGAAATTTTGAAATACACTTGTCTTGGTTTGGTAACAAAGAAGTCTGGTCAGAAAGTTTTGCTGCTTTGTGTTACACACATCCACCTTTACCACACATACCATATACCCCTTTACTCTTCGAGTACGGGTATAAAAAAATGACCATAATTCATTAAAAGAATTTGATGCCCCAAATCTATCAGAAAAATTCGGTTTGGCTCCTTGAGGAAAAAAGTTTGATTTTTGGTAATGAAATATTTTAAAATTTTTGTCTTTGGCGGTGGCTAAAGATGAACAGTGTGATGTTACAGGAATCTGGATACGAAATTTGGTTGCTCTAGATTTAATAACCTCTGAGAACAAGGCTCATCAAGAAAGACAGACTGACGGACAGACAGATATATCGAATCGGTTAATGATGCTGATCAAGGATATAAAAACGTTTCCTTCTGTGCGTTACATTCCCCTTAATTTTTCGAGTACCGGGTACAAAAATGAATGAAAAAATATAAAGGTGTTTGTACTTACACACAAAATTCTTGATCGTACAATGGAAAGCAGTTTTTATGGTGAACAGTAGTCTTTACTGGTGATATACCATTGAATCGACTTGTGGGCATGAAAATAGCCTTGGTAAATGAATCGACCAAGCCATTTGAATCCATTGGAAGCAAATGGCGTGCATTTAGTATGGTAAGCTTAAATGAAAAAAAAAAAAAAAAATATACTTTACTGGTTAATGTTTTTAAAGTGTTTTACTTACTAATAAACTTGAATCTCTAAACTCAGCTCTTATGGTAAGTTGTCCATAGGGTGATAGTGGTTGATTTTTTGATATTCCAATCGCTCGATATAATATTGATGAATAAGATCTGCTGTTTCAAGGGCATAAGCGTCAAGCCTACTTTGAATTGTAGACAAAATGTTTACGTCCGTTTCAACTTTACCCATTTTAAAACAATATATCATTGTCTGAAGGGTGTCCTTTAAGTTTTTGAAATATGCTGGTGGCCGTCGTTTCTATAGAACATAAAACTGTATACCTATTGACAGATACTTATCGGAAAGAGTACTTACATCAAGATTTGATTGAATTAAGTCATACAGTATTATTGATAGCTCTGACCAAATGCTCTCCAATATTCTTTCAAAGTTAACTTCATTAAGTGTGTTGTAGAGAGTATCCAATGAACTTTCTAAATACATCATAAGTTGGTCCATAGAATTCGAGTCCTTATGAAGGACTTCTGCACCTTCAGCCAAATACAGCTTCATTGGGGGAGCCATTTTATGGGCAACAATTTCAATAAGTTCCACAATTTGATTGCGTTCGGTGTCTAATGCATTTTCGATTACAGTATGTATAGTAGATGCGCACCTCTCAGCCTCCAAATTCGTGCGATATTCCCCCAATTTTTGTATGACATTGTCGATGCCAAGTTCCTTAATGCCGTGAATACAGAATCATCAATTAAATTATTGTTACTTGAAATGCAGATTGATTTTCAACTTATTCACAATAAAATAAATTGTTATTATCTTTGTAAAAAACCACAAAAACAAACCCCATTCTCTTTTTCACCGCTAGTTCTCTTAATACATTCTACTCGAGTACATTCCGAACAAAACACACATCTCTTACCACTACTTAGTACGCTGATCGCCGTGCATCCTGAAATAATTCCTCAAAAAAAAATGAATTTCTACCATTACCCAGATGTTCACGAAGCAATACGACAGTTTTAGGAGCTCATCTGGACGAATGGGCAAAGCAGACACGCTGGTGTGTGAGAGAGAACGAGAGGGAACGATGCTGCTCCAAATCGTTTTTTTCATTATTGATATACTAATGATCCGATATGATTCAGTTTTCACAAGGCAACACGACAGATTTGCCACAATTTTTGACTGTTCATTGATAGTCCCAATATTTTTACCTGATCGCAGCGTATTGCCAGTAGCAAAGACTATATAATACCAAGTTGTTGCATGAGCGCCCATTATATTGCAGTATTTGTTATAATGCCCCATAGACAGAGGGAACGTAGCGCGTGGGGACTCAGTTCACCTTTCGCCTATGCCGCGTAACCGCGAGCCATTGCCCCAAGGCTTCGTCTGTCTGTTCGTCAGCGACAAGCCTCAGCACAGCAGATGCTAAATTAATAGGTGAAGAAGATTTAAATAAATTTTTGCACATTGAAACAATTTTCAATTAGTGCTAAAATCTCCTAAGCTAAAATTATCTTGGTTATTAAACTTTGAAAGCCGTAGAAAATTCTCTATTCGAGACGTATATTCATTTTATCCAAAGCGCTTCATTGGTTAACTTTTGTCACCTCGTTTCGGCTAAGTCCCTACTGTGCCGCGTCCAACTTTTTTGCGCTGGTCGACGCATTGACAAAAACGATTAGAAGGATAGTCCTAAAGAGAAATGAAGAACTGAAGCGCCCTAGGCGCGCGTACCATGAAATGTCAAACAAAAATTGAAAGGGCATTTTTTTCACATGCAATAGTTTTGTAAGTGTATACCCTTTGCTAGTAGATATGCTCATTTTTAGATTTAAGGGGATAGAAGAGTGCTACAGACACAATACCCGTTTTCTCTTTCTTTTTTATACTCTCTTTTTTTTCCTGATGGATACATGTTTACTCTTAAACAAACATAAAAAACGTTTTTTCTGATGCCGCTGAACAGGTTCAACAATTTTTTAAAGTCAAGCCGGTATATCTTCTCAACCAACTTACCAATTTTTCCTCAGGGATCCAAGTTAATGTTTTCTGAAACATTTGTGGCCTAGAAAATTGTTTGGAAAAATCCTTTATTTTTTCTACGGAAGAACTTATCTTAAAAGAATTTGTAACAACTGGTATTTTCTGTGGGGCTTTTTTTTCAGAGGTAGCACTTTTTTCACATAACTTAAGTATCTTACCTCTGGTTGTATTGAACTTTGGATTTAAAAAAAAAAATAATTTAAGCAGCAAGGTTCTACGCGGTAAAATCTGATTTTCGGAGTGTTGTTTAACCAATTTTAGCTCAGCCGTATCTCCATAGAGATACTATGGCGCTCTTCTTTCAATAACGCCTTATTAATGCAATTATACACAAAATATAAGGATAAATATATAGATATAAATATAATTTTTAGCCATTCAAATTTCTTTACAACCAGATGTAAGATAATTGAGTTATGTGGAAAAAAGCATTAAAAACGAGTGGAAACGTTTAGTCGCAATTTAACAACACTACTTTTAAACACATATTCAGACAGTATATAGTATATGTATGTGAGCTTGTGGTTTATGTGGAATTTTAAAATATTTTATCAGTTTTTAAATTTTACATATTTTTGCTACATCTGTCATCACATCTGCACCACTTCCCACAACAACACGCCGTTCACCGCCACAGGCCAAAAGCTGAACAAGGCAAGCGAAGTGTGTGAGCGAGGGAGATAATCAGTAATGTCTACATCAAAACAGGAGAAGGGGCAAGCAGCTGAAAATTAATTTCATCATTGGGGCTATAACGGAGTTGGCAAAAGGCAAAACCGCCAAGGACGGTAATGTCCCTCGCGGCAAATGTCACCTGGTGGAGGCAGAGCTACAGGACCGTTTTCTGGAGAAGCTTTCCGAGCTGGTGGCATCATGGCACGGTAAAAGCCATCGCCTGCCAAGAAGCACGCTCTGCGGGCCTCTACATGAAAGCGGTGGCGGCACTCAAAGAGGTCTATCCAGGAGCCTAACTGTAGGGAGTAAGCTGGGAAGATATACCGAGCAGACGGAGACGCCGAGCGTGGGTGTCGGTTAAACCTGCAGAACCGGAGAATATCCTCAAGGTTCTGCAGGTCTGCAACCACTACCTTTCTACAGCCGATTGGAAAGTGGCCAAGGATCATGGGACAGAGGTGCCAGATCATCATCGTCCTGAATGAGGAGTCACTGGAGCTCCTAGGAGAGTCAGCGGCAAGGTATGGTTATCTTGCGGTAACCATAGTCCCCTAAAAAACGATTCCAAGGGCAGACAAGCAGGGGTCCAGCCTGACCTTGAGGTTAAGGTGCCGGAAGCGGGTAGCCAACCCGTGGCGTTGGATGTAGCGTCCATGGTATCGGATAAATATCCTGGCCAGGGGTCTTGGACGCACCGTAGTCGGGGAGGACGACGATTCCCGCGAGAGCGATTCCGACACAACAATGGTAGAGGCGAGTCTCAGGAATGTCCCTGACACTCCTGCAGATAAACATCCATCATTGTAAGGCTGCATGTGCTGCCTTACTACTCCATCTAGCCAAGGGTGGAGCCGACATAGTCCTCATTCAGGAACCCTGGGTCCTCGGAAAAGGGTCTCCGGTCTCAGGACTCCAGACTATAAGCTATACATATGTAGCTGACTTCCCAGGTAAAATACGCACCTGCATTCTTGCGAAAAGAGAACCCAAATTTCAGCAATGAGGAGGAGCGCTCACTCCGGACACATATATGTATGGTTAGTGCTCCAGATCTGCTCGACATATGTATATGGGTAACGACCAACCGGACCCTCCAAGGCTAAGGACATCGGCCTAATTGTGGGATGAGACGCCAACGCTCATCGTAGTCAGTGGGGAAGCACTGATATAAACGAACAGGCTGAGTTCCTTTTTATCTACTTATTGACCACTCAGATGGTCATTTTAAACCGGGGGGATGATCCCACCTTCATTATTAAGAACCGCAAGGAGGTCCTGGACCTCACGCTTGCCTCTCATACGTTACAGAACAACATAGTATCCCGGAGTGTCCTTGAAGAAACTGTCTTCACATTCTCCATACCGAGTCCAGTCCAATTTCGGAACCTTAGCTTGACAAACTGGACCCGCTACTTGGACTACCTTTTCCAAACTATCCCTGAGTCCCCACTCAGGAAAGCTATCTAACGGGAAACCACGACTCGTCGCGGCGAGTACGACGCTTGCAATGCTGCGCTCGAAAGGGCCTGTCCACCCTGCAACAGTAGCGGTCGGAAGAAACCTGCATGGTGGACTCCGATGCTGGGAGAGACTCTTCAATAAAGCGAAAGCTCTCAACGTTGAGCAGAACTAGACCTAGTACAGGTTCAGTCCATCAATACAATAGTCAAAATAACAAAGAACTTAGGAAAGCCAAACGGAGTTCTGGACTAAAATAGAGAGCAACTACGAAGCTTCGCGCTTACGCAAAGCTTACGACGTCCAGTTCCGAGTCGATCAACCTACTTCTCAGCACACATTTCCCAGGCTGCGCTGTGAACAGACCAACCTACAGAGCGCCTCCTTTCATTGCCGCAGGTTCCATTCTGAAACTGTTAAGTCCGGGCAATCAAAAGCTTCAAGCCCTACAAATCCGCGGGATCAGACGGCATCATCCCAGCCAGCTAATCTACGGCGGACAAAGAGCCATAAACTGGCTCAGACGAGGGGGTTTTCTCCCACGGACAAATCTCGGAGACATGGCTTCAGGCTAAACTTGTCTTCATACCCAAGGTAGGCAAGCCCTCGCACACTGCCCCAAACATTTCAGACCCATAAGTCTATCGTCCTTCAGGACCTTTGAGGCCTCACTGGGGACGTCAACGTCCACCAGGTTTGTAGGCAGAGGCACTCCGCAGGTCGAAGTCCTCTCGACACTCCTATGGAACGTAGCAGTAAATTAACTGCTGCGGGAGATAGAGGGGTGGACTATGTAGAGAAACTATGTGTAGAACCGCTAGTTTTCAGCAACCACGCCAAATATCTTCGTCTTGACTGAAAATTGTGCAAAGAGGACAGGGTAAAGAAGTCCACAGTGCCCTCTGCACCTACAGAAAAACAATCGGTTTGAAATGGGGCATGACCGAGTATATAGTCCGGTGGCTATACACCGCCATCATACGACCAATCCTGATGTACGGAGTAGTGGGCTGGTGGCCAGCCATGGACACGAAAACTTGTCTCAACAAACTCAGCAGAGCTCAACACATGACAGAGCTATGCATAACGGGCGGATTACGCACTACCTCATGCGAGGCCCTCGATACCACGCTGTACCTTCTCCCTGTAGAACTTATGGGGATCTGTGGAATCTGTGGAAAATATCCGCGGTCGGCCGCGGACAGACTACATCCCAAGTGACTACCTATCGACGCCCCACCAAGTAATCATCCCGATTAGGGAGGACTGGGAGAGGGCGAACCTGGACCTGCAAACGCGATCCACTTATACACTGATGGCTCAAAGTTAGACGGTTAGTTAGTGTGGGTGTGGGACTTCAGACTTCAGACATCACTGTAGCGTGTTCCAGGCAGAGGTCTTAGCAAACAATGAGGCGATCTCTATCGTCTCCAAACTCTCCTTACCCGGACACTCAGTGAGCGTCTTCTCAGACAGCCAAGCAGCCCTCAAGGCACTTGACTCAATATCGTCAGACTGCCGCAGGTCTAAAAATGAGACTGCAGAGCAGCTAGATCTCTTCCTAACATGGTTCGTGCGAAGAGACATTGATGGAAACGACGCCGTCGACAAGTTAGCCAGGCAGGACACCACCATAACTCTTCTACCAGAGAGGAAGCAAGCAGCAATGCCTTTAGCTACGTGTAGGTTAATAACGCACGAAACCTTCGAGCAAATTGCCGACACGCGATGGTAGCTGGCCATCACATGTAAAACTTCCAGATCGATCTGGACAAGCCGTTGGAAATAACGCTCGAAAGAGCTATACAAACTCATCAGAGCCGATTGCTCCACCGTGCCCATCACGGGCACTGGCAGATTGGCACACACGCTGCAAGGATGTCAATTCCTCACAACGACTTCTGTAAAAGTTTTAGGGACGAGGAAGAGGAGGAGTCGGTCTACAACTTTTTTTGTCTATGCCCGGCGCTGGGAAACCGTAGATTACGGTTCCTTGGGGCCCCTTTCATTATGGACATTTTGGACCTATCCGCAACCAAACCAGGGATTTTGTCCAAATACGTCCAAGCCACCGAATGGGACTTCCCTTAGCTTCGCATTAAGTTGCTCACCACAGTTCAGGCCATGAGGAGGGCTTCACGCACATGCGGCATCACAAAGATCCTATAGCTGGACCAAGTGGGCTGGGGGATAGGACGTCTCCCTCTCTCCAGCTACCGCCTTAACCTAACCTCACCCAACCTGTGGCTGTAACGAGAATGAACGTTTAGAGTGGCTGTTTGTGTGACACTACTTTTATACCCGTACTCAGTCAGTATTATTTATGTGGAACTTTCAAAGTTTATCAGTTTTTACATTTTAAATTTTTTGCTGCATCTGACACCTACATTTATATCAGTTCTCCCAACAACACACGTACACTGTTCTAGGCAGAGTGTGTGAGCGAGACAGCGAATCAGTAGCGGCTATCATCCCTTAATTACCCTTTATATTTTTTTTTATTGGTTAGAGTTAAAATATGAGCAGTTAAACGAACAAATAATACATTAATATGTGTATTATTGCATGGATCTCCGCAAGGCGTGCACCAAATTACATGCGTTTTTTTTTAAATGATAGCCAGAGAATGTGCCATGGTTTGCACAATAAACCATAACCTTTTCCATAAATAGGTTCCTCAAGAATGAAGGAAGTACGTATGTATGTAAATACTGCTTCGTGTTTGAAAACATTAGTGACATCAAAACACACAGATTGACTACAAATGTTCGTCTTCAATCGCAAAACGATGAAATCAGCAGATTTTTTTTTCCAGAAAACTGTTAGACTTCGTCTCAAATTTCGTCTAAAATGTGCGTTTGACGCCTATTTCCTTTCCTTTTTGTATCATTCTGTAACAGAACATTTTATAATAGATTTTGTTTTTTATAACTTTTTGTGTGATAAATTGTTTTCTGAAAAAAATTCAATCTGTGTAAGTATATTTGTTGCTTTTGAAAATGTGTTTTAAACCTTACATTGTAGTTTTTAAAGTTAAATGTCGAGACGATTACATTTGGGCTGGCGAACGCGAAACAATAGTACAATAGTGTCACCGATTACGCTTCTCATAGGAAAATGAATTGGGGAGCCCACCACAACCATTAAGCACATTAATTAATGGATTGACACCTGAGTCTAATTATTTTTTGAACAATATACGAAAGTATAATTTGAGTTTTCAAACGACATCTTTTGGCGCCACAAATATCATAAAAGTCAACTTCATGCCAACATTTAAGGTTTTCGATTTGCAAGATATGTTCCATGATCATAACGAATTGGTTCAGTTATTCAAAACTTCGCTTGATCAAATGCCATCTGACGATCAGAAAATTTTTATTCGAGCTGATTAAACACCGGTTGGCCAACATGCAAGGCGTTTCAATACACAAACAGTTGACGAAGTAGCAATAGTCATAGTTGGTGACCAATTTAATAACTGTAATACTGTGCTTCATCGTAGAAATGAGCAACTTGACGTTTTATCCGAGACTCATCGCTGTTATGATGCACTACAATATCCGATATTGTTTTGGAGCGGCCAAGATGGCTATAATTTCAACATTAAAATGATAAATCCAGTAAACGGTAAATTAAATTGAAATTAATTCAATTGTAGGTCGAGAAGGAACAAAGAAAGTTAGGGCTATGAATTATTACGCATACAGACTGCAGATACGGCACAATCAAGACAACCACTTATTGAAGTGTACAGCACTTTTCCACCAGTATGTTGTTGACATGTATGCAAAAATTGAATCGGAACGGTTAAATTTTCTTCGATTCAACCAAGCCAAATTACGTTCCGAAGAAAATGTCCATTTGCGTGATGATATTAGCAACGGTCGACCAGACCTCTTCATCACCTTCACGTGTTTGTTTGTTGGCCAAATATCGAAAGATCACCATGATATTTTAGCACGTGTTTTTAGACAAAAATTGAAATCACTCATGGATTTAATTGTCAAACACGGTTTGTGTTTGGGTCTGTTCAATGTTGGATGTACTCAATTGAATGGCAGAAACGGGGTTTGCCTCATGCGCATATTTTCAGTTGGCTGATTGAAAAATTAAGGCCTAATCAAACTGACGATGTGATTTCGGCCGAAATTCCAGATCGAACAGTGGATCCTGAATTCTTTGAAGTGGTAATCAAAAATATGATTCAGGGTCCATGTGGTGCGTTCAAATTGAATTCACCATGTATGGTTTAAGGGAAATGCCCTAAACGTTTTCCAAAAAAATTTGGTCTCCGATACAGTGACGGACAACGATGGACATCCCGAATATCGGCGTCAATCACTGAAGATAATGGCCATTCGGTCAGTTTGAGAGTTCAAAATCAAGATTTGGAAATAGATAATCGTTGGGTTGTGCCATATTCAACTTTATTATCTAAGATTTATAAAGCGTACATAAACGTAGAGGTCTGCAATTCAGTTCAATCTATTAAATACATTTGCAAGTAAATCCAAAAAGGAAGTGATCTGGCAGGTTATGAAGCAGTTGCTAATGTTACCGATGAAATCACTTAATTTCAAATGGGCAGATACATCAGTTCAAATGAAGCAGTATGGCGCATATTATCATTTCCGATCCATGATAGGCATCCAACTGTAGTTCATTTTAGATGTTCATCTTGAAAACGGTTAACGCGTTTTTCACATTCGGAAATGCAATGCGAAGAGCTGCGCAACCACCAGCAACAACTTTAACTGCATTTTTTGCGTTGTGTCAAGCAGATGATTTTACGAAAATATTGCTTTACGGTGAAGTACCCGAATATTATACGTGGAATAATTCGTCAAAAGTTTTTCAAAGGCGAAGACGCGGAGAAGCCATATCACTCAAATGCGATAGGACGAATTTATACAGTTCATCCTAATAATCAAGAGTGCTATTATTGGCGATTGTTGATAATAAATATTCGTGGATTCATTTGAATCTGGATTCATTTGAATCTTTGCGAACTGTTGGTGAAGAATTGTGTATGACGTATCGCGAAGGATTCATTCAATTTGCTTGAGAGTGACATCCATTGGGATCATATACTTGAAGATGCAGTATTGTCATCAAGTCCACATCAAATTCTGGCACTTTTTGCAATTATTATAGCCACGTGCAGTCCAGCAAAGCCAACTTAATTGTGGCAAAAACATCAAAATCATTTGTCAGAGGATTTCTTACATCGATTGCGCAGCATTGACCGCTATTGAAGACCTTTGCTTGATAATGGCAAGTAAAGCTGTAGCTCAATTAGGTATGGCAGCGCCTAATCGTGAAATACTCGACCTTTTCAACAAAAAACTGGAGCGTGAACAACAGTATGATCGTGCCGAGCTTAATGCGTTTGTGCAAAACAATGAGCCAAGGTTAAATATCAATCGAAGAACGGTTTACGACCAAATTTTGCGAGCTATCGAAGAACAACATGGTGGACTGTTCTTTTTGAATGCAGCTGAAGGTATTTGAAAAAGATTTGTCATTTGGAATATTTTGGATACCATTCGAGCACAAGGTAGAATCGCATTGGCTTTGGCTTCATCCAGATGCAATGGCGAGAGTGCTGCAGCAATGCTCTTTTATTGTATGGGATGAGTGTACTATGGCCAACAAGAAGTCACTGGAAGCACTTAATCGTACGTTGGAAGATATTCGTGGAGATAATCGAATGTTTGGTGGTGCATTGATATTTTTAGCAGGTGATTTCAGACAAACATTGCCTGTAGTCAAACAAACTGCTGCTGATGAAATTAATGCGTGTTTGAAAACATCTAATTTGCGGCACTCTGTAAAAACACTTAGATTGACTAAAAATTGTGAGGACCTATCTCAGGCTGAGGTAGGCTCAGTCCGTCCAGGATTCGTACCTCTAAAAGGAATTTGTAGTTCGCTGGAACTGTTAGGCGAGGGGGGTTGGCCGTGAGACCGAAAGAAGAGCTCTAGCTATGTTACCGGGTGGTGGTAACGGTAGGGGAAATGTTTGTACTAGCGAAATGGAAAACGCTGACGATCGAGTTCTCTTTTGAATATTTAATGGCATTTATTGATAATTAATTGGTGGTGGTGTCTGTAGTGTGTCGGCGGGTGTGTCGCGGGGAAGAAAGAACCGCTGCAGCGTCGATGCTGACGTCTGTGGAACTGCCGGTACTGTTGGCTGGTAGACTGCCCAACGGTGTGATCGACGTTGGGTGAACTGCCTCCATTGATCAGCGTCCCGCGCTATTTAAATACGGAACCTGGTGTGTGGGGCCGATGAGTCCGCAGTCTTGTCTTGGGGTGTGGGGTTCTTGGGAAGTGGGTTACTGTTACTTTGGGAATGGTTACTTTGGGTTTTTGGGTCGAGGTTGGGTGAGTGGGTTTTGGGGCTGTGTCGTGTGGAGTGGGTCTAGCTGACTATGCAGCTGACAGAGATTTGGGGGCGCGCTTTTGCTGAAAGAGCATCGCGGAAATTGATTAGGTTCGGGTTGAGTGCATGATTGTGTAATTGCTAATTGGGTGGGTCTTAGTCTTCTAGTGGGTGTATGTGTATCTTAGTTTGCTAACGGGTGTATGTGTAGGGGTATTGTTTAGGGCCATGGTCCATGGTCCGTTACAAAATGTACGTGTTCAATTGCAAAACGATGCTTCAGCAGATTTGTTTTTCAGACAACGTATAGGTCGATTGATACAATTATCAATCAAAATGATGTAAATTATCCAGTCGAATTTCTAAATTCATTGGATTTACCTAGATTGCCGCCATACTATTTTCAAGTAAAAAGTTGGAGACACCATAAATATGCAGCGGAATATTAATCCACACCGACTTTGCAATGGTACTTTGGTACTACTACTATATACTAAGCTATGACTAATTTACTTGAAGAAACTATTTTGACTGGGAAATTTTGTGGTGAACACGTTTTAATTCTGAGAATTCCGATGATTCCGACTGATATGCCATTTAATTTCAAACGACTACAATTTCCCATTCGTCTTGCTTTTGCTATGACTATTAACAAATCACAAGGACAGTCGTTGCAAATTTGTGGTTTAAATTTGGAGAATCCGGTATTTTCACATGGTCAACTGTATGTAGCGTGCTGACGAGTAGGCAAACCTTCAGCCTTAATTATTCATTCTACCGACGGCAAAACAAAAAATATTGTTTATCACAAAGCATTGCAATAAATAAAATATGTTATTACATTAAAATCATCATTGTTTAATTTCGATGAATTACTAAACATTGATAAGTAAGTAAGCAATAAGTAAGCAGCTTTCTAGTACATTCATATAATGACAAAAAAGTATCACCAGACAATGACTATAGTCCTGACCCGATGGGGCTAATTTATTGGCTAAACTTGCCGCTATGGTTTAGCTCACAGCCAGGTAGTGGTCTGGATAATAGCCTATAGCCTATAGATTTTACCAGAAACTCGAAAGAAAAGAGATGGAAAGACGTGTTGTAGTTACAGCAAAAGCATCGGAAAGATTCATGTTCAGAGTAATTAGGGTGACAGAGTTGAAGATGAAGTGGAAAAGTAACTTTAAAAAAGGCGTTGCAAGGAACAGTTATGGATAGTATAGTCGAAAAGCCTTGCAACGATGGAAAGTCATGATGTTACATTAAGAAATGGTAAGATTAAGAATGTTTATTAAGCACCAATTGTTGAGGGCGTCGAGATCGGATTGTAAAAAAACCGGGGATAAAGGGTCGCAATAGGAAAACGAGAAAGAACGTACGGAGTCGCTGTAAATGCGACTCTACTTTTATACCCATACTCAGTCAGTACACATGTGATTTATGTGGAATTTTCAAATGTTTTATCAGTTTTTACATTTTATATTTTTTGCTGCATCTGTCATCTATATCTACATCAGTTCTCACAACAAAACACGTACACTGCACGAGGCAGAGTATGTGAGCGTGAGTGTGAGTGTGAGAGAATCAGTAGCAGCCGCTACTGCCAACAACCCTAATAAAAATGTATATTTTGTTGCGGGGGGCAACCCCGCAAGGGGACTCGCTGCTGAAAATTCATTTCATCATTGTGGCTACAATAATGATCCGATCTGAACCAAATTCGGGAATCTGGTAGATATGGTCATTTTTTATGATACTGCATTTTTCGTTTTTTTCTGTCTTCAAAATTGTGGATTTTCGTCTTTTGGGTATTCGGAAGGGGCGGGGCGAAATTTTGAAATACACTTGTTCAGGTTTGGTATCACAGGAGTCTTGGCAGTAAGTTTGGTTGCTCTAGCTTTAATAGTCTCTGAGATCCAGGCTACACAAAATACGAAAAACCAAAACGACTCGATATTGTGTGAGTGCGAAAGAGAGGGAGCGAAGTTTTTTCGTATGTTTTTCTCTATTGTGGCTATATTATTGATCCGATCCGATTCCGATTTGGGCCCCTAATAGATATGGTTTTTGTCTATGATTCTGATTTTTCGTTTTCTGTTATCTTTAAAATTGTGGACGCCACAGATGTGCGGAAGTGGGCGGGGTGAAATTTTAAAACATTTTTCGAGGAGTGAGATATAACATCAGTTTGGAAAAAAAATTTGGTTGCTGTTTTTTTTTTAGCCTCCGAGCAATGGGCGAAAAACAAGACGGACAGACAGACAGACAGACAGACAGACAGACGGACTGACAGAAGGACGGACAGACATTGCTATATCGACTCGGCTATTGATGCTGATCAAGAATATATATGCTTTATAGGGTCGGAAATTATTCTTTCTCCATGTTACACACATCCACTTTTACCACAAATACAGTATACCCTTTTACTCTTCGAGTACGGGTATAAAAAATCATAACTTCACGTCGTCCGCATACATAAGTACTCGGGAATGTGCTAAAGCTTGTGGAAGATCATGGATGAATAAATTAAATAACAGCGGGCCAAGATGTCTACCTTGAGGTACCCCCGACGTTACCGAAACAGGCCTAGAGAGAGAGGCATTAAAACGGACATGCTGGGAACGATTGCAAAGATAGGCACTAATCCAGAAAATAAGTTTAGATGGAAACCCTAGGAGATAAAGCTTCTGGATAAGGAGATTATGATTTACTAAATCAAAGACCTGACTAAAGTTAGTGTAAACAACGTCAGTTTGAGACGGTTTTGCGAAACCCGCATGCACAAAGGTTAAGAATTCAAGAAGGTTAGAATAAATAGAGTGACATTTCAGAAATCCGTGCTGCGATTCAGAGAATATGGAACTACAAAAATGTTGCTGCTGAGAAGTTCTAATTTTTTCGAAGAGTTTGGGAATGGCAGATAAGTTGGAGATACCACGATAATTACTTCGGATTTTGACCCTTTCTTGTAAATGGGAATAATGAATGATTCTTTCCAGACGGTGGGAAAGTCGCCGAGCTCGAGAAGAAGGTTAAGCAGTTTAAAGAGGGACAAACAAAGAGAATCTGCACAATGTTTAAGAACAGCATTGGGAACCCTATCGGGGCCCGTAGAAAAGGAAAGTTTGCCCGATTTTAAGTTGATTATAAGGCAATTATAGTCTACGAAGGGTGAATAATTATTGTAATTATCGTATCCAATAAAAAATATTCAGGAGAAAGAGATATGATTGCTTGGGACGAAAATTATCAGTGAGAATAGAGGGATGATTATTAGGAGGAAAAGAGTAGCAAAGTTGAAAATAAAGGAAAATAAAGGCGGAAATTGAAAAGAGATACGCTTCGGGCTAACAAACCTAAAGAATTGCTTCGGATCTCGTTTGAAGTTAAGCTAACATTTAGACAGGTATTTATTATAACTAGTTTTTATTACGTAACGAAAATTTACTCTTTGCGATTGAGTACTTAGAAAAGTCCAATTGCGAAGCAGATCTTTTAAACTTTTTATAGAAACGAGATTTAATATTCCGAAGATTTATCAAGCGCGTAGTGAACCAGACAAAGAACATATATATAAAACCTGTGGCGGTTTATGAATGAGAAGGCGGTAGACGTGGCCCTCATCCAAGAGCCCTGACCGTAAAGGGACGGGCTCGGGGACTGAACGGTCGCGGATACCGCCTTCTTACGCTACACCCCGTGGGTAAGCCAAAAACCTGTATCGTGGTAAGGAGCGAGCTTAACTGTTGTATTGCAGGTACAGTACTCCGGACCTAACGGTGGAACTATGTGAGAGGAAGGACGGGAAAAACCAATACCTGTCCTAGTCATACCTGCCGTATGAGGAAGAAGACCCAGCGCGGAAAGAAGGTCTCGACATTGTCCTAGGCTGCGACGCGAATGCCCATCACTCCTTCTGGGGAAGCACGGGCACAAATCATAGAGGAGAGTCGCTGTTCAGTGATCAGAACATCACTAATGCTCTGCAGGAGCCTTTCTCGAATCCTGTCCGATCAGCCAATCCCCAAAGTCATACTCCTACTCCGCAACCAGGACGGTACTTTCGCAGAAAGCAGTCAAGACCTCCACATGAGCATCCATTTCCGGGTGGCTCAGATGTTACCGGTGACGAATCCAACGACTTCCACGACACTGAAAGATATTAAGGGGAGGAAACTAAGGATCTCATACGAGACATTATGGCACCAGACAAGATTATCTGGGCCATTAAATCTTTCGGTCCCTAAAAATCACCGGGGCCAGATGATATATGACCAGCCGTACTGTAAGCTGCTTGTCTTCCCCTGCTACCATGGTATACCCTCTCCTGTAGAACCTAGTCCACATCGACCTTCTTCTTCAGTTGGCGAGGAGCGGATATAAGGTCGTGGCCTATGCGGACGATCTAGTGATACTGGTAACGGGTAAGTTCCTACCTACAATCAGTGACCTTCTGGAATCTGCACAAGGAACGACCGCTAGCTGGGCACGCCATAACGGTTTGGGGGTTAATCCCCAAAAAACAGAGCTGGTGTTGTTCTCACGAAAATATAAGATACCAAATTTCAAACGACCAGCAATTGGTAGAACGACGCTTGAATTATCGAACGAAGCCAAGTATCTTGGTGTCATCCTAGACTCCAAACTCGCTGGGACGAGAAACACGGAGGAAAGGAAGAAAAAGGCAATGGCTGCTTTCTACATCCGTAGGAAGACCTTTGGGCGATCATGGTGCTTACAACCGCACATCATCCATTGGATGTATACAGCGGTAATAAGACCCATTCTGACGTACGGATGCTTGGTGTAGTGGGAAGCGGCCAAGAGTCCGGAGAGTCCAACAGACAGCATGCCTTGGTGTCACCGGATCTCTCAAATTCACCCCACAGGCTGCTCTAGACACCATGCAAGACCTGAAACCCATAGACCTCATCCTTAAGCGCAAGGCTGGGATAAGTGCCGTGAGGCTTTCAGCCGAGCGGTTCTTCAGGCCATCGCCTTTTGGCCACGACACAATACTCCGTAAGGAAGAAATTGGAACGGGCGAACGAAGCGACTACTGTGTTTCGGAGTTTTCATGGAAAATTCATTTGATCATTGTGGCTACAATAATGATCCGATCTGAACCAAATTCGGGAATCTGGTAGATATGGTCATTGTCTACCATACTGCATTTTTGGTTTTTTTCTATCTTCAAAATTGTGAATTTTCGTCTTTTGTGGTGGCGGAAGGGGGCGGGGCGAAATTTTGAAATACACTTGTTCAGGTTGGGTATCACAGGAGTCTGGACAAAAAGTTTGTTGCTCTAGCTCTTATAGTCTCTGAGATCCAGGCGTTCATTTTTACGAAAAACCAAAACGACTCGATTTTGTGTGAGTGCGAAAGAGAGGGAGCGAAGTTTTTCGTATATTTTCCTCTATTGTGGCTATATTAATGATCCGATCCGATTCAGATTTGGGCCCCTGATAGATATGGACTGTCTCTATGATTCTGCATTTTTCGTTTTCTGTTATCTTTAAAATTGTGGACGCCACAGATGTGCGCCCTTTTTGGGGGCGGAAGTGGGAGGGGCGAAATTTTGAAACTTTTTTCTAGGAGTGAGATATCACATCAGTTTGGAAAAAAGATTTGGTCCCTCTAGCTCTTATAGCCTCCGAGCAACGGGCGACAAACAAGACGGACAGACGGACAGACAGCAATTAGCACAAATACAATATACCCTTTTACTCTTCGAGTACGGGTATAAATAGAGGGCTTGAGCTACGTTTCAGAGACAGCGATTACATCAGTCCTTAAAGATGCACTGTCAGTATATAACTGGTTGAACTTACCGCACAAACCGCGGACATTCTGATAGGATATCTTTAAAGAAATCAGTTTTTTAAGGCCCAGTTTTTTGAGATGGTGTAGGACGGACAGAAGTTCCTGCAGACGAAAATGCCCGTACTCGCCCATTGCTCGGAAGCTATTAGAGCTAGACTGATGTGATACGTATTTCCTGCTACAAGAATATTTCAAAATTTCACTCCACCCCATCTGGGGCGTTCACAATTTTTAAGATTAGAGAAAACGAAAAATGCAGAATCATAGCGAAACCCCATATCTATCATAGGCTTATATCACACACCAACGTGTCTGAGCGCCTAGAGCTCAGAGAAACTCCTCGTATACACTTTCACTGGCAGAGATAGTCATTCCCTACAATACTGCATTTTCCATTTTTTGCTTTCTTAAAAATTGTGAATTTTCGTTTTTTGTCTGGGCGGAAGGGGGGAAGGCGAAAATTTGAAATAAACTTGAAGCAGTGTGTTAACACACATGAGCCTGGAAACAAACTTTGGTTAACTTTTACTGGTTTGTTGGTTGGGTTGGTTTACTTTTACTCTTCGAGTACGGGCATAAACATACCATTTTTAAAAATTCTTATTATCTTATTATTCTTAAAAAAAACGTCGGGTTTTCCTTTTGACGCTATAACTCCAGAATGCACGAACCGATTTCCACGGTTTTGCATTCGTTGGAAAGGTCTCGGGCTCCGTGAGGTTTATAGCAAAGAAAATTCACGAAAAAATTTCAACAGAAAAAGGGAAAATGTATTTGTATTATCTCCTACATACTACATACAGCGCCATCTCTGATACATAGCATGTACTACAAACCAATATTTTAAGTCGGCGCCGGTGCGTGATACATTGTTTGACAGCTACTCATTGTTCTCTGCTCAGTTAATTTCATGTCACAAACCGGTATTGTGTTCACTGTGAAAACGAAATTAAAAAAAGTTATTCGTTTCCTCACATTTCAATTGGAAACCATCAAATCAATCACGTGTATTGTTAACATTTTTATTCAATTTCAACAGCAGGCATTTGTCTTTAAGGTGGTAAGTTGAACTGTGTAAATTATGTGGATCGTGCATTTGAGGTTAAATTTACCACTCTGTCCACAGTCCAAAACGCCGCTCAAGACATGCAAGCCACAACAAGTGTATTCACAGAACTTAAGCGAAGAAAGATAAAATATAATAAGAGAAAATAACCGATTGGGACAACGCGTGAGGACACGAAGGACACGCTTGGCATTCCAATATGATACCACTGCGAACTACAGTGATGATGAAAATTTAGATATTGGACCAATGACGGCTATATGCCGATATTGCAATGCGTTAAAGTTCAAAAGAGAAACGGCTGGATTGTGCTGCGCAAGTGGAAAAGTCAAACTGGATCCATTACTTACACCACCACAGCCACTGAAACCATTGTTCGATAGAAGTGATCCCGATTCCAGCCATTTTCTTCAACACATCCTTGAATACAATAAATGCTTTCGCATGACTTCCTTTGGAGCTATTATCTTTCGAAAAGGCGGCTTCATGCCGACTTGCAAGGTAAAAGATACAACACACATAACCAATCACTCACACCAACACAATGAATTGCAACACGTAACAACTACATATACACCACACACTACACCATCACACGATCAGAAGTTACACCGTATTCTTCAACAATTGATTGTTTGCAATTACAGATACAAGGACAAATATATCATTTGCATGGTTCAATGGTGCCAACACCAGATGAACCGCATCAATTTCTGCAAATATATTTAATTTCGTCGATGGTGGATCAGCTGAATGTGCGGTGCAATATACAGGAACACAACAGTTAAAGAGACGAATTATTGAACAGTTGCAAGCATTTTTTCAAGCTAATAATGCTGGTGGTCTATTCTTCCTGGACGCACCTGGAGGAACAGGGAAAACATTTGTCATTTCATTGATTTTGGCCACTATTTGATCAAGATGTGACATAGCTTTCGCGTTAGCATCATCTGGAATTGCGGCGACTCTTCTAGATGGGGGTCGTACTGCACATACTGCGCTTAAGTTGCCACCAATTTAAAAAATTGATACTCCAACATGCAATATTTCCCGATCTAGTGCAATGGGAAAATTGTTGATGCAATGCAAGCTCATTGTCTGGGATGAGTGCACAATGGCACATAAGAAATCACTTGAAGCACTTAACTTCACACTGAAGGATCTTCGGCGAAATAACAACATCTTTGGCGGCTTGATGATATTATTGGCACTTCGAAATACCTCTGTAATTCATTGCGTAAGACATACCACCTTTCTGATGGAGAGGAATAAAAAAGTATTCCTTTCAGATCGGAGGGAAACATGAAGAGTTAATGATAGGGTGAATAGTTTAAGCAAGGATCCACACAGCGCGTAGGCACAGTACCTGAGTACACAGCCGGCGACTCTTTCAGGACCTGGTGAAAACACCGGCTTAACTAGTCGAAGATCATGAAGATCATTTCATTTAACAAGGGGTGGAAATGCCGTTCGATCTAGGTAAACTGTATGGATACGGCTGACCAGAGTAGCTTTCATGGGAATAGGTTGTTTCGAAAAATTGTGCAAAAAGATCGTCAATGGCCTGCTCATTGTTGGCCGACGAATTAAAAATGATAGCGAGAATGGATGTGCGGACGATCTACGCTTACTGTTTACAAAACTGTAAAACTGTTTGGGTCCAGAGAAAAGCGTATCCTGCATCGAGATAGGTAATTTCTATAGCATTGAGCGTTAAGAGCTATTACATAAAGAGAGAATGAAGAAAGATTCTGGAAATGTTGTATTAAGTCTTGATGTTATTTTTTTTAGACTGTATAGCTCTTTGGTAGACCAGATTCCCAGATTTAATCGTACAAAAAAAAGTGACATATGAATCAAAAAGTGTGTAAAGTACTTTGTAAAAGTTGTTGGTGCCTTTCACAACATCAATGCACAAATTCAGTGCGGACCAATCAAAATCCCTACTGAGGCTATAAGGCTTCGTAAACTCGGCCATACGAACGCAGCGGACACTTTCAGACATCCTACCCGATCGATCCAATACTAAAGTTCGAAGAAGGAGATCCAACTTCTCTTGATGTTTATACCCATACTCGGAGAGTAATACGGTATATTGTATTTGTGGTAAAAGTGGATGAGTGGAATCGTTTCCGACCCCATAAAGTATATATATTCTTGATCAGCATCTATAGCCGAATTTAGAACGGTAGGAGTCTTTAGGAATAGTGATCATAAGGGCTCGGGTTAGCAACGCTATGATTGAACCCGAGACAAAGCACATATCAAGCAATCGACTTAAGGAATTTTTCACATGGTTGACTCGAGACAGGGACAGGTCATACAAGCCGTCAATAAAGTCATGTTGCCACATGGGCAGAAGGTTATTAGACTCGTTTACCGAAGACCAAATAGTTTCTGGCAAATTGAAATCACCAAGAACTACCATATGGTCTTTATCTGATAGCGCGGAAGGAACACTTTTTAAAGCGGACAGGTGCCGCTCGTATACAGAAATACCCGAAGAAGGTGGAATATACTAGCATGTAATTCAAATTAAGTTAGAGAATAATTAAGAAAATTAATTAGGGAAATACACCGGCTGCTTACAAAAAATAAAAGCAACGAGAAGGAACGTATTGAGTCTCCGATAACGCGACCCTACTTGTACTCTACCGTATTCTGTTAGTACACATGTGATTTATGTGGAATTTTTAAATATTCTTTCAGTATTTACATTTTACATGGCCGTCAGCCACTCGGATGATACAGGGGGAATCACGGATGACGGTCCGACCCGCGATCACTGTACTCTCCGGACGGGGGCAGGGTTGCCTGGGGCTGAGGCTTGCCCCAACCCGATGCCACCCCGCTCCGGTTCTATGACGCAGTGGGATCGCAGGCGGTCCATCACCTGCCGTAACTGTACACACCAGTGGAAGTGCGAATATACTCTCCTCGTGAGGGCGGCTGGTAACAGGTCCTTGGCACGGTCAGGTCTCTGCCAAGGATGCTGGCTAATGGTAGTCGGGCGGAGAGAAGAAAACGCTCAGTGTAATTATCCCAATCCTAGGCGGAACAGCATGCGCTGATGGATGCGTGGCCGAGGGGGTGATCGGTCGTTAGTATGCGAACTCTGGATACCTGCCGACCTCCAGTTTAAATCAGGCTTCCCGGGGCACGCGGGCTATGCTTCTGGTGACTAACCCCTTCCCGCCTACTCGTGGGAACAAAAATGCCAAAATCAATAAATATAAATAAAAAAACCACAAAGGAGCTCGGTACTCCTCCTTAAGTACCGGAGGGACAAGACCATCCCTCTACATCAACGCCTGGGAAACCAGGTCCAAAGAAGACGGGGAAGGAGACTGAGTCAGTCCACCGTCTTCTAGCAGAATCCGCTCCGATAAGCCAATCGGGCCCATCCACGTGGGAGGGCACCGGGGTCAAACCGGTCATCGGGGTGGCTGCCAAGCAGAGCGTTATTGCGGCTGGTAAGCGCCTCGCGACCGGGGAAACCCCGTCAACCTCAGCAGGCGGCGGGTCTGGAGGCCAAGGAGGTAAGCCGTCCTACCAGGACAGGAGACGTGCTGCCTTCATATTGGCTTACGAGGATCCGGAGTATATGGCATCGGCGAAGGGGATGGAGCTGAGGCTTTGGGCCAGCTCAATCATCCCAGACTTCCGACCAGCCAAAACCGGAAAGGGAGCAGCCAAGCCCCCGAACAAGCGGCAACGCTCGGCGGAGGACAACGCCACACAGCCAGGCCAAGCCCAGCAAGCCAAGCGGGCGAAGATGCACCTGACCAACAGGTCTTTTGCGGAGGTGGCGAGGGGCAAAACCCTAATTGGCATCCTAGACAGGGGCGCCAAGGATGGTAATGTCTCCTGTGACAAGTGGCACCTGGTGGAGGCAGAGTTCCAGGACCGCTTCCTGGAGGAGCTTGCCGAGAACGGAGGACCCCCGCCCAAATGTGAGGACGCCGGGTGGCATCAGGGCATGGTGAAAGCCATCGCCTGCCAAGATGCACGCACGGCGGCTCTCTACATGAAGGCGGTGGCGGCGCTCGAGGAAGTTCATCCGGGAGCCAAACTGGAGACCGTACGCTGGGAAGACGTCCCAAGCAGACCGAGGGCCCGAGCGTGGGTGTCGGTCAAACCTGCAGAACCTGAGAAGATTCTCAAGGTTCTGCAGGTCTGCAACCCCCACCTTCCTACAGCCGATTGGAAGCTGGCCAAGGTCGAGAAGGTCGCAGGACAGAGGCGACAGATCATCCTCGTCCTGAACGAGGAGTCGCTGGTGCTCCTTGGAGAGTCGTCAGTAATGGTGGACTATGGCTACCGTAAGGTTGTAGGTACCCCTACAAAAACGACTCCAAGGGAAAGCAAGCGGGGGTCCAGCCAGACCTTGAGCTTGACGTCCCGGAAGCGGGGAGCCAACCCGAGGCGTCGGACATGGCGTCCATGGTATCTGAAGATATTCTGGATCTCTACGAGTCCGACGCGAGCGACCTGACCAGAGGTCTCGGACGCATCGACGTCGGGGAGCACGACGACACCGCGGAGAGCGACGTCGACACGACAGTGGTGGAGGCAAGTCTCAGAAATGTCCCTGACACTCCTGCAGATAAACCTCCACCATTGTAAGGCAGCATGTGCTGCCTTATTGCTCCACCTAGCCAAGGGTGGGGCTGACATAGTCCTCATTCAGGAACCCTGGATCCTCGGAAACAAGGTCTCCGGTTTGAGGACTCCTGATTATAAGCTATACTTAGCTGACTCCCCAGGTAAAATACGCACCTGCATTCTTGCAAAAAGAGAACTGCACTTATTTTTGCTCCCGAATTTATTTTTTAACTACTTACTGACCACACAGATGGTCATCTTAAACCGTGGGGATGATCCCACTTTCATTATTAAGAGCCGCAAGGAGGTCCTGGACCTGACGCATAGTATCCTGGAGGTTCCTCGAAGAACACTCCTTCTCGGACCACAGGTACGTGGAAACTGTTTTCACGTTCACCATACCGAGTCCAGCCAAGTTCCGTAACTTCAGGCGGACTAACTGGACACGCTATGTGGACTTTCTTTGCCAAACTGTCCCTGAGACCCCACCTAGGGAGGATGTCTCATGGGTGACCACGACTCGTCTGGTAAAGGTTTTTACCGACGCCTGTAACGCAGTGCTTGACAAAGCCTGTCCACCCGGCAAAACCAGAGGTCGGAAGAAGCCGGCATGGTGGACTCCGACGCTGGGAGAGCTCCGGAAATCCTCACGGAGACTTTTAAACAAAGCGAAAGGTCTTAACGTTGAGCAGAACTGGACCGAATACAAGGCAAGTCTGTTAACATACAACAAAGATCTCAGGAAAGCCAAACGCGCGTCATGGCGCAAGTTCTGCACCGAAATCGAGAGTAACTCCGAAGCCTCGCGCTTACGTAAAGTACTCTCGAAATAAACTCCAACCTTGGGGTATTTGAGGAAAGCCGACCAATCCTGGACGACATCCAGTTACGAGTCGCTAAGCCTCCTTCTCAGTACACATTTCCCAGGCTGCGCTGTAAACAGACCAACCTACAGAGCGCATCCTTTTAATGCAACGTGCTCAATTCTGAACCTGTCAGGAGAATATATCCTGGGCAATAAAAAGCTTCAAGCCCTTCAAATCCGCGGGACCAGACGGCATCATCGCAGCCCAGCTTATCCAAGCTGGACAAAGAGCCATAAATTGGCTCAAACGGATTTACAAGGGGATTTTCTCCCACGGACAAATCCCGAAGACATGAATTCGGGCCAAAGCTGTCTTCATACCCAAGGCAGGCAAGCCCTCGCACACTGCCCCTAAAGATTTCAGCCCAATAAGCCTGTCGTCCTTCCTCCTGAAGGCGATGGAACGGTTTTAAGTCTGCATCGCAGGGCGACCATATCGCCGAATCAATCTCTGACTCTCAGCATGCCTATCGGAGGGGAAGATCCACCGAAACGGCCCTACATGCGATCACATCGATCATCGAATCGTCCCTCAGCTGCAAGGAATATAACCTGGTAGCCTTTCTTGACATAGAAGGGGCCTTCAATAACATCATCCCGTCCGCCATCACGGGAGCACTGACTGACCTGGGGGTTGACTCCCGGACGATGAGTCTCATCGATCAGATGCTGCAATGCAGGACCGTTGAGGCATCACTGGGGACGTCAACGTCCACCAGGTTTGTCAACAGAGGCACCCCGCAGGACGGAGTCCTCTCGCTCCTCCTATGGAACGTAGCAGTGAATGTACTGCTGCGGGAGATACAGGGTGGCGGATGCCGCGTGGTGGCGTGTGCGGATGACGTCGCTATAGCATTGTCTGGGAAGTTTCCACAGACCCTATGCGAGTGCATGACAAGCACTCTCACAAGCCTGTCACAATGGGCAGCCAAATGTGGGCTAAGTGCTAACCCATCTCAGACGGAACTTGTACTATTCACCAGGAAATACAAGATTCCGACACTTACCCCACCGAAACTATGCGGAGAGCCGCTAGTTTTCAGCAACCAAGCCAAATACCTTTGTCTTATCCTCGATAGGAAGCTCGACTGGAAGCTGAGCATAGAGGACAGGGTGAAGAAGGCCACAGTAGCCATCTACACCTGCAGGAAAACCATCGGTCTAAAGTGGGGTATGACCCCGTGCATAGTCCGATGGCTGTACACCGTCATCATACGACCAATCCTGATTTACAGAGTAGTGGTCTGGTGGCCAGCCCTGGACAAGAAAACTTGTCTTGACAAACTCACAAGAGTCCAACGCATGGCAGAGCTATGCATAACGGGCGGATTACGCACTACCCCAAGTGAAGCCCTTGATACCATGTTGTACCTTCTGCCTGTAGAACTTATGGGGAAAAAGGTTGCAACACTCTCCGCCCTTAGAATGAATAAACCACCACGGTTGGCCACTCGGGAATCCTCATAAAACTCCCGCAACTTCCAGAGAGGACAGACTACTTCATCCCAAGTGACTACCTCTCGACGCCTTTCCAGGTATTCTGGAACTGGGAGAGGGGCGAACCTGGAGGAACCTGGAACCTGGGAGGGGGCGTCTTCTGCGACGAGCTCACCATCAGAGACTGACTTCCGGACTACTGTAGCGTGTTCCAGGCAGAGGTCTTAGCCATCAAGGAGGCTATTTCCATCGTCTCCAAACTTTCTTTAGACGGATACTCAGTATGCGTCTTCTCGGACAGCCAAGCAGCCCTCAAGGCTCTGGGCTCTATTGCGTCGAACTCAGCGACCGTTAACGACTGTCGCAGGTCTCTAAATGAGACCGCAGAGCAGCTGGATCTCTCCCTAATATGGGTCCCAGGACATAGGGACATTTTCGGGAACGATACCGCCGACGAGCTAGCTAGGCAGGGCACTACTGTACCTCTCCTCCCGGAGAGGGAGCAAGTAGCGACGCTTTTAGCTACGTGCAGTCTATTAACGCACGAGGCATTCGAGCAAATTGCTGACAGGCGATGGCAGCTGACCATCACATGCAGAACTTCAAGAGCGATATGGCCAAATCGTCCGAAAAAGCGCTCGGAAGAGCTTTATAGACTCAGCAGAGCACATTGCTCCGCCGTCACCCGAGCCATCACGGGGCACTGGCAGATCGGCACACACGCTGCAAGACAACGACTTCTGCAGAAGTTGTAGGTACGAGGAGGAGGAGGAGGAGTCGGTTCACCACTTCTTCTGTCTCTGCCCGGCCCTGGGAAACCGAAGACTACGGTTCCTCGGGGCCCCTTTCCTTACAGACATTTCGGACCTTTCCGAAACCAAACCGGGGACTCTGTCTAAATACACCGGATGGGACTGCCCTTAGCTCGGCATGGGCTAGCGCCCATGCGGCATCACAATGGTCAACTAACTGGACCAAGTGAGCGGGGGGAGACGTCTCTCCCCCTCCGCTACCACCTTAACCTAACCTAACCAAACCTACATTTTACATTTTACTGCATCTGTCATCTACATCACTTTTCACAACAACATGCCGTTGAAATACAATTGTAGCAGTGTGATATCATATGATTCTATAAACAAACTTTTGTTACTCTAGCTTGTCTGTATGTACTAGGCGACAAACAAGAGGTTGGTCAGGGACAGACAAACGGACAGACGGACGGACGACAGAAATGGCTATATCGACTCGGCTATTGATGCTGATTAAGAATATATATATATTATATATACCTTTTGCTTATTCAAATTGGGGTTTCAGGCAGGCTCCGGCATTCACTTACTTTTATATTTTCAGCCAAAAAACATACTTATAATTTCAAGGCGCTTTAACATTTTCAAAAGAGTGGTTTATTTCTTACTGTAATGTTAAGCGCGTTTTCTGCTGTTATACCCACGCGTTATTACCAGCTAAAACAAAAAGCGCTGTGCTATGTTTAATAAAGATTTATTGATAACCAAATCGGGCTGTGCGCATGAAAACGCACTGTTGCATTAAACAGACCCATTCTACTCTGTAGTATGGTAACAGCTAGCAAACGTTCATTAAACTGACACTCGTTGTTTTAGATAATCTCTCCGACCGATACAATAAATAAATCAAATTACCCTTATATACATAGTACGTCAACGGAAGATGACATTAAATTTGTTCATTTCGGGGAGACTCGGTCCACCAATGTCCAAAATCGAATCGCTCAGTAGCTGCGGAATGAAGACTATGTTCACGAAATGAGCTCACAGCTGTTACAGGGCACAATGATATTTTGCAAGTGCACTTCTATGTCAAACCACTCAAACGTGTTAAAAAATATCTAAAAACAAACAATATCCACTTCAAAGTTATAAAAAGGCTTACCTTTATAAATGATGGTAAGCTCTGACGGATGTAATCCATGTTGTTAATTGCTAGACACCATTCTTCTGATAAAACTAGTAGGTAAAATGGAAAAATAAATATATGACATCATATTATGATAAATAGCTTACTGAACATCTTGTTATTATCCCCGAGTTTAGTTAACTTTTCGACTCTTTGTGACATTCGTTGAGCATAGAAAATGCAGCATCTACATAGATCCTATTTTTAAATAGTAGAAAATTCGTTTAGAATATGGGATTCTTACATATGGTTTAGATCTTACATTCACAATTTTAGCTATAAATATATAGGAGCCCTCTACTTCTGGCCAATCAAGTTGTTGCCAAAATATTTTAATTTGATAAAAAATTGAAAGAGTATCCACAGCAGAAGAGCTGTATTTTACGGTTTCGTCGACCGCCTTCAGCTGATCCAGATCTATTGCTTTCTGGATACGATTGAGGGCCTTTATTATTGAAATGTCAAGCCAGTGTGTCACACCTGTCTCAAACCATTGATAAAATCCACTCATTTCCAATTCATCGGTACACAGTGATTCTCCTATAATATATAAATAATAATTTGATAATATATATATATATTTTATATATATACTGTGTTCCAAAAACAACGGCAGACTAGCTTCAGGCCGAAGATTTGTATACCCTTGTAGATTTATCCTTTCTGCGTTGTGAATTAGTTATCTGAATTTCAAAAAAACACACAGCTCTTTGATTTCGTATAGAATACACTACAAACAAATCTATTTTCCAAAATGGGGTGTTTGATATTAATATATACGTATATTAATATATACATATATAAATTAATATATTAATGATATCAATATAACATATGTTAATATGTACATAACACATATGTAGTTTAAATTGGAATTACCATGATGTCAAACGGAACCGCCAGACGCATTTCAAGTTAAAAAAATCGAAGTCTATATTTTTTTCCGAACGAAAAAATTAATGTGTGTTTGAGCGAGTTTAAAACCTGACGGACTGGTTCGCACAAAACAGACAAACCGACTGGTCCTTTGAGGCTATTTATCCATTTAATTTTGTCGCCAATTTTAATCCTTTACGCTTCTAAGAACAGGTAGGCGAAATTATAATTCCCTCTGCAAGAGTATACAAATTTAGTTTAAACATAAAGCTTTACCTAGTTGGACGTATCGCTTAAGCACCAAATAAAGTTCAAATAAAGTTGTTCCCATATTCAAATTATCGATTTTCGGCAAATATTCGAATTGATCGTCTGGCACATCCAATCTTTTAATGTTATTGCATACTTCTGTGACAATTGACTTACAGATTTCATTTAGTTTTGAGTCATATAACAAATATAGGATAGCTGAATAGTTTAATTGAATTTTGCTGAAATTAATAATGTAATAAAAAAGTTAAAAACACTATAGATGCGTAGGTTATTTTTCTATCTTAACAATTGGCCTTACTGCTTTTTCTACCCATACTCGAAGAGTAAATGGTATATTGTATTTGAGGTAAAAGTCGATGTGTGTAACATAGTGAAGGAATCGTTTCCGACACCATAAATTATATATATTCTTGATCAGCATCAATAGCCGAGTCGATATAGCCATGTCTGTCCGTCAGTCTTGTTTGTCGCCCATTGCTCGAAGGCTAGAGCCTTCCACTTTTACCACAAATACAATATACCCTTTTACTCTTCGATTACGGGTGTAAAAACTGATAAAACCTTTGCACATTGTACAAATGTACAGACTGAGTACGGGTACAAAAGTAGTGTCGCGTTAACAGCGACACAACACGTCCTTTCTCGTTGATTCTCGCTCTGCTTTGATTTTGTACGTTTTGTATATATGTCGTTTTACTGCTTTGCCGACGTATCGCACAAAATCAAAGCAGGGAGAAATTAAAAAAAGAACGTTATTTGGCAAGAACCCGTTTTCACTTTCGCAAAAACTTTACTTTTCAAAACGGAAAACGCCGAAAGTGAAAACGGGAGCCTGCCTGAATGTGTAACACAACATTCATTTTTTATTTTTCAAGTAATCTGTACAAACGAGAAAGAACGTGTGGTGTCGCTATTGAAACGACACTACTTTTTACCCGTTCTCAGTCGGTATGATTTATGTGGAATTTTCAAATGATTTATTAGTTCTTACATTTTAAATTTTTTTGCTGGATCTCTCATCTAAATCTACATCAGTAACAACAACACACGTACATTGCGTTGAGAGAATCAGTAGCGGTTATCAACCCTAAATGTATATTTTGTTGCGAGGGGTATGGGTGCTGAAAATTGATTTCATCATTGTGGCTTTAATAATGATCAGATCTGAACCAAATTCGGGAATCTGGTAGATTGCCATTCTCTACGATACTGCATTTCGTTATTCCTATCGAAATGGTTTTCTCTATTGTGATCCGATCCGATTCAGATTTGGACCCCTGATAGATATGGTCTTTCTCTATGATTCTGCATTTTTCGTTTTCTGTTATCTTCGAAATTGTGGACGCCACAGGTGTGCGCTTTATGTGGGGGCGGAAGTGGGCGGTGCGAAATTTTGACACTTTTCTAGGAGTGAGATATTACATCAGTTTGGAAACAAAATTTGGTTGCTCTAGCTCTTATATCCTCCGAGCAATCGGCGACAAACAAGACGGACAGACAGACAGACGGACATTTACCACAAATACAATATACCCTTTTACTCTTCGCGTACGGGTATCAAAATGTGAAGGGGCCGGTTGTTTTTAGTATACTATATTACTGAAAAATACGCACTTTTTTATTGTTGTATACCTTTATATACAGACTGCTAATGCCTAATCGAGCACCGATAGGGCGCGTCTAGCTACAAAGTCATGTGCTGTACCAATACACATATGCACGCATAATTGCTCTCTTGGGCATTACTCATTTTCGGTTTCTGAGCAGCCCTAAATCAATTTTCAGAGACTTTTTGATATGGCATTAAAATAATTATGACCTTTGAACTGTGGGGTCGTGTTTAATCTTATTATTAAAATTTTAATTAATAAATGTAAATATATATGTATATGTACATATGTAATAAAAAATATTATATATAAATATAAATGTAAACCAATTGTTTTAAAATACTTACTGGTAAAACAGTTTATCAAAATATTCCATTGCGCGCTGAAGGTCAGACCGTATCATATGAATAAGTTTAATGATATACTGTAATTTTTCTTCATCAGTTTCATTATCTTTTGAGTATTTGCTACCCTCTACAATATGTTCCAGCCATTCTTTTGTACCGGTATTAATAGCATCTATTATGGCAGAATCAATATTGCATATCTTTTGTGCATCATTTCTACGAATCCAACCGTACACAGACTTTGGAAAAATATCTATGGTCACTGGAACTTCAAAAAGTTTAACTTTTCCCAAAATATCTAGAACCTCGCTTACAGCCCGTGTCACGTTCAGATCACTGACGTTTTTATACCGTATCTTTCGTAACACTGCAAAACAAGAGGGAAGTATACGCCTTACTCCTTCCCAAAATGTAGCAAGATCTTCCGAATCCTTCTGCATACAGCTCATTACTGGAGTCAATATGTCGAGTATAGAGTTAAATAGTGAGAAATTAAGTTTGTGAGTTTCATGTATGATACTATATGCATGCCATTGGCTAATGGCGCAATCAACAGGAGTCAATCCACTTTGAATGGCATGTTGGGATCGGATAATTTCAGCGTTAGCGCTAAATTTTCCACTCCACCAATAATATGCAACTTGCGAGGTTTCCAGCTCATACATCAATAATAGCTTTAGTAAATTTTTGTGCTCCTGTACGGCCACGCTCTTGTTCTTTTCAGCGCTCAGGGTGAGATTTACCAAAATTGATCCTCGACTTCGAGCTTTACTTCCTTTTTCTAGATTATACCAAACTGTCAGTCCACAAACTGGAATAGACTAATTAAATTAAAAACAGTGAGTAAAACAATATAATCAAAATAATGAAATAATTAAAATATTCCGTTTTCAGATTGGAGTTTTTAATTCGGTTCAAATACACTTTGCTATCGATCCCTTGTTTGCCAAGAAAGAATTCTGCTAGGAACAGTCAGCAACTAGATGGAAAAGTACCTGTAATAAACTTATTAGCAGATATGCTCGCTTAAAAATTAATTGCACAAGCACATAAATATAATTTTTTATGAGCAGGAATAAATTATTAACATATTTTCTGATTTTTTCAAATTTTCTCTATTCTATAAAATAGTTTGGGCCCGTTTTGGGTCGGCGCCGCTAGTTTATTTTCTATGCATTTTCCTCTTTTTTCTATAACTCACACACTCCGCAAAGTGTATGGGCGATCGAAGCGATATAAGATATCTGAAAAATCAATTCCAAACAATTGCAATGAATTTATTTATGCTGTACCCTGCGACGCATCTCTGTGCCAAGTTACGGTTGCACGCATAAGATATGAAAAGCACAAAAAAGCATAAGTTTTAAATACGTATAATTATACCCGTACTCGAAGAGTAAAAGGGTATATTGTATTTGTGGTAAAAGTGGATGTGTGTAACTTAGAGAAGGAATCCGACCCTATAAAGTATATATATTCTTGATCAGCATCAATAGCCACAATTTTGAAGATAACAAAAAAAATATAGATGCAGAATCATAGAGAAACCCGATATCTATCAGAAGCCCGAATGTGGATCGGATCGGATCATTAGTATAGTCACAACGGACAAAATCATTTCGAAAGGCATCGTTCTCTCTCACAAAAATATGAGTCGCTTTGGTTATTCGTATTTTGTGTCGCCTGGATCTCAGAGACTATAAAAGCTACAGCAACCAAACTTTCTGTCCAGACTCCAATGATACCAAATTAAGACAAGTGTATTTTAAAATTTCGCCCCACCCACTTCCGCCCACCTAAAGGACGAAAGTCCACAATTTTAAAGATAGAAAAAAACAAAAATACAGCATCGTAGATAATAACCATATCTACCAGACTGCCGAATCTGGTTCAGATCGATTTAAACCACAAATTTGCAACGACTGTCCTTGTGATTTATTAATAGTCAAAGCAAAAGCAAGACGACGAATGGAAAATTGTAGTCGTTTGAAATCAAATGGCATGTCAGTCGGAATCATCGGAATTCTCGGAATTAAAACGTGTTCACCACAAAATTTCCCAGTTAAAATATTTGCTTCAAGTAACTTAGTCACAACTTTTTTCACAGAAAGTCTTGTACCATTGCAAAGTCGTGGTGGATTAAGATTCCGCTGCATATTTATGTTGGCTCCAATTTTAACTTAAAAATAGTATGGCGGCATTCCAGGTAAATCCAATGAATTAAGAAATTCGACTGGATAATTACATCATCTTGATTGCTAATTGTATCAATCGAACTATACGCAACCATTTCTCCTGGGATGGAATTCAAAATAGATGCGTTGATCTCATTGACATCTTCATTTGTTCCGGCCAAAATTGGTTTCTTTCCCTCAACCAGTCATGGTTTCTATAATTTTGTACAAAATTTGGAAACACACTCCGAATCAACAACAACAAACGGTTGGTGTAGAACACATTTTCAAAAAGCAACAAATATACTTACACAAAGCTTTAGCTTTTATAGCCTCCGAACTATAGGCGACAAACAAGATAGACAGACAGACAGACAGACGGACAGACGGACGGACATGATGGGCTATCTCACTCCTACAAATTTATTTCAAAATTTCGGCCCGCCCGCCTCCGCCATCACAAAGGGCGCACATCTGTGGCGTCCAGAATTTTGAAGATAACAGAAAACTAAAAATGCAGAATCATAGAGAAAGCCCATATCTATCAGAGGCCCAAATCTAATCGGATCATTAGTATGGCCACGAAAACCATTTCGAGAAACATCGTTCCCTCTCGCTTGCACGTGTCGATTTTGCCCATTCGTACAGATGAACGCCAGGATCTTAGAGACTATAACAGCTAGAGCAACCAAACTTTCTGTCCAAACTCCTGTGATACCACTTCAGTACAAGTGTATTTCAAAATTTCGGCACGCACCCTTCCGCCCCACCAAAATATGAAAGTCCATAATTTTGAAGATAAGAACAAATGAAAAATTAAGTATCGTAGAGAATGATCATATCTAGAAGATTACCGAATATGGTTCAGATCGGATCATAATTATAGCCACAATAATACAATTAACGCTCACACACTGCTCACACACTTTGCCTTTTGAAGTATACATGTGTTTTTGTGAGAACTGATGTAGATGTAGATGACAGATGCAGCAAAAAAATTTAAAATGTAAAAACTGATCAAATATTTAAAGATACCAAATAAATCATAACGACTGAGTACGGGTATAAAAATAATGACGGTGACACCACACGTTCTTTCTCGTTTTTGGTCATTCCGTTTTTAGACAAAATAAATAAACTTGATGGTTGGTCCACGCGGGAACATGCCACGTATAATTCTCCGTGTAAAACATGGTGTTTCTAAATATAATCGGCAAACATTTCAGACGATGACCGTGCGACTTATTAAGGGTCATTAAGAATACTAATCTAACTGGGAATTTAACGCGTTTGAATTCAATTGGTTCAATCTCCTTTAAACATGCCATTCAAAATGGTTGCTTCGATAATATTTTTATTAATTTTTTATCACTAATCTCTGGCCATTATAGTATTATATAGCCGTAAATACTAAAGGTAAAGGTAAAAGCTAAAGGTAAAGATATAAAGGAAAGGTATGTTAGTATTAAGAAGAGGCAGAGGGAATTGTAATTCGAGCATATCGATCTATAAAGTCGAAGGGACAAAGGAATAACATTTCTAGAGGATATAATAGGAAACAGGGATATCTATGTCACCCCTGATCAAGTTGTGCATAAAAATCACATCAAGCATTTTTGTACGACGTAGTAAGGATGGAAGGCTTATTAAAAGCAATCAACGAAATAAAATGGCTGTTTCAGCTTTCCTTGACTGATTCTATACGGTCTTGACGTAATTTGTACTGAGGGTAACATACTCTAAAATCAGACGAACAAGCGAAATATAGGGAGTTGCGTTATATAAGGGTCGTCAAATTCCAGATAACTTTAACTTGGGGTCTAGTTTAACACCAAGATTGTGCGGAAACCCTTAAAGTTAAAGTTTTTATGCTAGATATGAGTGGTTTATAGAGTTGACAGCTTTACTGACATCGATGTAAACAACATCAGTCTGCATTCTGCCTTGGAAGCCTTTAATTATAAAAGAGGTGAACTCTAATAAATTTGTGGTTGTTAAACGTCGCCTTATAAATCCGTGCTAAGCTGGAGCTAAGTGATTTGCAGAAACGCTGTAAGTGCAGTAATATCACTTTAATAACGGATAACTTAGATATACCTCTTTAAATCTTAACGTCAGAATTGCTACCTTTCTTTTAGAAAGACTAATAAAAGATTCTTTCCAGAGCGGGGGTATACATGAAGCATTAACGGATAGAGTAAATAGTTTAAGCAGGGATCCATGTAAAAAATTATAAAATATTAAAAAATTCCACATAAATCAAAAGCCTACATACTATATAGCCTGACTGAGTTCGCATATAAAAGTAGTTTCGCGGTAACTTGAACCAAATTTGACCAAATTGATTGGTCCTTTCTTCAGTCGACATTAAATATAAACGAAACAGTCAACTCGTTTTACGACACGTTAAATTCTGCCCTCAACATCTATGTTCCTGTTGTTACCATTCATATATCCTCCAAACCGCCCTGGTTCTCCAAGTATCTGTCCTACCTAAAAAAAATAAAAAATCTCGTTTATATAAAAAGTACCAGAGAACTGGTTCTTTATCCGTCTTTGCTCAATATTTCTCTGTTCGCTCTAAATTTCTTACTGTCAATAGTTAATGTTATAACCAATAACCCAATGTAGTACAAATTTCCGTACTGATCCCAAAAAATTATTTTCGTTCGTCAACTCTTTCTAACTTCTGCGCAAGGTATTGCAAATTTATTTGCCACCTTCTTTCAATCGACGTACTCATCGCATACCTACAACTCATCCACCCCTTATCCATACAATCTTCCTCATGCTAACAACGTCTTCCTTCCGTTTTTCGAAAAAAGCGCCGTTTGTGAAGGATTGTCATCGATTGACATATATTTCTCCACGGGTCCTGATAGGGTTCCGCGCTGCATTTTAAAGTCGAAAACTACCGCGGTATTGCAAAACTATATGCTATTCCTAAGCTGCTAGAGTACGTTGTTACTTGGCAACTGCACCATGAATGTTGTAGTCTAATATCCCCATCGCAATTTGGTTTTGTTAAACATCGATGAACATCGACTTATCTCCTAGAGTTCTCGTCTTTAATCAACCGAGACTTCCGTATCTGTCGAACCGCACACGCCGATGACGTAAAAATTTGTTTTTCCTTTTCCGATTGGTACTCTCAAACTTGCCTTCAACTCGACATTGACGAATTAAATATGTGGTGTTCGTCTAACCTACTTTTTCTGAACTATTCTAAGTGTAAACTTATGACGTTTCACCGCCGTGCTCCACATTTGTTCTCCTATTATCCAGAACATGATGTTCTGCACCGAATTTCCTCATCGACAGACCTTGGTGTCCTCTTCGATGGCAAACAATGCTTTAATAGCCAAATTTCTGTAATAGTCAATAAAGCTAAAGGAATTTTTAAGAGTCATAAAGTTGGTCAAAAGAGTTTTGACGACCCCTATTTTACTAAATTACTGTAAGTTTCGATGGTACGTCCGATTTTGGAATACTGTTCCTGTGTTTGGTGCCCTCAATATAAAGCTCAACAAATCTTAATTGAGTCCGTGCAAAAACAATTCCTAATCTTTGCCCTTAGGAATCTTAACTGGGACCCTGATAGACAGTTACCCCATATAATGGGGTAATGTTCTTGCACAAGCTCATTCTCGGGCTTGTTGACTCCCAAACTCTACTGGGACAGATAAGCTTTGCGGTTCCATTCAGACCAACCCGGACTTTCCGACCAATTCGATTGCCCTTTTGCAGATCAAACGTCCAGCACGAACCTGTCTATGTTCTATGTAATAATTACAACTCCTTGTACCATGCCATATCCCCCGAAATGTCCTTGATACTATTTACCACCACCTAAACCTATCAAATTTGTAAACCCTGTATTTAACATTAACTACTATAGGAAATATTAGCAGATAATATTTAATTAATTGAATTGAATAAATATATAACTGTGACTCAACGTTCTTTCTCGTTTTGTATTTTTTAAGTGCGTCGGTTAGTCATGGGTTAGTCACTGTTGTTTTTTGCTTTCCGTAAGTACACTCAAACTACATTTAGTCCGCTCTTTCGTCGTTCTATTACTCTCGGCCCTATCACTTTATCCTAACTTACTGTTCTTCCTCTTTCGCTCATTAAACTTTATGTGCAGTAGCGCTCTCTCTAGTTAGCAGTTGTAGCCGTAGAAACTGTTCTCCTCTTCTCTCACTCTTTATCGATCTTGCTTTAAGCAGTTTCTTGCACGAAAGCATAAAAAAAGTTACTCCGCGGGATCTGCAAGTGCAAACTGTCCCAACCGCTGGGCGCCGAAAACAGACTCCGACCACTTGTATAGTGTAGCAGCTGATATCGAGTTTAAGGCTAAGAAAAAGAATAGGTCCGCATAATTCTCCTTAATCAATCCAGTGCCCCGTCTCTACATCCTCATCTTCCCGATACTTTCCCCCCGGACATTCTTAGTTCCGAAGTTTTGGTAGGTCAGTACACATTTTTTAGAAATAACCGTTCCTCCTCCGTGGAGGAGGGGTGCTAATTGCAGTGGACTCTAATTTCACGCCGGAACATTTCATAGCACAGGTTCAACAAGACATGGAATTCCTGTGGCTTCTTCCAGGCTTTTCTATTTTCATTACTTACTCGTATATTCAACATTCTTCGGAAACCTCTTTATACGAGCAGCACCTGTCTGCTTTAAAAACGGTTTCTTCCTCGCTATCAAATAAGGAAATGTTTGGTATTCGGTAAACGACTCTAATAATTTTGTGCCCATGTCACGGGACTATCTTATTGACGGCTTGCCAGACCTGTATCTGTCTCAAGTCAACAATTCTGTTTGCTCCGCTCTGTACTTGTGCACTGATGTTATGAAAGGCATAACAATTTTTATATTTGTGGTAAAAGTGGATGTGTGTAACATAGAGAAGGAATAATTTCCGACCCTATAAAGTGTATATATTATTGATCAGCATCAATAGCCGAGACGATATAGCCCTGGCTGTCCGTCCGTCCGTCCGTCTGTCCGTCCGTCTTGTTTGTCGCCCATTGCTCGGAGGCTATAAGAGCTAGAGCAACCAAACATTTTTTTCCAAACTGATGTGATAAACTAAAAATGCAGAATCATAGAGAAAGACAGATATCTATCAGAGGCCCAAATCTGAATAGGATCGGATCATTAGTATAGCCACAATAGAGAAAACCATTTCGAGGAACATCGTTCCCCCTCGCTCGCACTCACTCACAAACGTGTCGATTTTGCACTTTCGTACAAATGGGCGCCTAGATCTCAGAGACTATTAGAGCTAGAGCAACCAAACTTTTTGTCCAGACTCCTGTGAGTTCACATTGATAAAACATTTTAAAATTCCACATAAATCATACCGACTGATTACGGGTATAAAAGTAGTGTCGCTTAATGCACTTGACACACTTTTTGAGTCTTGTGTCCCATTTTTCTGTTCGATCAGATTTGGGAAGCCTCCTTGGTTTACCAAAAGAGTTTTGAAGTCTAGAAACGTTAAAATCAAGACATTATTACAAATTTCAAGAAGTTGGATCTCCTCTCTCTGTAACGCCTTGTTAAAATTTCACCGGTCTTAATGCTCAAAGCATTAATATTAAGGTCGTGACGGAGTTCCCGGCTGTGTACTGTGCTGACGCTCTTTTTTGACTTATGCTTACAAATATTCACCGTATCCATTTGTTCTTCATGTGTTCCCCGATCTGGAAGGAATCTTTTATTATTCTTCTCCAAACGAAAGGAACCAAATCTGACGCAATGAATTATAGAGGTACATCGAAGTTATTCGCTATTCCTAGAATTTTCGAGAGAATTTTAGCCCCCGCACTTGCAAAAAATCTCTGTAAATCACTTATATCTCCATCTCAGCACAGATTTATAAGGCGACAATCAACAACCACAAATTTATAAGAGTTCACCTCTTTTATCTTAAAGGTACGTTGCAGATGGATGTTATTTACACCGATTTTATTAAAGCATTAGATTCTGGAAACAAGCACAAAAACTTGACCTTTTATGATTTGCGCCCAATCTTTCGAAATGGATTTCTAAATAAACAAGAGATACACCCAACGCCAGTACCCTCGTTCACCGGCGAAATCCTTCATGTCAACATATTCTCGACATGCGTGGAAAAATTCTCGAAATTTGCCGTATTACAGCCAATAGCTAGCTTCCCGCACCACATTAAAACCCCAATATTGAACATTTTTCCCAACACCAAGCAAATATATTGCGGTAATGAACCGTCACTAAATTCAGAGACCATCAAGTCGCTACTGCAGAATATCTTCGGGGTCCATATTGCTAATGATCCACCCTTCCACAGTACTTCGAATGGCCAGTAGTAGAAAGTAGAAAGGTTCCATACATAGTACTCTCGTGGAGATTTCTAGGTGCCTCAAAATGGCTAAAGAATTCACCGACACGGTCGACCTCTTCATCAGCGTACAAAAGGTCGGTGCACTCGGTCACCAATAAAAGCCCATTGACGTTCTACACGCTGTTGCAGCGGAAATGAATAAAAAGGTTTAGAATAAGGTTTAAATGGCCCAGATTGTACAGAACAATCAAGTCAACGAAGCACGCCAGAATAGAGTTTTTCAGTGTAGGCGAAAAAAGTTTTAACTAAGTCCAATAGACGCCTAGGGAATAAGCTCACCCGCTTGTATATAGAGGAAGCAGTTGAGGCGGACTTGGGGACAACAGTACTGATTAAGGAGAGGGGGTCCATAAGGACAACCTCCGGTAGCTGCCCCGTTTAGGTCTAAGGGAAGTTAAGTGGTGGTGGTATCTTTAAGGTTAAATTCCTTATATTTTATTTGCATTTATATCCGAAGGATTGTCTGGGCACTTCACATCCTCACAATAGCAAGACGAATGGGAAATTGTAGTCGCTTGAAATCAAATGGCATGTCAGTCGGAATCATCGAAATTCTCGGAATAAAAACGTGTTCACCACAAAATTTCCCAGTTAAAATAGTTGCTTCAAGTAAATTAGTCATAACTTTTTTTCACAGAAAGTCTTGTACCATTGCAAAGTCGTGGTGGATTAAGATTCCGCTGCATATTTATGGTGTCTCCAACTTTTACTTGAAAATAGTATGGCGGCAATCCAGGTAAATCCAATGAATTTAGAAATTCGACTGGATAATTTGCATCATTTTGATTGATAATTGTATCAATCGACCTATACGCAACCATTTCTCCGGGGATGAAAATTCAAAATAGATGCGTTGATCTCATTGACATATTGATTTGTTCCGGCCAAAATTGCTCTTTCCCTCAACCAGTCATGGTTTCTATAATTTTGTACAAAATTTGGAAACACACTCAGAATCAACTATTCCTTCGATGACACAAAAGTGCAAACATTAATTTGGAAGCGTTAGAAAGCGAGAATTGTCAACGGAATGTATGCCAATACCAATGTCTAACTGTTGTCTGAAAAACAAATCTGCTGAAGCATCGTTTTGCAATTGAACGTACACGTACATTTTGTAACGGACCAAGGACCATGGCCCTATACAATACCCCTCTACACATACACCCGTTAGCAAACTAAGATACACATACACCCACTAGAAGACCAATTACCAATTACACAATCATGCACTCAACCCGAACCTAATCAATTTCCGAGATGCTCTTTTCAGCAAAAGCTGAAACGCTCTCCGCGTCTTCGCCTTTGAAAAACTTTTGACGAATTATTCCACGTATAATATTCGGGTACTTCAGCGTAAAGCAATGTTTTCGCAATATCATCTGCTTTGCACAACGCAAAAAATGCAGTTAAAGTTGTTGCTGGTGGTTGCACAGCTCTTTGCATTGCATTTCCGGGTGTGAAAAAAACGCGTTGACCGTTTTTAAGATGAACAGTTAAATGAACTACAGTTCATTATCAATTTCCAACGATTATCAATTTCCAAATCTTGATTTTAAACTCTTAGACTTACCGATTGGCCATTATCTTCAGTTGATCGACGCCGATATTCGGGATATCCATCGTTGCCCGTTACTATATCGGAGACCAAATTTTTGGAAAACGTTTAGTGCATTTCCCATCATTCATACATGGTGAATTCAAATTCAATGCACCATATGGACCGTGAATCATATTTTTTTGGTGACCACTTCAAACAATTCAGGATCCACTGTCAGATCTGAAATTTCGGCCGAAAGCACATCGTCAATTTGATTAGGCCTTTTTTTTTAATAAGCCAAATCAAAATATGCGCATGAGGCAAACCCCGTTTCTGCCATTCAATTGAATACATCCAACATTGAAACCAAATGCACCGTGTTTGACAATTAAATCCATGAGTGATTTCCATTTTTGTCTAAAACCACGTGCTAACAAATCGTGGCGATCTTTCGATGTTTGGCCAACAAAAAATAATACCGAGATTTCTTCCAATTGGGGATTATACGTGAAGGTGATGAAGAGGTCTGGTCGACCGTAACGGCGAACGTATGACATCGCATCAAACATATGTCGTGGACTTCCAACATACGATAACGGTAATATTATCATAGTTCCAACGTTTTGTGCATTACCATCCTTGTTAACAGCATCACAACAGCATTAACATACTCTTCGGAACGTAATTTGGTTTGGTTGAATCGAAGAAAATCTACCGTTCCATTCAATTTTTCATACATGTCAACAATATACTGGTGGAAAAGTGCTGTACACTTCAATATGTGGTTGTCTTAATTGTGCCGTATCTGCAGTCTGTATGCGTAATAATTCATAGCCCTAACATTCTTTGTTCCTTCTAGACCTACAATTGAATTAATTTCAATTAAAATATAAATCAATCATAAATTATTCATCAATTTACTGTTTACTGGATTTATAATTTTAATTTTGAAATTATAGCCATCTTGGCCGCTCCAAAACAATATCGGATATTGTAGTGCATCATAACAGCGATGAGTCTCGGATACAACGTCAAGTTGCTCATTTCTATCATGAAGCACAGTATTACGATTATTAAATTGGTCACCAACTATGACTATTGCTACTTCGTCAACTGTTTGTGTATTGAAATGGCTTGCATGTTGGCCAACCGGTGTTTAATCAGCTCGAATAACAATTTTTATGATCGTCAGATGGCATTCGATCAAGCGACGTTTTGAATAACTGAACCAATTCGTTATGCTCATGGAACATGAACATATCTTGCAAATCGAAAGACTTGAATGTTGGCATGAAGTTGACTTTTTATGATATTTGTGGCGCCAAAAGATGTCGTTTGAAATTATACTTATATAATTATATATATATATTATATTATATATGTTCGAATTATACTTTCGTATATTGTTCTGAAAAAATAATTAGACTCAGGTGTCAATCCATTAAGTAATGTGCTCAAAGGTTGTGGTGGGCTCCCCAATTCAGGCGATTTTACTTTTTACCACTCGCACAGCACATCCCATCTGATTTACCTTTAAATTAACAATGGGGACAACGGTCGTTCATAGGTCCAATTAAAATTTGCCTATGAGAAGCGTAATCGGTGACACTATTGATCTATTGTTTCGCGTTCTCCGGCCCAAATGTATATCGCGACGTTCATTTCGTCTCATTGACATTTCACTTTAAAAAACATTTCACGAAATTGTATTTTTTTTCAGAAAACAATTTTTCACACAAAAATGTATAAAAAAAAATCTATCATAAAATGTTTTGTTCAACAGAATGACACAAAAAGAAGGCGTTCAAACACACATTTTTACAAAGCAACAAATGTTTACAAACACTCATTAATTTCATCAAAAAAATACTTTTCATTCTTAAGAACACATTTAGGCAAAAAACAAATAAAATGGCTATCATTTCATGAAATTTTGAACGCGGAGATCCAAGCTACGCACAGGACCCCCATAATAGAATTCGACTACAAAAATCACATTTCCCGGTTGAACGGAACGATACTGCGATTGGCGGAAAACACCGTAGCTGAATGAGAGGTTGCACCCCCTCTGCATTCTGTAAGAGAGAAACACTATGGGGGCACTGCTCATTGCTTTTTGCAACCAAGTCACCTGACGACCCCTATATAACGAAGACTCTCTATATTTCGCTTGTTCGTCTGACTTTTAGAGTACGGCGCAAACAGTACAAAGTAGACCAAGGCCGTACAAAATCATTCCAATAAACTTTTTACTTTTGCTCTGCGTGGGCCCAACTGAAATGAAGGTGTGCGACTGCCATCTTACTCTCGTATACTGCTTTTAATAAACCCTCCGTCCTTACTTAATCGTAGAAAAATGCTTTGTGTGATTTGTATGCGCAACTTGATCAGGGGTGACAGAGATAGCCGCCCAGGAGAATGTGAAGGAGATAATGGCCGACTACTACTTCCCAAAAATTACAAGACTCGCAAGCGAGGTTGTAATGAATTGCAAAATCTGCTTAAAAAAAGAAACAAGAGCTACACCCAACGCCAGTACCCTCGTTCACCGGCGAAATCCTTCATGTCAACATATTCTCGACATGCGTGGAAAAATTCTCGAAATTTGCCGTATTACAGCCAATAGCTAGCTTCCCGCACCACATTAAAACCCCAATATTGAACATTTTTCCCAACACCAAGCAAATATATTGCGGTAACGAACCGTCACTAAGTTCAGAGACCATCAAGTCGATACTGCAGAATATCTTCGGGGTCCATATTGCTAATGATCCACCCTTCCACAGTACTTCGAATGGCCAGTAGTAGAAAGTAGAAAGGTTCCATACATAGTAGTCTCGTGGAGATTTCTAGGTGCCTTAAAATGGCTAAAGAATTCACCGACACGGTCGACCTCTTCATCAGCGTACAAAAGGTCGGTGCACTCGGTCACCAATAAAAAAGCCCATTGACGTTCTACACGCTGTTGCAGCGGAAATGAATAAAAAGGTTTAGAATAAGGTTTAAATGGCCCATATTGTACAGAACAATCAAGTCAACGAAGCACGCCAGAATAGAGTTTTCAGTGTAGGCGAAAAAGTTTTAACTAAGTCCAATAGACGCCTAGGGAATAAGCTCACCCGCTTGTATGTAGAGGAAGCAGTTGAGGCGGACTTGGGGACAACAGTACTGATTAAGGAGAGGGGGTCCATAAGGACAACCTCCGGTAGCTGCCCCGTTTAGGTCTAAGGGAAGTTAAGTGGTGGTGGTATCTTTAAGGTTAAATTCCTTATATTTTATTCGCATTTTTATCCGAAGGATTGTCTGGGCACTTCACATCATCACAATAGCAAGACGAATGGGAAATTGTAGTCGCTTGAAATCAAATGGCATGTCAGTCGGAATCATCGAAATTCTCGGAATAAAAACGTGTTCACCACAAAATTTCCCAGTTAAAATAGTTGCTTCAAGTAAATTAGTCATAACTTTTTTCACAGAAAGTCTTGTACCATTGCAAAGTCGTGGTGGATTAAGATTCCGCTTCATATTTATGGTGTCTCCAACTTTTTACTTGAAAATAGTATGGCGGCAATCCAGGTAAATCCAATGAATTTAGAAATTCGACTGGATAATTTGCATCATTTTGATTGATAATTGTATCAATCGACCTATACGCAACCATTTCTCCGGGGATGGAATTCAAAATAGATGCGTTGATCTCATTGACATCTTGATTTGTTCGGGCCAAAATTGCTCTTTTCCTCAACCAGTCATGGTTTCTATAATTTTGTACAAAATTTGGAAACACACTCAGAATCAACTATTCCTTCGATGACACAAAAGTGCAAAAATTATTTGGAAGCGTTAGAAAGCGAGAATTGTCAACGGGATGTATGCCAATACCAATGTCTAACTGTTGTCTGAAAAACAAATCTGCTGAAGCATCGTTTTGCTATTGAACACGTACATTTTGTAACGGACCAAGGACCATGGCCCTATACAATACCCCTCTACACATACACCCGTTAGCAAACTAAGATACACATACACCCACTAGAAGACCAATTACCAATTACACAATCATGCACTCAACCCGAACCTAATCAATTTCCGCGATGCTCTTTCAGCAAAAGCTGAAACGCTCTCCGCGTCTTCGCCTTTGAAAAACTTTTGACGAATTATTCCACGTATAATATTCGGGTACTTCAGCGTAAAGCAATGTTTTCGCAATATCATCTGCTTTGCACAACGCAAAAATGCAGTTAAAGTTGTTGCTGGTGGTTACACAGCTCTTTGCATTGCATTTCCGGGTGTGAAAAAAACGCGTTGACCGTTTTCAAGATGAACATTTAAATGAACTACAGTTCATTATTAATTTCAACGATTATCAATTTCCAAATCTTGATTTTAAACTCTTAGACTTACCGATTGGCCATTATCTTCAGTTGATCGACGCCGATATTCGGGATATCCATCGTTGCCCGTTACTATATCGGAGACCAAATTTTTGGAAAACGTTTAGTGCATTTCCCTTCATTCATACATGGTGAATTCAAATTCAATGCACCATATGGACCGTGAATCATATTTTTGTTGACCACTTCAAACAATTCAGGATCCACTGTCCGATCTGAAATTTCGGCCGAAAGCACATCGTCAATTTGATTAGGCCTTTTTTTTTTTAATAAGCCAAATCAAAATATGCGCATGAGGCAAACCCCGTTTCTGCCATTCAATTGAATACATCCAACATTGAAACCAAATGCACCGTGTTTGACAATTAAATCCATGAGTGATTTCCATTTTTTGTCTAAAACCACGTGCTAACAAATCGTGGCGATCTTTCGATGTTTGGCCAACAAAAAATAATACCGAGATTTCTTCCAATTGGGGATTATACGTGAAGGTGATGAAGAGGTCTGGTCGACCGTAACGGCGAACGTATGACATCGCATCAAACATATGTCGTGGACTTCCAACATACGATAACGGTAATATTATCATAGTTCCAACGTTTTGTGCATTACCATCCTTGTTAACAGCATCACAACAGCATTAACATACTCTTCGGAACGAACGTAATTTGGTTTGGTTGAATCGAAGAAAATCTACCGTTCCATTCAATTTTTTCATACATGTCAACAATATACTGGTGGAAAAGTGCTGTACACTTCAATATGTGGTTGTCTTGATTGTGCCGTATCTGCAGTCTGTATGCGTAATAATTCATAGCCCTAACATTCTTTTGTTCCTTCTAGACCTACAATTGAATTAATTTCAATTAAAATATAAATCAATCATAAATTATTCATCAATTTACTGTTTACTGGATTTATAATTTTAATTTTGAAATTATAGCCATCTTGGCCGCTCCAAAACAATATCGGATATTGTAGTGCATCATAACAGCGATGAGTCTCGGATACAACGTCAAGTTGCTCATTTCTATCATGAAGTACAGTATTACGATTATTAAATTGGTCACCAACTATGACTATTGCTACTTCGTCAACTGTTTGTGTATTGAAATGGCTTGCATGTTGGCCAACCGGTGTTTAATCAGCTCGAATAACAATTTTATGATCGTCAGATGGCATTCGATCAAGCGACGTTTTGAATAACTGAACCAATTCGTTATGCTCATGGAACATGAACATATCTTGCAAATCGAAAGACTTGAATGTTGGCATGAAGTTGACTTTTATGATATTTGTGGCGCCAAAAAAAGATGTCGTTTGAAATTATACTTATATAATTATATATATATATATTATATTATATATGTTCGAATTATACTTTCGTATATTGTTCAAAAAATAATTAGACTCAGGTGTCAATCCATTAAGTAATGTGCTCAAAGGTTGTGGTGGGCTCCCCAATTCAGGCGATTTTACTTTACCACTCGCACAGCACATCCCATCTGATTTACCTTTAAATTAACAATGGGGACAACGGTCGTTCATAGGTCCAATTAAAATTTGCCTATGAGAAGCGTAATCGGTGACACTATTGATCTATTGTTTCGCGTTCTCCGGCCCAAATGTAATCGTCTCGACATTTCACTTTAAAAACTACAGTGTTTGGTTTTAAAACATATTTTCAAAAGCAACAAATATACTTACACAAATTGCATTTTTTTTCAGAAAACAATTTTTCACACAAAAATGTATAAAAAAAATCTATCATAAAATGTTTTGTTACAGAATGACACAAAAGAAGGCGTTCAAACACACATTTTTAGAAGAAAAAAAAACTAACAGTTTTTTCGAAAACAAATCTGCTGATTTCATCGTTTTTCAATTGAACAAGTACATTTGTAGTCAATCTAAGTGTTTTCACAGAGTGCCACAAATGTTTACAAACACTCATTAATTTCATCAGCAGCAGTTTTTAAACACATACATACTTACTTCATTCTTAAGGAACCTATTTAGGCAAAAGTAAATAGTTGTCTGTGCAAGCCATGCCATGCTCTGGCTATCATTTAAAAAAAAACCGCATGTAATTTGGTGAACGCGTTGCGGAGATCCATGCATACGCACAGGATTTTTTCTACATATTTATAGTATAGATTTCATAATAGAATACCCTAGAGTTAGCATAGCATATACAAAAATCACGATATTCCCGGTTGAGCACAACGGAACGATACTGCGATTGGCGGAAAACACCGTAGCTGAATGCAGTGGTCAAGTGTGGGTCGTCACAAGCTGCACCCCCACGACTACAACCACATTCTGTAAGAGAGAAATGAGAGGTTCCTCTGCGCAAGGATTACACTATGGGGGCACTGCTCATTGCTTTTTGCAACCAAGTCACCTGACGACCCCTATATAACGAAGACTCTCTATATTTCGCTTGTTCGTCTGACTTTAGAGTACGGCGCAAACAGTACAAAGTAGACCAAGGCCGTACAAAATCATTCCAATAAACTTTTTACTTTTTGCTCTGCGTGGGCCCAACTGAAATGAAGGTGTGCGACTGCCATCTTACTCTCGTATACTGCTTTTAATAAACCCTCCGTCCTTACTTAATCGTAAAAAAAATGCTTTTGTGTGATTTGTATGCGCAACTTGATCAGGGGTGACAGAGATAGCCGCCCAGGAGAATGTGAAGGAGATAATGGCCGACTACTACTTCCCAAAAATTACAAGACTCGCAAGCGAGGTTGTAATGAATTGCAAAATCTGCTCGCGAAAGCAAAAAAGAAACAAGAGCTACACCCAACGCCAGTACCCTCGTTCACCGGCGAAATCCTTCATGTCAACATATTCTCGACATGCGTGGAAAAATTCTCGAAATTTTGCCGTATTACAGCCAATAGCTAGCTTCCCGCACCACATTAAAACCCCAATATTGAACATTTTTCCCAACACCAAGCAAATATATTGCGGTAACGAACCGTCACTAAATTCAGAGACCATCAAGTCGCTACTGCAGAATATCTTCGGGGTCCATATTGCTAATGATCCACCCTTCCACAGTACTTCGAATGGCCAGTAGTAGAAAGTAGAAAGGTTCCATACATAGTACTCTCGTGGAGATTTCTAGGTGCCTTAAAATGGCTAAAGAATTCACCGACACGGTCGACCTCTTCATCAGCGTACAAAAGGTCGGTGCACTCGGTCACCAATAAAAAGCCCATTGACGTTCTACACGCTGTTGCAGCGGAAATGAATAAAAAAGGTTTAGAATAAGGTTTAAATGGCCCATATTGTACAGAACAACAAGTCAACGAAGCACGCCAGAATAGAGTTTTCAGTGTAGGCGAAAAAGTTTTAACTAAGTCCAATAGACGCCTAGGGGAATAAGCTCACCCGCTTGTATGTAGAGGAAGCAGTTGAGGCGGACTTGGGGACAACAGTACTGATTAAGGAGAGGGGGTCCATAAGGACAACCTCCGGTAGCTGCCCCGTTTAGGTCTAAGGGAAGTTAAGTGGTGGTGGTATCTTTAAGGTTAAATTCCTTATATTTTATTCGCATTTTTATCCGAAGGATTGTCTGGGCACTTCACATCATCACAATAGCAAGACGAATGGGAAATTGTAGTCGCTTGAAATCAAATGGCATGTCAGTCGGAATCATCGAAATTCTCGGAATAAAAACGTGTTCACCACAAAATTTCCCAGTTAAAATAGTTGCTTCAAGTAAATTAGTCATAACTTTTTTCACAGAAAGTCTTGTACCATTGCAAAGTCGTGGTGGATTAAGATTCCGCTTCATATTTTTATGGTGTCTCCAACTTTTACTTGAAAATAGTATGGCGGCAATCCAGGTAAATCCAATGAATTTAGAAATTCGACTGGATAATTTGCATCATTTTGATTGATAATTGTATCAATCGACCTATACGCAACCATTTCTCCGGGGATGGAATTCAAAATAGATGCGTTGATCTCATTGACATCTTGATTTGTTCGGGCCAAAATTGCTCTTTCCCTCAACCAGTCATGGTTTCTATAATTTTGTACAAAATTTGGAAACACACTCAGAATCAACTATTCCTTCGATGACACAAAAGTTCAAAAATTATTTGGAAGCGTTAGAAAGCGAGAATTGTCAACGGATGTATGCCAATACCAATGTCTAACTGTTGTCTGAAAACAAATCTGCTGAAGCATCGTTTTGCTATTGAACACGTACATTTTGTAACGGACCAAGGACCATGGCCCTATACAATACCCCTCTACACATACACCCGTTAGCAAACTAAGATACACATACACCCACTAGAAGACCAATTACCAATTACACAATCATGCACTCAACCCGAACCTAATCAATTTCCGCGATGCTCTTTCAGCAAAAGCTGAAACGCTCTCCGCGTCTTCGCCTTTGAAAAACTTTTTTTGACGAATTATTCCACGTATAATATTCGGGTACTTCAGCGTAAAGCAATGTTTTCGCAATATCATCTGCTTTGCACAACGCAAAAAATGCAGTTAAAGTTGTTGCTGGTGGTTACACAGCTCTTTTGCATTGCATTTCCGGGTGTGAAAAAAACGCGTTGACCGTTTTCAAGATGAACATTTAAATGAACTACAGTTCATTATTAATTTCCAACGATTATCAATTTCCAAATCTTGATTTTAAACTCTTAGACTTACCGATTGGCCATTATCTTCAGTTGATCGACGCCGATATTCGGGATATCCATCGTTGCCCGTTACTATATCGGAGACCAAATTTTTTGAAAAACGTTTAGTGCATTTCCCTTCATTCATACATGGTGAATTCAAATTCAATGCACCATATGGACCGTGAATCATATTTTTGTTGACCACTTCAAACAATTCAGGATCCACTGTCCGATCTGAAATTTCGGCCGAAAGCACATCGTCAATTTGATTAGGCCTTTTTTTTTTTTAATAAGCCAAATCAAAATATGCGCATGAGGCAAACCCCGTTTCTGCCATTCAATTGAATACATCCAACATTGAAACCAAATGCACCGTGTTTGACAATTAAATCCATGAGTGATTTCCATTTTTGTCTAAAACCACGTGCTAACAAATCGTGGCGATCTTTTCGATGTTTGGCCAACAAAAAATAATACCGAGATTTCTTCCAATTGGGGATTATACGTGAAGGTGATGAAGAGGTCTGGTCGACCGTAACGGCGAACGTATGACATCGCATCAAACATATGTCGTGGACTTCCAACATACGATAACGGTAATATTATCATAGTTCCAACGTTTTGTGCATTACCATCCTTGTTAACAGCATCAACAATTAACAAATTAACATACTCTTCGGAACGTAATTTGGTTTGGTTGAATCGAAGAAAATCTACCGTTCCATTCAATTTTTTTTCATACATGTCAACAATATACTGGTGGAAAAGTGCTGTACACTTCAATATGTGGTTGTCTTGATTGTGCCGTATCTGCAGTCTGTATGCGTAATAATTCATAGCCCTAACATTCTTTGTTCCTTCTAGACCTACAATTGAATTAATTTCAATTAAAATATAAATCAATCATAAATTATTCATCAATTTACTGTTTACTGGATTTATAATTTTAATTTTGAAATTATAGCCATCTTGGCCGCTCCAAAACAATATCGGATATTGTAGTGCATCATAACAGCGATGAGTCTCGGATACAACGTCAAGTTGCTCATTTCTATCATGAAGTACAGTATTACGATTATTAAATTGGTCACCAACTATGACTATTGCTACTTCGTCAACTGTTTGTGTATTGAAATGGCTTGCATGTTGGCCAACCGGTGTTTAATCAGCTCGAATAACAATTTTATGATCGTCAGATGGCATTCGATCAAGCGACGTTTTGAATAACTGAACCAATTCGTTATGCTCATGGAACATGAACATATCTTGCAAATCGAAAGACTTGAATGTTGGCATGAAGTTGACTTTTATGATATTTGTGGCGCCAAAAGATGTCGTTTGAAATTATACTTATATAATTATATATATATATATTATATTATATATGTTCGAATTATACTTTCGTATATTGTTCAAAAAATAATTAGACTCAGGTGTCAATCCATTAAGTAATGTGCTCAAAGGTTGTGGTGGGCTCCCCAATTCAGGCGATTTTACTTTACCACTCGCACAGCACATCCCATCTGATTTACCTTTAAATTAACAATGGGGACAACGGTCGTTCATAGGTCCAATTAAAATTTGCCTATGAGAAGCGTAATCGGTGACACTATTGATCTATTGTTTTCGCGTTCTCCGGCCCAAAAATGTAATCGTCTCGACATTTCACTTTAAAAACTACAGTGTTTGGTTTAAAACATATTTTCAAAAGCAACAAATATACTTTACACAAATTGCATTTTTTCAGAAAACAATTTTTCACACAAAAATGTATAAAAAAAAAAAAATCTATCATAAAATGTTTTGTTACAGAATGACACAAAAAAAGAAGGCGTTCAAAACACACATTTTTAGAAGAAAAAAAACTAACAGTTTTTTTTCGAAAACAAATCTGCTGATTTCATCGTTTTTCAATTGAACAAGTACATTTGTAGTCAATCTAAGTGTTTTCACAGAGTGCCACAAATGTTTACAAACACTCATTAATTTCATCAGCAGCAGTTTTTAAACACATACATACTTACTTCATTCTTAAGGAACCTATTTAGGCAAAAGTAAATAGTTGTCTGTGCAAGCCATGCCATGCTCTGGCTATCATTTAAAAAAAACCGCATGTAATTTGGTGAACGCGTTGCGGAGATCCATGCATACGCACAGGATTTTTTTCTACATATTTATAGTATAGATTTCATAATAGAATACCCTAGAGTTAGCATAGCATATACAAAAATCACGATATTCCCGGTTGAGCACAACGGAACGATACTGCGATTGGCGGAAAACACCGTAGCTGAATGCAGTGGTCAAGTGTGGGTCGTCACAAGCTGCACCCCCACGACTACAACCACATTCTGTAAGAGAGAAACGAGAGGTTCCTCTGCGCAAGGATTACACCATGGGGGCACTGCTCATTGCTTTTGCAACCAAGTCACCTGACGACCCCTATATAACGAAGACTCTCTATATTTCGCTTGTTCGTCTGACTTTTAGAGTACGGCGCAAACAGTACAAAGTAGACCAAGGCCGTACAAAATCATTCAATAAACTTTTTTTACTTTTTGCTCTGCGTGGGCCCAACTGAAATGAAGGTGTGCGACTGCCATCTTACTCTCGTATACTGCTTTTAATAAACCCTCCGTCCTAAACTTAATCGTAGAAAAATGCTTTGTGTGATTTGTATGCGCAACTTGATCAGGGGTGACAGAGATAGCCGCCCAGGAGAATGTGAAGGAGATAATGGCCGACTACTACTTCCCAAAAATTACAAGACTCGCAAGCGAGGTTGTAATGAATTGCAAAATCTGCTCGAAAGCAAAAGAAACAAGAGCTACACCCAACGCCAGTACCCTCGTTCACCGGCGAAATCCTTCATGTCAACATATTCTCGACATGCGTGGAAAAATTCTCGAAATTTGCCGTATTACAGCCAATAGCTAGCTTCCCGCACCACATTAAAACCCCAATATTGAACATTTTTCCCAACACCAAGCAAATATATTGCGGTAACGAACCGTCACTAAATTCAGAGACCATCAAGTCGCTACTGCAGAATATCTTCGGGGTCCATATTGCTAATGATCCACCCCTTCCACAGTACTTCGAATGGCCAGTAGTAGAAAGTAGAAAGGTTCCATACATAGTACTCTCGTGGAGATTTCTAGGTGCCTTAAAATGGCTAAAGAATTCACCGACACGGTCGACCTCTTCATCAGCGTACAAAAGGTCGGTGCACTCGGTCACCAATAAAAAGCCCATTGACGTTCTACACGCTGTTGCAGCGGAAATGAATAAAAAGGTTTAGAATAAGGTTTAAATGGCCCATATTGTACAGAACAATCAAGTCAACGAAGCACGCCAGAATAGAGTTTTCAGTGTAGGCGAAAAAGTTTTAACTAAGTCCAATAGACGCCTAGGGAATAAGCTCACCCGCTTGTATGTAGAGGAAGCAGTTGAGGCGGACTTGGGGACAACAGTACTGATTAAGGAGAGGGGGTCCATAAGGACAACCTCCGGTAGCTGCCCCGTTTAGGTCTAAGGGAAGTTAAGTGGTGGTGGTATCTTTAAGGTTAAATTCCTTATATTTTATTCGCATTTTTATCCGAAGGATTGTCTGGGCACTTCACATCATCACAATAGCAAGACGAATGGGAAATTGTAGTCGCTTGAAATCAAATGGCATGTCAGTCGGAATCATCGAAATTCTCGGAATAAAAAACGTGTTCACCACAAAATTTCCCAGTTAAAATAGTTGCTTCAAGTAAATTAGTCATAACTTTTTCACAGAAAGTCTTGTACCATTGCAAAGTCGTGGTGGATTAAGATTCCGCTTCATATTTATGGTGTCTCCAACTTTTACTTGAAAATAGTATGGCGGCAATCCAGGTAAATCCAATGAATTTAGAAATTCGACTGGATAATTTGCATCATTTTGATTGATAATTGTATCAATCGACCTATACGCAACCATTTCTCCGGGGATGGAATTCAAAATAGATGCGTTGATCTCATTGACATCTTGATTTGTTCGGGCCAAAATTGCTCTTTCCCTCAACCAGTCATGGTTTCTATAATTTTGTACAAAATTTGGAAACACACTCAGAATCAACTATTCCTTCGATGACACAAAAGTGCAAACATTATTTGGAAGCGTTAGAAAGCGAGAATTGTCAACGGGATGTATGCCAATACCAATGTCTAACTGTTGTCTGAAAAACAAATCTGCTGAAGCATCGTTTTGCTATTGAACACGTACATTTTGTAACGGACCAGGACCATGGCCCTATACAATACCCCTCTAAACATACACCCGTTAGCAAACTAAGATACACATACACCCACTAGAAGACCAATTACCAATTACACAATCATGCACTCAACCCGAACCTAATCAATTTCCGCGATGCTCTTTCAGCAAAAGCTGAAACGCTCTCCGCGTCTTCGCCTTTGAAAAACTTTTTGACGAATTATTCCACGTATAATATTCGGGTACTTCAGCGTAAAGCAATGTTTTCGCAATATCATCTGCTTTTGCACAACGCAAAAAATGCAGTTAAAGTTGTTGCTGGTGGTTACACAGCTCTTTGCATTGCATTTCCGGGTGTGAAAAAAACGCGTTGACCGTTTTCAAGATGAACAGTTAAATGAACTACAGTTCATTATCAATTTCCAACGATTATCAATTTCCAAATCTTGATTTTAAACTCTTAGACTTACCGATTGGCCATTATCTTCAGTTGATCGACGCCGATATTCGGGATATCCATCGTTGCCCGTTACTATATCGGAGACCAAATTTTTGGAAAACGTTTAGTGCATTTCCCTTCATTCATACATGGTGAATTCAAATTCAATGCACCATATGGACCGTGAATCATATTTTTGTTGACCACTTCAAACAATTCAGGATCCACTGTCCGATCTGAAATTTCGGCCGAAAGCACATCGTCAATTTGATTAGTAAGGTTTTTTTTTTTAATAAGCCAAATCAAAATATGCGCATGAGGCAAACCCCGTTTCTGCCATTCAATTGAATACATCCAACATTGAAACCAAATGCACCGTGTTTGACAATTAAATCCATGAGTGATTTCCATTTTTGTCTAAAACCACGTGCTAACAAATCGTGGCGATCTTTCGATGTTTGGCCAACAAAAAAATAATACCGAGATTTCTTCCAATTGGGGATTATACGTGAAGGTGATGAAGAGGTCTGGTCGACCGTAACGGCGAACGTATGACATCGCATCAAACATATGTCGTGGACTTCCAACATACGATAACGGTAATATTATCATAGTTCCAACGTTTTGTGCATTACCATCCTTGTTAACAGCATCACAACAGCATTAACATACTCTTCGGAACGTAATTTGGTTTGGTTGAATCGAAGAAAATCTACCGTTCCATTCAATTTTTTCATACATGTCAACAATATACTGGTGGAAAAGTGCTGTACACTTCAATATGTGGTTGTCTTGATTGTGCCGTATCTGCAGTCTGTATGCGTAATAATTCATAGCCCTAACATTCTTTGTTCCTTCTAGACCTACAATTGAATTAATTTCAATTAAAATATAAATCAATCATAAATTATTCATCAATTTACTGTTTACTGGATTTATAATTTTAATTTTGAAATTATAGCCATCTTGGCCGCTCCAAAACAATATCGGATATTGTAGTGCATCATAACAGCGATGAGTCTCGGATACAACGTCAAGTTGCTCATTTCTATCATGAAGCACAATATTACGATTATTAAATTGGTCACCAACTATGACTATTGCTACTTCGTCAACTGTTTGTGTATTGAAATGGCTTTGCATGTTGGCCAACCGGTGTTTAATCAGCTCGAATAACAATTTTATGATCGTCAGATGGCATTCGATCAAGCGACGTTTTGAATAACTGAACCAATTCGTTATGCTCATGGAATATATCTTGCAAATCAAAAAAGACTTGAATGTTGGCATGAAGTTGACTTTTTTATGATATTTGTGGCGCCAAAAGATGTCGTTTGAAATTATACTTATATACTGTAAGTCGGGCATTAGTTCGATGGATTTTCGTTGAATCTGAATAAAAAATACGATAGAACTCTCAATTTTTATTCTCTTCTTCTTTCTTATTCTACCGTGAAGTTGTATTTATAATATTGTGCTGTGAGCAAATTACAGAGGACTTAACGAACTATACTTTCGGGACATTGCTCAAACAGTGATTAACTCTTATTCAATCGGGACAATTACAGTGGGCTTAATAACTGTGTATTATGTATGTACAGTGGTATCGGGGGATAGTACTGCTACACCTTTCGGCCTATCCTGACTGTGAGGACAACTGGTCTTTCCATTGGACCTTGTTATTATGCCTATCTGAGCCATTTTTTCGCTTGTTATATTGTTACGCGAACGCAAAATCAGCTATATCTTTTTATATCATCGTTAATTTTCAGTTGTTTTCAGATTGTTCCATATACATTTTTTTGCGTTTATCTAACTCAATATTTACATTTCGTTCATTTTTACATTTTCTTCATCAACTAATTCATTATTTCGCATTTTCGTCATCATCTAATTAATTATTTACATTTTCTTCATCATCGAATTAAGAATTATTTACATTTTTTTCAACATCAATTTTTATTTACATTTTGATCACAAATCCATGGTTTATTACAGAATGACAGCAAATATGAATGAATAGGCGTTCATTTGAGTTTTTTGGAATCCTTCTATATTTGCACAACATACCTATCGTTAGCATCTTTTGAAATTCTGTACGGTCCTGTTTTGTACTTTGGATCTAAGTGGTTTCCTGGTTGTGAGTACCACAAATTATCATTCAAAAATCGTCAATAGAATATAATCAGGGTTCCTTCGCTTTGTATCAACATAACAATTTTTGTACTCTTGAACACCTGTTGAACTATTCTGCTTTACACCAATGTATTATATCCACGAATTTGCTCGCTACGTTTGATTTTCTTCAACTATGTTTTGTTTTTAAGCTATCTATACTATCGCCCTTTAATACACCAAAAAGAGCATTACGCTCGGGTATTCGTCTATACTTCTATTTCTTGTGTTATTCATTGCAATGTCCACTTTGTCCAAAACCTTATGCCATTGCTCATTTTTTCTACGTCTCGAATCTTGGCAATCATAGGTCCTAAGTCTCTATTAATTCTTTCTACTTGCTAAACAATGTTTTTGATGTTTTGTGATTCTATGAATGACTGAAATTCGTGGGAGGTAAAGCAAGAAGCTACTGTCCGGAAACTAGGTGCTTGGGGCGACTGTATTTTGAAATAATTTTGCAAAGCATCTATTGCTTCTTTTGAACTAGTTGTTTTTGTAGGATATAGCTCTTATGAATTTTGTGCAGGCATCTATGACCAAAAGTATATGCTTTTTCTTAGATTCACCGTTTGAATAATGATGGGACCGTAGTGGTCACTGTGGACGACGTTGAACGGTGTTGTGCCTTTGGGGATTGAATGTAGATATCCTTCATTTCTTTTCTGTTTTAGATGTGGCTATACACTTTGACACAATTCTTGATATGTGCATCGACTTTTCTTCTTATTTGCGGAAACCAATAGCTTTTGTTTATTAAATCTGTTACTTTGTCTACACCTACATGTCCCATTTTCATCGTGATACTTGTAAAAACACTTTCGATCATTGAATCTGGTACACAAAATAAGAGTCCTTTCGTTGTGATTTTTTATAAATTACATCGTTGCAAAATTTCATAATATTCATGTTCCCTTTCTAACAACATATATTTTGATTTTTCTTAACTTTTCATCTCTACTTTTGTGATATAATCAAATTATCTTCGAAAGTATTGGTTTCTATTATTAAAATATTATTGTTACGACTGAAATCTACATGCTGCATCCTTTTGCCAATCTGTGTTCGAGATCAAAATCATAATTTTGCAGTTCGAGTGCCCATCTCGCTATACGAGGGTTTAGATTTTTTTTATTTAACGTTAAAGTTAATGAATTGCAGTCGGTCACTATTTTGAATTTAATACCTTGTAGATAGACACGAAATTTTTTTGAGTGCATTTATGATTGCTAATGTTTTTGAAAGCTCGAATTATGATATCTTGACTCGACATCTGTAGTTCTCTTGGAGAAGTAAAATATTGGATGGAACTTACCATCACTCTTCCTTTGAAGAAGAATGGCTCCATAACCTAACGAGCTTGCATCACAGTGTAGCTCCGTTTCGTCATGTGGATTGTAAATTGCTAAAACGGATTTTCTACCAGTTTATTTTTTAACTTTTGAAACTCTTCTATTTCTACTTCTCCAAACTCAAACTTTCTATCCTTTCTCAACATCATATAACGGATTTGCTATTATTGCGAAATCTTTTGATGAACCTTCTAAAATAAGAACATAGACCAATGAAACGTTTGAATTTCGTGCACCATTTTTGGGTACTGGGGAAATTTTTATGGCGTCTATGGACCGTCTCATTTGCTCGTATGCCATTTCCTGTTACTCTATATCCTAGGTAATTTACGGACGATTGCAAAAATTCGCATTTATCTAGTCGAAGGTTTAAACTGTTGTCTACTATTCTTTAAAAACTTTTAAGTATCTCAAAGTGGGTGTTGATATCTTCTGAATAAATCATTATGTCATCTAAATAAATAATTACTCTACCATCTTTCACCATGTCAGAAAAAAAATTTTATTTATATATCTTTGAAATGTAGGAGATGCATTCTTTAGGCCAAAATGGCATTCTTGTATATTCAAATTGTCCTAAAGGCGTTGAAACGAGGTGTATTTGATAGAATCTTCATGCATGAACACATGATGAAACCCATTTCTTAGATCTAGCTTGGAAAATAATTTTTTGTTCGATAACCTTTCTAATAGATCATCTATCAGGGAATTGGATAGTTGTCTTTTATAGTAACTTTGTTCAGCCTACGTTAGTCTACACATAATCTAATCTCACCAGTCTTTTTAATCAGAACTATTGGTGACACGAACTCTGATTTCGCTGGGACGTATATAACCTAATTTAGGTTTTCATCTAGAATCATTTTTTGTGTTTTGCTTTTTTCCATAAAAGATAATCTCCTTGGTGGACAATTGAATGGCTTATCACTTTCCACCGTGATTTTCATTACAGTTTTCACTTTGGGTTCTCGCGATCTATTGGATCGCAAGTATTGTTCTTCGAAAATACGTTCGACGATTATTAAATGGTCACCTTTATAACTAATTTCTTCCCCAACTTTTTGTGGCATTCAAACTTTGCACAACATTGATGGCTAACATTTTTTGTCAAAATCGTTTGGCGCAATTTTCTGTGTTGACGTCTACGTATTCATTGCCTTTTACAGGTACATTGTTTTTAACAGGTTTCGTTTTTCTCTACTTCTTGCTTTAAATTTGTCATATAAAATTTTATAGTTCGAGTTAACTTTGTGATGGCTCGCTACATTAACTTTTAGTTTTTGGTTTCAATATTTCCGCTACTAAACTCTACGATTTTTGCTCTACTTTTTGGTTCTACTTTTTGGCTCTAATTTTGTCTCTACTTTTGGCTCTACTTTTGACTCTACATTTGACTCTACATTTGGCTCTATAACATGGTCTTATGCTCCTTGTTATATTCGTGCTTCCTGCTCTTACAGGCTGCTCACCGTTATCAAAACCATTTCACATCTATCAATCTAGTCCTAATATTGTTCAATGGAAATCAATTGTAAATTACATAGCTCTAAGAAATTTCTACCTAGTACCATGTTGTACCTTGTAGACTCGTTGTTCACGACCAAAGCTTCTATTTTAATAGTTTTATTTGAAGTTTAATGTTTCCAAAATTATCAATTTACTGTTATTAATTCCAACGTAATCTTCATGATCTTCAGTGTTACAAATTTTAAATCCTTCAGGAACTATTGATTGCTTTAGAAATGTGATCGGACTTCCCGAGTCTAGGAGGCACTCTGTGTAAAAATAATTTGTCAGAACAATGAGGAAACATTATATTATAATATCTTACGAAGTAATTTTTTAGCTTCTTTGAGGTTCTTCTTATACAGCTTGCAGTCTCTGGCCAAATGGCCGTGCTCACCACAGGCATAGCAGACCCATCTGGATTTTATTACAGGCTTGCGACAATCGTTTGACAATTGCGGCATGTACCAAACTATGGCAATTATAGCATTTCATTGCCTCCGAAGTGTTTTCAAGCGGTTGCCCCTGGTTGGCCTTGTGCATCTGACTTGGGTCCTGTGTACTTGATTTTGAAGTCCAACATGGATGGGCGCATCTTAGTGGGTGGTGGACGAGGTCTGTTCAGGTGCTGGAATGCCATTCAAGTGAGCATAGCCTCTGTTGACACGAAACATTGTAGCAAGGCTTGATTGCGTAACTGTTGATCCGGGATTCCATCAATCAGGTATTGTATGGTTTCAGCCTTCGTTCATTTTCAGATCTTTGGCCAGCAGCAACTTTTCGTGATAGTACACCACAAACTTCTCTTCGTATATCCATTTGCGCTGTTCAAACTTGCGACGAGTTTCGAGTATGTTATCGTTGTTTCCAAACCTGATACGAAGTTTATGTATCAACTGATCAATACTAGGGAGAGGGGCGAATAGTTTGCGTAAAAAAACCAATCACTGGTTTTGCCTTTGATGCGTGTTTAAAATAAGTGAGCGCATAATATCATCGTCCACATTGAAAATAACTTGAACATTTTTGATACAGGTTACCCAAACGTCAATATCGCCTTCGCCAGTGCCATTCGGGAATACAGGTCCTTCATTATATTAAATGGGACAGCTGATTTTTGCGCAGCTGTTCATTTTCGTGTTGTAGGATATCGATGGTTTGTTCTAGTTTAAAAATCCTATCTATCGGAATCGGTTTTGGATGTTTTCATACTACTACGTTTCCGATTGTTTCTTTGTTGTCTTTTTTGAATTCTAACGACATCTCTTTTGTGGTTTGCACTACCACTTCAATCTGCGATTCTTCTTTCGTCAACGTTTCGTTGTGTGCGTCATGAAAGCAACGAGCAGGTCAGTACATCCGTCCTTTGTCTGACACACACTGCAAAATTGAGGCTGTTGGTAAAGCGCCGTTATTCTGTCCAGAAATTTCTTCGATGTCTTTTATTGCGTCATTGATTTCATCACCTTTTTGAGTTTCGGAATTGCGCCTTGATTCTCGATAAAAATTCCAGGTCCACGCTCAACTGCAGGAATTTCATTTAGCATTGCCTTTGAACAGCTTTACTGCCTTCTTTGGCAGCTTTAATCGAGCACACCAAGCCTTCAATCCAACAAGCGTATAGCAAAATAATGTCGAGACAATCCATTTTTATTTGTTTTAGTCAGTAGTTTTTAGATGAGTGGGCGTTTGCATTTTAGTGGGCGTTTTAACTTTTAGTTGGGCGTTTTGAACCATTCTGAAATTGTAGTCCGGGCATTACAGTTGAGACGCATTTATTCGTTTCCGCTCGATCCAAAACTGATCTCGCTCTCAATTTTTTATTCTCTTCTTTTACTTCCTTCTTATTCTACCGTGAGAGTGTATTTACAGGAGTGTGTGCTGTGAGCACAATTACAGAGGACTTAACAGCTTATTCGATCGGGACAATTACAGTGGGCTTAATAACTAGTATTATGTATGTACAGTGGTATCAGGGATATCACTCTACAAATCTTATATATACTATATATATATATTATATTATATATGTTCGAATTATACTTTCGTATATTGTTCAAAAAAATAATTATTAGACTCAGGTGTCAATCCATTAAGTAATGTGCTCAAAAGGTTGTGGATTTTAATTCAATTCAGGCGATTTTACTTTACAAACTCGCACAGCACATCCCATCTGATTTATATTTTAAATTAACAATGGGGACAACGGTCGTTCATAGGTCCAATTAAAATTTGCCTATGAGAAGCGTAATCGGTGACACTATTGATCTATTGTTTCGCGTTCTCCGGCCCAAATGTAATCGTCTCGACATTTCACTTTAAAAAACTACAGTGTTTGGTTTAAAACATATTTTCAAAAGCAACAAATATACTTACACAAATTGCATTTTTTTTTCAGAAAACAATTTTTCACACAAAATGTATAAAAAAAATCTATCATAAAATGTTTTGTTACAGAATGACACAAAAAGAAGGCGTTCAAACACACATTTTTAGAAGAAAAAAAACTAACAGTTTTTTTTCGAAAACAAATCTGCTGATTTCATCGTTTTTCAATTGAACAAGTACATTTGTAGTCAATCTAAGTGTTTTTCAAAGAGTGCCACAAATGTTTACAAACACTCATTAATTTCATCAGCAGCAGCAGTTTTAAAACACATACATACTTACTTCATTCTTAAGGAACCTATTTAGGCAAAAAGTAAATAGTTGTCTGTGCAAGCCATGCCATGCGTCTGGCTATCATTTAAAAAAAAAAACCGCATGTAATTTGGTGAACGCGTTTGGAGATCCATGCATACGCACAGGATTTTTCTACATATTTATAGTATAGATTTCATAATAGAATACCCTAGAGTTAGCATAGCATATACAAAAATCACGATATTCCCGGTTGAGCACAACGGAACGATACTGCGATTGGCGGAAAACACCGTAGCTGAATGCAGTGGTCAAGTGTGGGTCGTCACAAGCTGCACCCCCACGACTACAACCACATTCTGTAAGAGAGAAATGAGAGGTTCCTCTGCGCAAGGATTACACTATGGGGCACTGCTCATTGCTTTTGCAACCAAGTTCACCTGACGAATTTGACATATATAACGAAGACTCTCTATATTTCGCTTGTTCGTCTGACTTTAGAGTACGGCGAAAAAAACAGTACAAAGTAGACCAAGGCCGTACAAAAATCAAAAATAAACTTTTTACTTTTTTGCCTGCGTGGGCCCAACTGAAATGAAGGTGTGCGACTGCCATCTTACTTCGTATCTGCTTTTAATAAACCCTCCGAATACTTAATCGTAGAAAAATGCTTTTAGTGATTTGTATGCGCAACTTGATCAGGGGTGACAGAGATAGCCGCCCAGGAGAATGTGAAGGAGATAATGGCCGACTACTACTTTTAAAAAATTACAAGAAATGCAAGGAGGTTGTAATGAATTGCAAAATCTGCTCGAAAGCTAAAAAAGAAACCAGACGCTACACCCAACGCCAGTACCCTCGTTCACCGGCGAAATCCTTCATGTCAACATATTCTCGACATGCGTGGAAAAATTTCTCGAAATTTGCCGTATTACAGCCAATAGCTACACTTCCCGCACCACATTAAAACCCCAATATTGAACATTTTTCCCAACACCAAGCAAATATATTTTGGTAATGAACCGTCACTAAATTCAGAGACCATCAAGTCGCTACTGCAGAATATCTTCGGGGTCCATATTGCTAATGATCCACCCTTCCACAGTACTTCGAATGGCCAGTAGTAGAAAGTAGAAAGGTTCCATACATAGTACTCTCGTGGAGATTTTAGGTGCCTTAAAATGGCTAAAGAATTCACCGACACGGTCGACCTCTTCATCAGCGTACAAAAGGTCGGTGCACTCGGTCACCAATAAAAAGCCCATTGACGTTCTACACGCTGTTGCAGCGGAAATGAACAAAAAAGGTTTAGAATAACAAATTTTAAATGGCCCATATTGTACAGAACAATCAAGTCAACGAAGCACGCCAGAATAGAGTTTTCAGTGTAGGCGAAAAAGTTTTAACTAAGTCCAATAGACGCCTAGGGAATAAGCTCACCCGCTTGTATGTAGAGGAAGCAGTTGAGGCGGACTTGGGGACAACAGTACTGATTAAGGAAAGGGGGTCCATAAGGACAACCTCCGGTAGCTGCCCCGTTTAGGTCTCAAGGGAAGTTAAGTGGTGGTGACATTTTTAAGGTTAAATTCCTTATATTTTATTCGCATTTTTATCCGAAGGATTGTCTGGGCACTTCACATCATCACAATAGCAAGACGATTGGGAATTTTAGTCGCTTGAAATCAAATGGCATGTCAGTCGGAATCATCGAAATTCTCGGAATAAAAACGTGTTCACCACAAAATTTCCCAGTTAAAAAATAGTTGCTTCAAGTAAATTAGTAGCCAAATTTTTTCACAGAAAGTCTTGTACCATTGCAAAGTCGTGGTGGATTAAGATTCCACTTCATATTTATGGTGTCTCCATATTTTTACTTGAAAAAAAGTATGGATAAATCCAGGTAAATCCAATGAATTTAGAAATTGACTGGATAATTTGCATCATTTTGATTGATAATTGTATCAATCGACCTATACGTTGAACCATTTCTCCGGGGATGGAATTCAAAATAGATGCGTTGATCTAATTGACATCTTGATTTGTTCGGGCCATTATTGCTCTTTCCCTCAACCAGTCATGGTTTCTATAATTTTGTACAAAATTTGGAAACACACTCAGAATCAACTATTCCTTGATGACACAAAAGTGCAAAAATAATTTGGAAGCGTTAAAAGCCACAATTCAGTTGGATGTATGTTCCCATACCGGTGTTCTAACTGTTGAATGAAAACAAATGATCTTCAGATGACATTGAACATTTCAAGCAATGTTTTGAATAACGGACCAATTCGTAATGCTCTTGATACATCTTACCAATTCTTCAAATACATTTTAAAAAACTAAATACACATACATGGAACGATATTAGACCACTTCCCAATTACACAATAAATGCATCAGGATGAAAAATGCAATTGGTCCGCGATGCATCTTTCATTAAAAATTCTGGCTGACGCGAATTTTTCTCAGTCTTCGCCTTTGAAAAACTTTTTGATCTAAATTATTCCACGATATAATATTCGGGTAATCAGCGTAAACAATGTTTTCGCAATATCATTTGATCTTTGCAAAAAGTTTTCAAAAATTATTTTTGCAAGAAAAGTTGTCTGGTGGTTGCAAAGCTCTTTGCATTGCATTTATACAGTTCAAAAAACCGCGTTGACCGTTTTCAAGATGAACAGTTAAATGAACTACAGTTCATTATCAATTTCCAACGATTATCAATCCCAAATCTTGATTTTAAACTCTTAGACTTACCGATTGGCCATTATGACAGTTGATTGACGCCGATATTCGGGATATCCATCGTAGCCCGTACGCGAACTATATCGGAGACCAAATTTTTTGAAAACGTTTAGTGCATTTGTTCATTCATACATGGTGAATTCAAATTCAATGCACCATTTGGACCGATGAATCAGGTTATTTTTTTGACCTCTTCAAACAATTCAGGATCCACTGTTCGCCGGATCTGTAATTCACGGCCGAAATTTAAAAATCGTCAATTTGATTGGAAATTTTTTTTTTTAAAAACACATTTTCAAAATATGCGCATTCAAGGCAAACCCCGTTTCAGCCATTCAATTGAATACATCCAAAAGTTTTAAAAACCAAATGCACCGTGTTTGACAATTAAATCCATGAGTGATTACCATTTTTTTTAAAACAAGCGTTGCTAACAAATCGTGGCGATCTACCCGATGTTTTTGCCGTCAACAAAACTGTCTGTAATATACTACATTTATTATTATTGGGGATTATACGTGAAGTAAATGAATTAAATCTGGTCGACCGTAACGGCGAACGTATGACATCGCATAAAAACATATGTCGTGGACTTCAACATACGATAACGGTAATATTATCATAGTTTCAACGTTTTGTGCATTACCATCGTTGTTATCAGCATCAATAGCAAGTCAGCATTAACATACTCTTCGGAACGTATTTTGGTTTGATTGAATCGAAGAAAATCAACCGTTCCATTCAATTTTTTCATGTACATGTCAACAATATACTGGTGGAAAAGTGCTGTACACTTCAATATGTGGTCAAATGAATTTTTGATTCAATTTATCTGCAGTCTGTATGCGTAATAATTCATAGCCCTAACATTCTTTGTTCCTTCTAGACCTCAAACAATTGAATTGTTTTCAATTAAAAATAAATCAATCATAAATTATTCATCAATTTATCGTTTACTGGATTTATAATTTTAATTTTGAAATAATAGCCATCTTGGCCGCTACTCAAAACAATATCGGATATTGTAGTGCATCATAACAGCGATCTTCATTTGATCGAGATACACGGTCAAGTTGCTATGGTTTTCTACGATGAAGCACAATATCACGATTATTAAATTGGTCACCAACTATGATAAATTGGAACTTCGTCAACTGTTTGTGCATTCAAACGCCTTGCATGTTGGCCAACCGGTGTTTTATCAGTTCGAATAACAATTTTGATCTTGATCGTCCGATGGCATTTTGAAGCAAGCGACGATTCAGTTTGAATAACTGAACAAAAATTCGTTGTGCTGATGAACACACCGACGATCAGCTTCGTCTTCCGCGTTCCCGATAAAAAATATAATTGCAAAAATGCAATTGGTCTGCGTTGTCGAAAGGTAACAAAGGGCTAGTTCGATGGTATTATTTGAATATATGAATCTATTATACTAGATACGATAGAACGTTTCTAACAAACGTTCTATTTCTTCTTGAATGTTGGCACAAAGTTTTCATTTATAATATTTTTGGCAAAATGTCATATGCTCGAACTATACTTTCGTATATTGTTCAAAAAATGATTAGACTCAGGTGTCAATCCAAAGTAAATGTGAATCGAAGTTGTGGTGGGTGTTCAAATTATCCGTTTCATCGCACAGCATATCAATCTGCTTCACCTTTAATTTTGGTATGCCTGACAATGGCGACAACGGTCGTTCATTGGACCAATTATAATTTGCCTATGAGAACGTAATCGGTGACACTATTGTACGCGAACGCAACACCTTGTAGATTTTTGTATATCATGACGTTCATTTTCAGTTGTTGTTGCATCATTGTTCCTTTCGTTTGAACGGGACCTTGCTGTGCGTAGACGATTATTTTCATTCGATTCGTAAGGTTTGCGATTTTCACGGCTCTTCGAAGCCACAGCTTAATGACGCATTTCGCGTTCGCCGGCCCAAATGTAATCGTTTTGACATTTAAGTTTAAAACCACAATAGTTGGCTTAAAACATTTTTGAAAACGGAACAATAATACCCATCTTCGCTGAACACAAAATTGCTGAATTAGTTTTTCGCCAACAATTTTTTACAAAAAAGTTTTAAAACAAAATCTATCATAAAATGGAGATAGAAGATAGAAGCGGAGATAGATATTGACACGACACAGATTTTCGGTACCCGTAGTTTTGCTAGTCGCACGACCCTACCCCATCAGTCCCTTGCCGTCAAAAAAACTGTCTGTTTTATACTACATATATTATTAAATGGTATAAGTACTCTAGAGTAAATAAATTAAATGAATACAAAAAAACGTACTCGAAAGGAAAAAGGGTATATTGTATTTGTGGTAAAAGTGCATGTGTGTAACATAGAGAAGGAATCATTTCTGACCCCATAAAGTATATATATTATTGATCAGCATCAATAGCCGAGTCGGTATAGCCACTTCTGCCCGTCCGTCCATTTTGTTTGTCGCCCATTGCTCGAAGGCTATAAGAGCGAAAGAGCACCCAGACTGATGTGATATCTCACTCCTAGAAGTCTGTTTCAAAATTTCGCCCTGTCCTTCCTACTTATTTAGCCACAATGATCAAAAATGTTTTTCAGAAGCAGACCCCCCTCCTAGCATGGTTGTAAAGTCATTTATTGGGGTTGATTGTCGCTCGAACAATTTTCTCACAAACACACTCACGTTCAAACAAACAATTTGCCTCAATGTTTTAGGAATTTATCGAAATTAAACAATGATAATTTTGTAATAACATATTTTATTTTTTGCAATGCTTTGTGATAAACAATGTTTTTGCCGTTGGTACAATGGCATTTTTTAAGGCTGAAGTTTTGCCTACTCGTGAGCTACATGCAGCCGACCAGTTCGACAAAATTGACAAAAATATATGCGTTAATCTCATTGACATCTTCATTTGTTTGCCAGTATTGCATTTCCCTCAACCAGTTATGGTTTCTATAGTTCTGTACAATATTTGGAAAAAGACTCTGAATGAAGTATTCCTTTGACGACACAAAAGTGAAAAAATAAATTGGAAGCGTTAAGAAGCCAGAATTGTCAACGCCTTGCATGTTCGGCAACCGGTGTTTTATCAGTTCGAATAACAGTTAATGATCTTCAGATGGCATTCGATCAAGCAATGTTTTGAATAACTGAACCAATTCGTTGTGCTCTTGGAACATATCTTGCAAATCAAAAAATACATTTTACCTCCGCGTGTTGGTAATAATGGCACACCGACGATCAGATCGTCTTCGCGTTCCCGATAAAATATAATTGCAAAAATGCAATTGGTCTGCGTTGTCGAAAGGTAACAAAGGGTCAGCTCGATGGTATATTTGACATTGAATCTAAATAAAGATACGATAGAACGTTCTAATCGCGTAAACAAAACTATTTAATTACCTTGATCGTTGGCATGAAGTTTTCATTTATGATATTTTTGGCACCAAAAGATGTCATATGAAAACTCGAATTATATTTTCGTATATTGTTCAAAAAATGATTAGACTCAGGTGTCAATCCATTAAGTAATGTGCTCAATGGTTGTGGTGGGTCCCCAATTCAGGCAATTTCACTTTACCATTCGCACAGCATATCCTATCAATTCACCTTTTTATTTTATATGCCTGACAATGGCGACAACGGTCGTTCATTGAACCAATTATATATTTTTGCCTATGAGAACGTAATCGGTGACACTATTGTACGCGAACGCAACAGGGGTTTTAGATTTTGTATATCATGACGTTCATTTGAAGTTGTTGTTGCATCATTGTTCCGTTGATTGGAACGGGACCTTGCTGTGCGTAGACGATTATTTTCATTGCGATTCGTAAGGTTTGCTACTTTACGGCTCTTCGAAGCCACAGCTCGTGACGCATTTCGCGTTCGCCGGCCCAAATGTAATCGTCACGACATTTAAGTTTAAAAACCACAATAGTTGGCTTAAAACACATTTTCAAAAGCAACAATAATACTAACACAAATTGCAACTTTTCAGAAAACAATTTTTCACACAAAAGTTTTAAAAAACAAAATTATCATAAAATGGAGATAGAAGATAGAAGCGGGAGATAGATAATACGCACAGATTTTTTGTACCCGTTGTTTTGCTAGTCGCACGACCCCTACCCCATCAGTCCCTTGCCGTCATTAAAAATGTCTGTTTTATACTACATTTATTATTATTAGGTATAAGTCACTCTTGTAAATAAATTAAATGAATAAAAAAAAAAAAACGTACTCGAAGAGTAAAAGGGGTATATTGTATTTGTGGTAAAAAATGCATGTGTGTAACATAGAGAAGGAATCATTTCTGACCCCATAAAGTATATATATTATTGATCAGCATCAATAGCCGAGTCGGTATAGCCATGCGTTTGCCCGTCCGTCCATTTTGTTTGTCGCCCATTGCTCGAAGGCTCTAAGAGCTAGAGTAATCCAGACTGATGTGATATCTCACTCAAAAGAAGTCTGTTTCAAAATTTCGCCCTGCCCACTTCCTACAAATTGTAGTTAAAACAATGATCAAATGAATTTTTCAGAAGCAATACAGAAAAAAAAGAAGGCGTTCAAAGCAACGTAAGTCATTTTTTGGGGTTGATTGTCGCTGCAGATTTCATCACAAACAATTGAACAAACATGCTGCCTCAGTGTTTAGGAATTGTTTTTACACAATGATAATTTGTTTTAATAACATATTCAATTTTTTAAGCAGTTTTAAACAATGATAAACAATTTTTTTGCTGTTGGAACCTATTTAGGCTGAAGTTTTGCCGTACTTGTGCAAGCCATGCATGCCGAATGTATCATTGACAAAAAATATGTTATGTAATTCTCATTGACATCTTGCACCGAGATCCAGTATTGCACTTTTTTTCATACATATTTATGATTTAGTATAGTTCTGTACAATAGTTTGGAATAAATATACAAAAATGACGATATTAAATTTGAGCACAAATATCGGATGAAAAACAACGTTAACTGAAAAATAAATTGAAGTTAAGAAGCCAGATTGTCAACGCCTTGCATGTTCGCCAACCGGTGTTTTATCAGTCTGAATAAGAAAGTTAATGATCTTCAGATGGCATTCGATCATGGGGGCAATGTTTGCTTTTTGAATAACCAAACCAATTCGTTGCCTTGGAACAATCTTGCAAATCTAAAATACAATTCGTTTTTTCGTCTGACTTTTTGGTAATAATGGCAAACCGACAAATTTCGTCTTCCGCGCCGTACAAAATAAATTCCAATTGCAACTTTTTAATTGGTCTGCGTTGTCGAAATGTAACAATTGCGGTGCCATCGATGGTATATTTACATTGAATCTAAATAAAAGATCCGTCCGTTCTAAATCGTATGTAAAAACTATTTCTTTACCTTGATTTGTATGCTATGAAGTTTTGATTTATGATATTTTTGACAAAGATGCCATATGAAAACTGAAGAATTATAATTTTCGTATATTGTTCAAAAATGATTAGACTCGCAAGTGTCAATCCTTTAATGAATGTGGACCTCAAAATTGCTCGTGGGCAATCAATGGAAATTCAGGCAATTACACCACTCGCACAGCATATCGTATCACCTTCGAAATTTTTATGTTTTTATATTCTCGTTTAATGCGTCGAAAACGGTCGTTCATTGAACCAATTACAGCCAATAGAGAGCTTAACCGGTGACAATATTGAACATTTTTCCGCGAACGCAACAAATTGTATTTTTGTATAACGAACGTTCATTTAAATTGTTGCATCATTGTTCTTTTTGATTGAACGGAATATCTTCGGGGTCCATATTTAACGATTATTTTCCATTGCGATTCGAATGGCCAGTAGTAGAAAGTAGAAAGGTTCCTACATAAACAGCTCGTGGAGCATTTCGCGTTCGCCGGGCTAAAGAATTCGTCGACACATTTACATTTCAAAACGTACAAAAGTTCGGTAAAACACGGTCACCAAAAAAAGCCCAATAACGTTCTACACAAATTGCAGCGGAAATGAATTGCTGTTTTTTTCAGTGAATAAGTTTTAAATGGCCCAAATTCTATCATAAAATCAAATCAACGAAGCACGCCAGAATAGAGTAGCAGTGATTTTTGAAAAGTTTTGTGCTAAGTCCAATGTGAGACCCCATCAGTCATTGTTTTCACCAAAACTGCTGTGTATGTAGAGGAATATATTTGAGGCGGACTTGGGGACAACAGTAAATGATTCAAAAAAGGGGTACTCGAATGACAAAAGGGTATATTGTATTTGTTAAAAGTTCAAATGGAAGTTACATGGTGGTGGTATCATTTCTGAGGTTAAATTATATATATTTTATTCGCATTTTTATCCGAAGGATTTTTTGTCGCACGTCCGTCCATTTTGCAAGACGAATGGGCCCATTGTAGTCGCTTGAAATCCAAATGGCATGTCAGTCGGATGTGATCGAAATTCTCGGAATAAAAACGTGTTGTTGACAAAATTTCCCAGTTAAAATAGTTGCTTCAAAATAAATTAGTCATAATTTTTTTCACAGAAATTCTTGTACATTTATTGGGGTTGATTGGTGGATTAAGATTCGCTTCATATTTATGGTGTTCAAACTTTTTTGAAAATAGTGTTGGGAATTAATCCAGGTAAATCCAATGAATTTAGAAATTCGACTGGATTTTTTGCAATGGGTTTTTGATAAACAATAATTTTATCAATCGTACCTATACGCAAACTGAATTTCTCCGGGGATGGAATTCAAAATAGATGCGTTGATCTCATTGACATCTTGATTTGTTCGGGCCAAAATTGCTCTTTCCCTCAACCAGTCATGGTTTCTATAATTTTGTACAAAATTTGGAAAAACACTCAGAATCAACTATTCCTTCGATGACACAAAAGTGCAAACATTATTTGGAAGCGTTAGAAAGCGAGAATTTCAACGGGATGTATTGTCAATACCAATGTTTAACTGTTTGAAAAACAAGTTGCTGAAGCATCGTTTTGCTATTGAACACGTACATTTTTTTAACGGATGAAGGACCATGGCCCTTGACAATATGTACTTCATTAAACATGCATACATTTTTAGCAAACTAAGATAACATACACCGACTATGATAGACCAATTACCAAAAATACAATCATGCACTCAATTGGTTGAACCTAAAAATTAACCGCTCGCGATATTTTTATTTTTAAAAAAGATGAAACGCTATATCGCGTCTTCGCCTTTTTAAAAACTTTTGACGAATTATTCCACGTATAATATTTTTGGGTACTTCAGCGTCTTCAATGTTTTCGCAATATCATCTTGTTCAAAAACAACGCAAAAAATGCAGTTAAAGTTGTTGCTGGTGGTTACACTCCCCTCAATTGCATTTCATTTCCGGATTTAAAAAAACGCGTTGACCGTTTTCAAGATGAACATTTAAATGAACTACAGTTCATTATTTCATTTTTCCAACGATTATCAATTTCCAAATCTTGATTTTAAACTCTTAGACTTACCGATTGGCCATTATCTTCAGTTGATCGACGCCGATATTCTGGGATATCCATCGTTGCCCATTACTATATCGGAGACCAAATTTTTGAAAGTTTTTAGTGCATTTCCCTTCATTCATACATGGTGAATTCAAATTCAATGCACATATATGGACATAAATTGAATCATATTTTTGTTGACCACTTCAAACAATTCAGGATCCACTGTCCGATTGAAATTTCGGCCGAAAAGCACATCGAGGGTCAATTTGATTAGGCCTTTTTTTTTAATAAGCCAAATCAAAATATGCGCATGAGGCAAACCAATTTTGGCCATTCAATTGAATACATCCAACATTGAAAGTTGCACCGTGTTTGACAATTAAATCCATGAGTGATTTCCATTTTTGTCTAAAACCACGTGCTAACAAAATGGCGATCTTTCGATGTTTGCCCAATAAAAAATAATACCGAAATTTCTTCCAATTGGGGATTATACGTGAAGGTGATGAAGAGGTCTGGTCGACCGTAACGGCGAACGTATGACATCGCATCAAACATATGTCGTTTTCCAACATACGATAACGGTAATATTATCATAGTTCCACGTTTTTCAGACATTACCATCCTTGTTATAAAAAATTTCACAACAGCATTAACATACTCTTCAGGAACGTAATTTGGTTTGGTTAAATCGAAGAAAATCTACCGTTCCATTCAATTTTTTCATACATGTCAACAATATACTGGTGGAAAAGTGCTGTACACTTCAATATGTGGTTGTCTCAATTGTGCCGTATCTGCAGTCTGTATGCGTAATTTCATAGCCCTAACATTCTTTGTTCTTTCTAGACCTACAATTGAATTAATTTCAATTAAAAATATAAATCAATCATAAATTATTCATCAATTTACTGTTTACTGGATTTATAATTTTAATTTTGAAATTATAGCCATCTTGGCCCGCCCAAAACAATATCGGATATTGTAGTGCATCATAACAGCGATGAGTTCGGATACAACGTCAAGTTGCTCATTTCTAAATGAAAATTACAGTATTACGATTATTAAATTGGTCACCAACTATGACTATTGCTACTTCGTCAACTGTTTGTGTATTGAAATGCCTTGCATGTTGGCCAACCGGTGTTTAATCAGCTCGAATAACAATTTTATGATCGTCAGATGGCATTCGATCAAGCGACGTTTTGAATAACTGAACCAATTCGTTATGCTCATGGAACATGACATACATATCTTGCAAATCCCAAAAGACTTGAATGTTGGCATGAAGTTGACTTTTATGATTTATTTGAATCTGAATAAAAGATGTCGTTTGAAATTTTACTTATATAATTATATATATATATTATATTATATATGTTCGAATTATACTTTCGTATATTGTTCAAAAATAATTAGACTCAGGTGTCAATCCATTAAGTAATGTGCTCAAAGGTTGTGGTGGGCTCCCCAATTCAGGCGATTTTTACTTTTACCACTCGCACAGCACATCCCATCTGATTTACCTTTTAAATTAACAATGGGGACAACGGTCGTTCATAGGTCCAATTAAAATTTGCCTATGAGAAGCGTAATCGGTGACACTATTGATCTATTGTTTCGCGTTCTCCGGCCCAAATGTAATCGTCTCGACATTTCACTTTAAAAACTACAGTGTTTGGTTTAAAACATATTTTCAAAAGCAACAAATATACTTACACAAATTGCATTTTTTCAGAAAACAATTTTTCACACAAAAAAAATGTAAAAAAAAATCTATCATAAAATGTTTTGTTACAGAATGACACAAAAAGAAGGCGTTCAAACACACATTTTTAGAAGAAAAAAAAACTAACAGTTTTTTCGAAAACAAATCTGCTGATTTCATCGTTTTTCAATTGAACAAGTACATTTGTAGTCAATCTAAGTGTTTTCACAGAGTGCCACAAATGTTTACAAACACTCATTAATTTCATCAGCAGCAGTTTTAAACACATACATACTTATTCATTCTTAAGGAACCTATTTAGGCAAAAGTAAATAGTTGTCTGTGCAAGCCATGCCATGCTCTGGCTATCATTTAAAAAACCGCATGTAATTTGGTGAACGCGTTGTGAGATCCATGCATACGCACAGGATTTTTTTTCTACATATTTATAGTATAGATTTCATAATAGAATACCCTAGAGTTAGCATAGCATATACAAAAATCACGATATTCCCGGTTGAGCACAACGGAACGATACTGCGATTGGCGGAAAACACCGTAGCTGAATGCAGTGGTCAAGTGTGTTTTCGTCACAAGCTGCACCCCCACGACTACAACCACATTCTGTAAAGAGAGAAATGAGAGGTTCCTCTGCGCAAGGATTACACTATGGGGGCACTGCTCATTGCTTTTTTGCAACCAAGTCACCTGACGACCCCTATATAACGAAGACTCTCTATATTTCGCTTGTTCGTCTGACTTTAGAGTACGGCGCAAACAGTACAAAGTAGACCAAGGCCGTACAAAATCATTCCAATATTTTTTTTACTTTTTGCTCTGCGTGGGCCCAACTGAAATGAAGGTGTGCGACTGCCATCTTACTCTCGTATACTGCTTTTAATAAACCCTCCGTCCTTACTTAATCGTAGAAAAATGCTTTGTGTGATTTGTATGCGCAACTTGATCAGGGGTGACAGAGATAGCCGCCCAGGAGAATGTGAAGGAGATAATGGCCGACTACTACTTCCCAAAATTACAAGACTCGCAAGCGAGGTTGTAATGAATTGCAAAATCTGCTCGAAAGCAAAAGAAACAAGAGCTACACCCAACGCCAGTACCCTCGTTCACCGGCGAAATCCTTCATGTCAACATATTCTCGACATGCGTGGAAAAATTCTCGAAATTTGCCGTATTACAGCCAATAGCTAGCTTCCCGCACCACATTAAAACCCCAATATTGAACATTTTTCCCAACACCAAGCAAATATATTGCGGTAACGAACCGTCACTAAATTCAGAGACCATCAAGTCGCTACTGCAGAATATCTTCGGGGTCCATATTGCTAATGATCCACCCTTCCACAGTACTTCGAATGGCCAGTAGTACAAAAGTAGAAAGGTTCCATACATAGTACGTTCTCGTGGAGATTTCTAGGTGCCTTAAAATGGCTAAAAATTCACCGACACGGTCGACCTCTTCATCAGCGTACAAAAGGTCGGTGCACTCGGTCACCAATAAAAAGCCCATTGACGTTCTACACGCTGTTGCAGCGGAAATGAATAAAAAGGTTTAGAATAAGGTTTAAATGGCCCATATTGTACAGAACAATCAAGTCAACGAAGCACGCCAGAATAGAGTTTTCAGTGTAGGCGAAAAGTTTTAACTTTTCCAATAGACGCCTAGGGAATAAGCTCACCCGCTTGTATGTAGAGGAAGCAGTTGAGGCGGACTTGGGGACAACAGTACTGATTAAGGAGAGGGGGTCCATAAGGACAACCTCCGGTAGCGGCCCCGTTTAGGTCTAAGGGAAGTTAAGTGGTGGTGGTATCTTTAAGGTTAAATTCCTTATATTTTATTCGCATTTTTATCCGAAGGATTGTCTGGGCACTTCACATCATCACAATAGCAAGACGAATGGGAAATTGTAGTCGCTTGAAATCAAATGGCATGTCAGTCGGAATCATCGAAATTCTCGGAATAAAAACGTGTTCACCACAAAATTTCCCAGTTAAAATAGTTGCTTCAAGTAAATTAGTCATAACTTTTTTTCACAGAAAGTCTTGTACCATTGCAAAGTCGTGGTGGATTAAAGATTCCGCTTCATATTTATGGTGTCTCCAACTTTTTACTTGAAAATAGTATGGCGGCAATCAGGTAAAATCAATGAATTTAGAAATTCGACTGGATAATTTGCATCATTTTGATTGATAATTGTATCAATCGACCTATACGCAACCATTTCTCCGGGGATGGAATTCAAAATAGATGCGTTGATCTCATTGACATCTTGATTTGTTCGGGCCAAAATTGCTCTTTCCCTCAACCAGTCATGGTTTCTATAATTTTTGTACAAAATTTGGAAACACACTCAGAATCAACTATTCCTTCGATGACACAAAAGTGCAAACATTATTTGAAAGCGTTAGAAAGCGAGAATTGTCAACGGGATGTATGCCAATACCAATGTCTAACTGTTGTCTGAAAAACAAATCTGCTGAAGCATCGTTTTGCTATTGAACACGTACATTTTGTAACGGACCAAGGACCATGGCCCTATACAATACACCCTCTACACATACACCATTTTTAGCAAACTAAGATACACATACACCCACTAGAAGACCAATTACCAATTACACAATCATGCACTCAACCCGAACCTAATCAATTTCCGCGATGCTCTTTTAGAGCAAAAAGCTGAAACGCTCTCCGCGTCTTCGCCTTTTGAAAAACTTTTGACGAATTATTCCACGTATAATATTTCGGGTACTTCAGCGTAAAGCAATGTTTTCGCAATATCATCTGCTTTGCACAACGCAAAAATGCAGTTAAAGTTGTTGCTGGTGGTTACACAGCTCTTTGCATTGCATTTCGGGTGTGAAAAAACGCGTTGACCGTTTTCAAGATGAACAGTTAAAATGAACTACAGTTCATTATCAATTTCCAACGATTATCAATTTCCAAATCTTGATTTTAAACTCTTAGACTTACCGATTGTAAAAATTATCTTCAGTTGATCGACGCCGATATTCGGGATATCCATCGTTGCCCGTTACTATATCGGAGACCAAATTTTTGGAAAACGTTTAGTGCATTTCCCTTCATTCATACATGGTGAATTCAAATTCAATGCACCATATGGACCGTGAATCATATTTTTGTTGACCACTTCAAACAATTCAGGATCCACTGTCCGATCTGAAATTTCGGCCGAAAGCACATCGTCAATTTGATTAGGCATTTTTTAATAAGCCAAATCAAAATATGCGCATGAGCAAAACCCCGTTTCTGCCATTCAATTGAATACATCCAACATTGAAACCAAATGCACCGTGTTTGACAATTAAATCCATGAGTGATTTCCATTTTTGTCTAAAACCACGTGCTAACAAATCGTGGCGATCTTTCGATGTTTGGCCAAAAAAAAATAATACCGAGATTTCTTCCAATTGGGGATTATACGTGAAGGTGATGAAGAGGTCTGGTCGACCGTAACGGCGAACGTATGACATCGCATCTTCAAACATATGTCGTGGACTTCCAACATACGATAACGGTAATATTATCATAGTTCCAACGTTTTGTGCATTACCATCCTTGTTTAATCACATCACAACAACATTAACATACTCTTCGAACGTAATTTGGAAACGTTGAATCGAAGAAAATCTACCGTTCCATTCAATTTTTTTTCATACATGTCAACAATATACTGGTGGAAAAGTGCTGTACACTTCAATATGTGGTTGTCTTGATTGTGCCGTATCTGCAGTCTGTATGCGTAATAATTCATAGCCCTAACATTCTTTTGTTCTTCTCGACCTACAATTGAATTAATTTCAATTAAAAATATAAATCAATCATAAATTATTCATCAATTTACTGTTTACTGGATTTATAATTTTAATTTTGAAATAATAGCCATCTTGGCCGCTCCAAAACAATATCGGATATTGTAGTGCATCATAACAGCGCGATGAGTCTCGGATACAACGTCAAGTTGCTCATTTCTATCATGAAGCACAATATTACGATTATTAAATTGGTCACCAACTATGACTATTGCTACTTCGTCAACTGTTTGTGTATTCAAAATGCCTTGCATGTTGGCCAACCGGTGTTTAATCAGCTCAAATAACAATTTTATGATCGTCAGATGGCATTCGATCAAGCGACGTTTTGAATAACTGAACCAATTCGTTATGCTCATGGAACCGATGAACATATCTTGCAAATCGAAAGACTTGAATGTTGGCATGAAGTTGATTTTTATGATATTTGTGGCGCCAAAAGATGTCGTTTGAAATTATACTTATATAATTATATATATATATATTATAACATATATGTTCGAATTATACTTTCGTATATTGTTCAAAAAATATTTAGGCTCAGGTGTCAATCCATTAAGTAATTGCTCAAAGGTTGTGGTGGGCTCCCAATTCAGGCGATTTTACTTTACCACTCGCACAGCACATCCCATCTGATTTACCTTTAAATTAACAATGGGGACAACGGTCGTTCATAGGACCAATTAAAATTTGCCTATGAGAAGCGTAATCGGTGACACTATTGATCTATTGTTTCGCGTTCTCCGGCCCAAATGTAATCGTCTCGACATTTCACTTTAAAAACTACAGTGTTTGGTTTAAAACATATTTTCAAAAGCAACAAATATACTTACACAAATTGATTTTTTTCAAAACAATTTTTCACACAAAAATGTATAAAAAAATCTATCATAAAATGTTTTGTTACAGAATGACACAAAAGAAGGCGTTCAAACACACATTTTTTAGAAGAAAAAAACTAACAGTTTTTCGAAAACAAATCTGCTGATTTCATCGTTTTTCAATTGAACAAGTACATTTGTAGTCAATCTAAGTGTTTTCACAGAGTGCCACAAATGTTTACAAACACTCATTAATTTCATCAGCAGCAGTTTTTAAACACATACATACTTACTTCATTCTTCGAGGAACCTATTTAGGCAAAAAGTAAATAGTTGTCTGTGAAAGCCATGCCATGCTCTGGCTATCATTAAAAAAAAACCGCATGTAATTTGGTGAACGCGTTGCGGAGATCCATGCATACGCACAGGATTTTTTCTACATATTTATAGTATAGATTTCATAATAGAATACGGCCCTAGAGTTAGCATAGCATATACAAAAATCACGATATTCCCGGTTGAGCACAACGGAACGATACTGCGATTGGCGGAAAACACCGTCTGAATGCGGTGGTCAAGTGTGGGTCGTCACAAGCTGCACCCCACGACTACAACCACATTCTGTAAGAGAGAAATGAGAGGTTCCTCTGCGAAAGGATTACACTATGGGGCACTGCTCATTGCGTTTTTGCAACCAAGTCACCTGACGACCCTTTTATATAACGAAGACTCTCTATATTTCGCTTGTTCGTCTGACTTTATTGTACGGCGCAAACAGTACAAAGTAGACCAAGGCATGAAAAAAAAATGATTAATAAACTTTGCGACTGCCATTTGAAGGTCTGCGACTGCCATCTTCGACTCGTATACTGCTTTTAATAAACCCTCCGTCCTTACTTAATCGTAGAAAAATGCTTTTGTGTGATTTGTAGCAACAACTTGATCAGGGGTGACAGAGATAGCCGCCCAGGAGAATGTGAAGGAGATAATGGCCGACTACTACTTCCCAAAAATTACAAGACTCGCAAGCGAGGTTGTAATGAATTGCAAAATCTGCTCGAAAGCAAAAGAAACAAGAGCTACACCCAAGTCCAGTACCCTCGTTCACCGGCGAAATCCTTCATGTCAACATATTCTCGACATGCGTGGAAAAATTCTCGTAAAATTTGCCGTATTACAGCCAATAGCTAGCTTCCCGCACCACATTAAAACCCCAATATTGAACATTTTTCCCAACACCAAGCAAATATATTGCGGTAACGAACCGTCACTAAATTCAGAGACCATCAAGTCGCTACTGCAGAATATCTTCGGGGTCCATATTGCTAATGATCCACCCTTCCACAGTATTAGTACTTCGAATGGCCAGTAGTAGAAAGTAGAAAGGTTCCATACATAGTCTCTCGTGGAGATTTCTAGGTGCCTTAAAATGGCTAAAACAAATTCACCGACACGGTCGACCTCTTCATCAGCGTACAAAAGGTCGGTGTTTTCGGTCACCAATAAAATTTCATTGACGTTCTACACGCTGTTGCAGCGGAAATGAATAAAAAGGTTTAGAATAAAGGTTTAAATGGCCCATATTATACAGAACAATCAAGTCAACGAAGCACGCCAGAATAGAGTTTTCAGTGTAGGCGAAAAAGTTTTAACTAAGTCAATTTTTAGGGGAATAAGCTCACCCGCTTGTATGTAGAGAAAGCAGTTGAGGCGGACTTGGGGACAACAGTACTGATTAAGGAAAGGGGTCCATAAGGACAACCTCCGGTAGCCGACCCCGTTTAGGTCTAAAGGGAAGTTAAGTGGTGGTGGTATCTTTAAGGTTAAATTCCTTATATTTTATTCGCATTTTTATCCGAAGGATTGTAAAAGCACTTCACATCATCACAATAGCAAGACGAATGGGAAATTGTAGTCGCTTGAAATCAAATGGCATGTCAGTCGGATCATCATCGAAATTCTCGGAAAAAAAAACGTGTTCACCAAAATTTTCCCAGTAAAAATAGTTCTTCAAATAAATTAGTCAGCCGTTTTTTTTCACAGAAAGTCTTGTACCATTGCAAAGTCGTGGTGGATTAAGATTCCGTCTTCATATTTATGGTGTCTCCAACTTTTACTTGAAAATAGTATGGCGGCAATCCAGGTAAATCAATGAATTTAGAAATTCGACTGGATAATTTGCATCATTTTGATTGATAATTGTATCAATCGACCTATACGCAACCATTTCTCCGGGGATGGAATTCAAAAAAGATGCGTTGATCTCATTGACATCTTGATTTGTTCGGGCCAAAAATTGCTCTTTCCCTCAACCAGTCATGGTTTCTATAATTTTGTACAAAATTTGGAAACACACTCAGAATCAACTATTCCTTCGATGTTCACAAAAGTGCAAACATTATTTGGAAGCGTTAGAAAGCGAGAATTCTTCAACGGGATGTATGCCAATACCAATGTCTAACTTTGTTGTCTGAAAAACAAATCTGCTGAAGCATCGTTTTTTGCTATTGAACACGTACATTTTGTAACTTTTTAAGGACCATGGCCTATACAATACCCTCTACACATACACCCGTTAGCAAACTAAGATACACATACACCCACTAGAAGACCAATTACCAATTACACAATCATGCACTCAACCCGAACCTAATCAATTTCCGCGTGACTGTTTTCAGCAAAAGCTGAAACGCTCTCTCCGCGTCTTCGCCTTTGAAAAACTTTTGACGAATTATTCCACGTATAATATTCGGGTACTTCAGCGTAAAGCAATGTTTTCGCAATATCATCTGCTTTGCACAACGCAAAAATGCAGTTAAAGTTGTTGCTGGTGGTTACACAGCTCTTTGCACTTTGCATTGCATTTCCGGGTGTGAAAAAACGCGTTGACCGTTTTCAAGATGAACAGTTAAATGAACTACAGTTCATTATCAATTTCAACGATTATCAATTTCCAAATCTTGATTTTAAACTCTTAGACTTACCGATTGGCCATTATCTTCAGTTGATCGACGCCGATATTCGGGATATCCATCGTTGCCCGTTACTATATCGGAGACCAAATTTTTTGGAAAACGTTTAGTGCATTTCCCTTCATTCATACATGGTGAATTCAAATTCAATGCACCATATGGACCGTGAATCATATTTTTGTTGACCACTTCAAACAATTCAGGATCCACTGTCCGATCTGAAATTTCGGCCGAAAGCACATCGTCAATTTGATTAGGCCTTTTTTTTTTAATAAGCCAAATCAAAATATGCGCATGAGGCAAAACCCCGTTTCTGCCATTCAATTGAATACATCCAACATTGAAACCAAATGCACCGTGTTTGACAATTAAATCCATGAGTGATTTCCATTTTTTGTCTAAAACCACGTGCTAACAAATCGTGGCGATCTTTCGATGTTTGGCCAACAAAAAATAATACCGAGATTTCTTCCAATTGGGGATTATACGTGAAGGTGATGAAGAGGTCTGGACGACCGTAACGGCGAACGTATGACATCGCATCAAACATATGTCGTGGACTTCCAACATACGATAACGGTAATATTATCATAGTTCCAACGTTTTGTGCATTACCATCCTTGTTAACAGCATCACAACAGCATTAACATACTCTTCGGAACGTAATTTGGTTTGGTTGAATCGAAGAAAATTTACCGTTCCATTCAATTTTTCATACATGTCAACAATATACTGGTGGAAAAGTGCTGTACACTTCAATATGTGGTTGTCTTAATTGTGCCGTATCTGCAGTCTGTATGCGTAATAATTCATAGCCCTAACATTCTTTGTTCCTTCAAGACCTACAATTGAATTAATTTCAATTAAAATATAAATCAATCATAAATTATTCATCAATTTACTGTTTACTGGATTTATAATTTTAATTTTGAAATTATAGCCATCTTGGCCGCTCAAAACAATATCGGATATTGTGGTGCATCATAACAGCGATGAGTCTCGAGATACAACGTCAAGTTGCTCCTTTCTATCATGAAGCACAGTATTACGATTATTAAATTGGTCACCAACTATGACTATTGCTACTTCGTCAACTGTTTGTGTATTCAAATGGCTTGCATGTTGGCCAACCGGTGTTTTTAATCAGCTGGAATAACAATTTTATGATCGTCAGATGGCATTCGATCAAGCGACGTTTTGAATAACTGAACCAATTCGTTATGCTCATGGAATATATCTTGCAAATCGAAAGACTTGAATGTTGGCATGAAGTAAACTTTTATGATATTTGTGGCGCCATAAAATATATGTAGTTTGAAATTATACTTATATACTTATATAATTATATATATATATTATATTATATATGTTCGAATTATACTTTCGTATATTGTTCAAAAAAATAATTAGACTCAGGTGTCAATCCATTAAGTAATGTGCTCAAAGGTTGTGGTGGGCTCCCCAATTCAGGCGATTTTTACTTTACCACTCGCACAGCACATCCCATCTGATTTACCTTTTAAATTAACAATGGGGACAACGGTCGTTCATAGGTCCAATTAAAATTTGCCTATGAGAAGCGTAATCGGTGACACTATTGATCTATTGTTTCGCGTTCTCCGGCCCAAATGTAATCGTCTCGACATTTCATTTTAAAAACTACAGTGTTTGGTTTAAAACATATTTTCAAAAGCAACAAATATACTTACACAAATTGCATTTTTTTTCAGAAAACAATTTTTCACACAAAAATGTATAAAAAAAAATCTATCATAAAATGTTTTGTTACAGAATGACACAAAAAGAAGGCGTTCAAACACACATTTTTTAGAAGAAAAAAAACTAACAGTTTTTCGAAAACAAATCTGCTGATTTCATCGTTTTCAATTGAACAAGTACATTTGTAGTCAATCTAAGTGTTTTCACAGAGTGCCACAAATGTTTACAAACACTCATTAATTTCATCAGCAGCAGTTTTTAAACACATACATACTTACTTCATTCTTAAGGAACCTATTTAGGCAAAAGTAAATAGTTGTCTGTGCAAAGCCATGCCATGCTCTGGCTATCATTTAAAAAAACCGCATGTAATTTGGTGAACGCGTTGCGGAGATCCATGCATACGCACAGGATTTTTTTCTACATATTTATAGTATAGATTTCATAATAGAATACCCTAGAGTTAGCATAGCATATACAAAATCACGATATTCCCGGTTGAGCACAACGGAACGATACTGCGATTGGCGGAAAACACCGTAGCTGAATGCAGTGGTCAAGTGTGGGTCGTCACAAGCTGCACCCCACGACTACAACCACATTCTGTAAGAGAGAAATGAGAGGTTCCTCTGCGCAAGGATTACACTATGGGGGCACTGCTCATTGCTTTTTGCAACCAAGTCACCTGACGACCCCTATATAACGAAGACTCTCTATATTTCGCTTGTTCGTCTGACTTTTAGAGTACGGCGCAAACAGTACAAAGTAGACCAAGGCCGTACAAAATCATTCCAATAAACTTTTTACTTTTTGCTCTGCGTGGGCCCAACTGAAATGAAGGTGTGCGACTGCCATCTTACTCTCGTATACTGCTTTTTAATAAACCCTCCGTCCTTACTTAATCGTAGAAAAAATGCTTTGTGTGATTTGTATGCGCAACTTGATCAGGGGTGACAGAGATAGCCGCCCAGGAGAATGTGAAGGAGATAATGGCCGACTACTACTTCCAAAAAATTACAAGACTCGCAAGCGAGGTTGTAATGAATTGCAAAATCTGCTCGAAAGCAAAAGAAACCAGAGCTACACCCAACGCCAGTACCCTCGTTCACCGGCGAAATCCTTCATGTCAACATATTCTCGACATGCGTGGAAAATTCTCGAAATTTGCCGTATTACAGCCAATAGCTAGCTTCCCGCACCACATTAAAACCTCAATATTGAACATTTTTCCCAACACCAAGCAAATATATTGCGGTAATGAACCGTCACTAAATTCAGAGACCATCAAGTCGCTACTGCAGAATATCTTCGGGGTCCATATTGCTAATGATCCACCCTTCCACAGTACTTCGAATGGCCAGTAGTAGAAAGTAGAAAGGTTCCATACATAGTACTCTCGTGGAGATTTCTAGGTGCCTTAAAATGGCTAAAGAATTCACCGACACGGTCGACCTCTTCATCAGCGTACAAAAGGTCGGTGCACTCGGTCACCAATAAAAAGCCCATTGACGTTCTACACGCTGTTGCAGCGGAAATGAATAAAAGGTTTAGAATAAGGTTTAAATGGCCCATATTGTACAGAACAATCAAGTCAACGAAGCACGCCAGAATAGAGTTTTTCAGTGTAGGCGAAAAAGTTTTAACTAAGTCCAATAGACGCCTAGGGAATAAGCTCACCCGCTTGTATGTAGAGGAAGCAGTTGAGGCGGACTTGGGGACAACAGTACTGATTAAGGAGAGGGGGTCCATAAGGAAAACCTCCGGTAGCTGCCCCGTTTAGGTCTAAGGAAGTTAAGTGGTGGTGGTATCTTTAAGGTTAAATTCCTTATATTTTATTCGCATTTTTATCCGAAGGATTGTCTGGGCACTTCACATCATCACAATAGCAAGACGAATGGGAATTTGTAGTCGCTTGAAATCAAATGGCATGTCAGTCGGAATCATCGAAATTCTCGGAATAAAAACGTGTTCACCACAAAATTTCCCAGTTAAAATAGTTGCTTCAAGTAAATTAGTCATAACTTTTTCACAGAAAGTCTTGTACCATTGCAAAGTCGTGGTGGATTAAGATTCCGCTTCATATTTATGGTGTCTCCAACTTTTACTTGAAAATAGTATGGCGGCAATCCAGGTAAATCCAATGAATTTAGAAATTCGACTGGATAATTTGCATCATTTTGATTGATAATTGTATCAATCGACCTATACGCAACCATTTCTCCGGGGATGGAATTCAAAATAGATGCGTTGATCTCATTGACATCTTGATTTGTTCGGGCCAAAATTGCTCTTTCCCTCAACCAGTCATGGTTTCTATAATTTTGTACAAAATTTGGAAACACACTCAGAATCAACTATTCCTTCGATGACACAAAAGTGCAAACATTATTTGGAAGCGTTAGGTTAGGTTAGGTTAGGTAGTATCGGCTGTCGGGCCGTCATGAGCCCGACACACATAGGCCGGCTTCGGCCCGTTGTGGTACCATTGAATCATTCTTCCCTCCCGCTGTGAGAGACATCCTGTCAGCAGTTATCCCATCCGGCCGCGCCAATAAAATTCGCTATCTTTCTGGGACACATGTTGGACATCAGTGATATGTCTGTGAAAAAGGGCGAGCCCAAGTGTTGTAGCCTTCTTCTACTGAGAGCCGGGCAGGAGCAGAACAGGTGTTCCACTGTCTCCTCCTCTTCCTCATCTCTACAGTTGCGGCAGTAATCATTGTATGGGGCTCCCCATCCTTCTGGCATGGGTTCCTATTAGCCAGTGTCCCGTGAGGGATCGAATGACCGTGCTGCACCTTTTTCTGCTTAGCTTGCAGAGTCCGGTGGTGCGCTTCTTGTTTATAGTGGGCCACGTTTGTCGCGTGATGCGACATCGTGGTGTGTTTTGCCACCGACTGTCGTCTAGTCGCATGAATTGCTCTTTTATGATGAGCTTGCAGGTGGCCATAGGCATACATGTATCCTCTTTGTCGTGGAGAAAGGAGGTGGTAGTGCCAGCTCTGGCCAGTTCATCTGCTATGCAGTTACCTTCAATGTCCTGGTGACCCGGGACCCATATCAGGCTAATAGCAAACTGCTGGGCCATCTCGTGAAGAGATTTGCGGCATTTTGCTACTGTGGCCGAGTTTGATGTAATCGCATTAAGTGATTTGATCGCAGCTTGGCTATCACTGTAGATGTTTATGTGGGTTGCCGAAAAGGCAACTGTTTGGATGCAAATCAGAGCTTCCCAGATCGCTGTGACTTCCGCTTGGAAGACACTGCAGTGATCCGGGAGCCTGAAGGAATGCCTTATGTTTAGTTGCTCGGGTAGATACCTCCTCCTACTTTGTTGTCCATTTTGGAGCCATCCGTGAAGATTTGAATGGCTCCACCAGGACCCGGAGTTCCCTCAAGCCAGCTATCACGGTGAGGGATATCTATTTCAAAGGTAGTTTCAGTAAACTCCATCGGAATGCAGTAGTCCGTTTTTGTTGGGACGTTATTGTTGTTGTTTAGAATGGATGAGTGTCCCATATTTTGCGGTACCCATTGGTCGGAGTCTCTAAGACGAATCGCTGCCATGAGTGCCTGAGCCTTACCTGCGAGGTCAGGACTCTGGAGGCACAGGACAGGGTTTAGAGCATCATTCGGAGTGGTGCGAAGTGCTCCACTGATGCAGAGTGCGGCAGTTCTTTGTACCTTGCCGAGCATTTTTTGGTGATGGACTTTTTGATGGGGCCGGCCACCACACCGTGACTCCGTAGAGTAGTATTGGTCTAACTATTGCTAGATATATCCATTGGACTATACTTGGGTTAATGCCCCACCTTAGACCAATGGCTTTCTTGCAGGTGTAGAGAGCTATCGTAGCCTTCTTCACTCTTTCTTTGATGTTTTGGTTCCAGTTGAGCTTACTATCGATTACCAACCCCAGGTAACTAGCACTATCGCTGAAGGATAGCCTGCATTCGTTAAGCATTGGAGGGTTAAGGGGGAATCTTGTATTTACGAGAAAATAATACAAGTTCCGTTTTTTGAGGGATTTACTCCCAGACCGCGCGATTTTTGTCCAGTCTGACAGTTTCGCGAGTTTTGCAGACATTAGGTCGCAAAGTGTTTGAGGAATTTTCGAGAATATTATGGCAACGTCATCCGCGTATGCCACCACTTTACAGCCCCCATCCAGGTCACACAGAATCTTGTTGACTGCTATGTTCCATAGAAGGGGAGACAGAACCCCACCTTGCGGTGTGCCTCTGTTGACATACCTTGACTGAGTGGACGACCCCATCGACGACGTCACCGTCCTGCATATTAGCAATTGATCGATGAGCGTCGCCAAGTGATCGTCCACCCCAGGCTCGTCAAACCTTCCGTGATGGCTCTTGACATGACATTGTTGAAGGCTCCTCGATATCGAGAAAGGCAATAAGGGAATATTCCTTTGAATAAAGGGATTTTTCCACCGAGGTGATTACCTCGTGAAGTGCCGTTTCTGTGGATTTTTCCTTTCCTGTAGGCATGTTGTGAGTCTGACATCATCTTTGGATTTATCGTAGTCCTTAGATGTAGCCCGACTAGTCTCTCAAATGTCTTGAGGAGAAAAGGACGACAGACTGATTGGTCTGAAGTCCTTTGCGGTGGAGAGCGAGGCTTTTCCTGCTTTGGGAATAAAGACAATCTTTGCCTTAAGCCATGCGTCAGGAATTTTCCCTACTATGAGTATCTTGGAAAATATACTTTGAAAGTTATAGATGCTTCCTGCCTTTTGTAGTTGGGCGGGGATAATCATGTCAGGGGCCTGGTGATTTAAACGGGTTGAAGCTGTTTACTGCCCAGCTGATGTTCCGTTTCGAGAGGATGTGTGCCATCGAGGTGACCGAGCCCACTATAGCTGAATGGGTCGGCTCAATGGTTGTACATCCGGGGAAGTGAGTGTCTAGTAAGATGTGTAGGGACTCCTCACTGGAGCTAGTCCACGTACCATCGTTACGTTTGAGGTATCCCACCGAGGTGGTAGTTTTTTGAGAGGATCTTACGTAGCCTTGCTGCCTTGGAAGCGTTAGAAAGCGAGAATTGTCAACGGGATGTATGCCAATACCAATGTCTAACTGTTGTCTGAAAAACAAATCTGCTGAAGCATCGTTTTGCTATTGAACACGTACATTTTGTAACGCACCAAGGACCATGGCCCCCTCTACACATACACCCGTTAGCAAACTAAGATACACATACACCCACTAGAAGACCAATTACCAATTACACAATCATGCACTCAACCCGAACCTAATCAATTTCCGTGATGCTCTTTCAGCAAAAGCTGAAACGCTCTCCGCGTCTTCGCCTTTGAAAAAACTTTTGACGAATTATTCCACGTATAATATTCGGGTACTTCAGCGTAAAGCAATGTTTTCGCAATATCATCTGCTTTGCACAACGCAAAAATGCAGTTAAAGTTGTTGCTGGTGGTTACACAGCTCTTTGCATTGCATTTCCGGGTGTGAAAAAAACGCGTTGACCGTTTTCAAGATGAACAGTTAAATGAACTACAGTTCATTATCAATTTCAACGATTATCAATTTCCAAATCTTGATTTTAAACTCTTAGACTTACCGATTGGCCATTATCTTCAGTTGATCGACGCCGATATTCGGGATATCCATCGTTGCCCGTTACTATATCGGAGACCAAATTTTTTGGAAAACGTTTAGTGCATTTCCATCATTCATACATGGTGAATTCAAATTCAATGCACCATATGGACCGCGAATCATATTTTTGGTGACCACTTCAAACAATTCAGGATCCACTATCAGATCTGAAATTTCGGCCGAAAGCACATCGTCAATTTGATTAAGCCTTTTTTTTTTAATAAGCCAAATCAAAATATGCGCATGAGGCAAACCCGTTTCTGCCATTCAATTGAATACATCCAACATTGAAACCAAATGCACCGTGTTTGACAATTAAATCCATGAGTGATTTCCATTTTTGTCTAAAACCACGTGCTAACAAATCGTGGCGATCTTTCGATGTTTGGCCAACAAAAAATAATACCGAGATTTCTTCCAATTGGGGATTATACGTGAAGGTGATGAAGAGGTCTGGTCGACCGTAACGGCGAACGTATGACATCGCATCAAACATATGTCGTGGACTTCAACATACGATAACGGTAATATTATCATAGTTCCAACGTTTTGTGCATTACCATCCTTGTTAACAGCATCACAACAGCATTAACATACTCTTCGGAACGTAATTTGGTTTGGTTGAATCGAAGAAAATCTACCGTTCCATTCAATTTTTCATACATGTCAACAATATACTGGTGGAAAAGTGCTGTACACTTCAATATGTGGTTGTCTTGATTGTGCCGTATCTGCAGTCTGTATGCGTAATAATTCATAGCCCTAACATTCTTTGTTCCCTCTAGACCTACAATTGAATTAATTTCAATTAAAATATAAATCAATCATAAATTATTCATCAATTTACTGTTTACTGGATTTATAATTCTAATTTTGAAATTATAGCCATCTTGGCCGCTCCAAAACAATATCGGATATTGTAGTGCATCATAACAGCGATGAGTCTCGGATACAACGTCAAGTTGCTCATTTCTATCATGAAGCACAGTATTACGATTATTAAATTGGTCACCAACTATGACTATTGCTACTTCGTCAACTGTTTGTGTATTGAAATGGCTTGCATGTTGGCCAACCGGTGTTTAATCAGCTCGAATAACAATTTTATGATCGTCAGATGGCATTCGATCAAGCGACGTTTTGAATAACTGAACCAATTCGTTATGCTCATGGAACATATCTTGCAAATCGAAAGACTTGAATGTTGGCATGAAGTTGACTTTTATGATATTTGTGGCGCCAAAAGATGTCGTTTGAAATTATACTTATATAATTATATATATATATTATATTATATATGTTCGAATTATACTTTCGTATATTGTTCAAAAAAATAATTAGACTCAGGTGTCAATCCATTAAGTAATGTGCTCAAAGGTTGTGGTGGGCTCCCCAATTCAGGCGATTTTACTTTACCACTCGCTCAGCACATCCCATCTGATTTACCTTTAAATTAACAATGGGGACAACGGTCGTTCATAGGTCCAATTAAAATTTGCCTATGAGAAGCGTAATCGGTGACACTATTGATCTATTGTTTCGCGTTCTCCGGCCCAAATGTAATCGTCTCGACATTTCACTTTAAAAACTACAGTGTTTGGTTTAAAACATATTTTCAAAAGCAACAAATATACTTACACAAATTGCATTTTTTTCAGAAAACAATTTTTCACACAAAAATGTATAAAAAAAAAATCTATCATAAAATGTTTTGTTACAGAATGACACAAAAAAGAAGGCGTTCAAACACACATTTTTAGAAGAAGAAAAAACTAACAGTTTTTTTCGAAAACAAATCTGCTGATTTCATCGTTTTTCAATTGAACAAGTACATTTGTAGTCAATCTAAGTGTTTTCACAGAGTGCCACAAATGTTTACAAACACTCATTAATTTCATCAGCAGCAGTTTTTAAACACATACATACTTACTTCATTCTTAAGGAACCTATTTAGGCAAAAGTAAATAGTTGTCTGTGCAAGCCATGCCATGCTCTGGCTATCATTTAAAAAAAAAAAACCGCATGTAATTTGGTGAACGCGTTGCGGAGATCCATGCATACGCACAGGATTTTTTCTACATATTTATAGTATAGATTTCTTAATAGAACACCCTAGAGTTAGCATAGCATATACAAAAATCACGATATTCCCGGTTGAGCACAACGGAACGATACTGCGATTGGCGGAAAACACCGTAGCTGAATGCAGTGGTCAAGTGTGGGTCGTCACAAGCTGCACCCCACGACTACAACCACATTCTGTAAGAGAGAAATGAGAGGTTCCTCTGCGCAAGGATTACACTATGGGGGCACTGCTCATTGCTTTTGCAACCAAGTCACCTGGAGCCCATTACCCTCATAGACGACGGCATGGTCATCATAAACAACAGGCCGGCCACGATCAGCTGTGACTCGGACACGTTGATCACAACCTCCGGAACGCAGCTGGTCACCTTCATGGACTTCACGACCATCAACGGCTCCAGGTTCGGAATCGCCAACAGCGAACGCCCGGTAACGCATCAGTGCCCGCCCTAAACATTACTGGGTACGAGACGGTCCTGAGCTTACCATTCTTACGCTCAACGAGGAAAACCTAAGCTACATCAACGAAGTCGAGCAAGCTACTTCGGCCAGGCTGAATCCGGTCATCGCTTTTGGAATGGCTCTGTTTGGAGCTCTAGGTTGAATCATCTTCATCAGAAATGTACACAAATCTATGTATCTCACTGCATGCACTGAGAACAACCGACACGGTGAATGTAACCGTTCCATTGGTCTAGCGATAAGAATAGATTATCATTTGTATCACATACCGTGTTTGTAAAACTGATATAAGGAGGCTCGGAGACTATAAGAGCTAGAGCAACCAAATTGTATTTCAAGACGTGATGTGATATCTCCCTTCTAGAAATGTGTTTCAAAATTTGGCCCCGCCCATTTCCGCCCCCACAAAGGGCGCACATCTCTGGCTTCCACAATTTTGAAGACAGCAGAAAACGAAAAAATGCAGAATCATAGAGAAAGACCATAGCTATCAAGGGATCGGATCATTATTATAGCCACAATAGAGAAAATCAAATCGAAAAACATCGTTCCCTCTCGCTCGCACTCACACACAAACGAGTCGATTTGGTTTTTCGTGTTTTGTGTCGCCTCGATCTCAGAGACTACAACAGCTAGAGCAACAAGACAAGTGTTTTTCAAAATTTCGCAACGCCCTCTTCCGCACCCACCAAAAAAACCACAATTTTGAAGATAGGGAAAAATGCAGTATCGTAGAGAATGATCATATCTACCAGATTGCCGAATCTGGTTCAGATCGGATCATTATTGTAGCCACAAGGATAAAATGAATTTTCAGCAGCTTGCCGCCAACCCTTTACCGTACTGCCAAAATTTCCTGGCCTATCAGCACTCCAGCCGCTCCTGCTGAAGCGGCGACTCGTGCCGGTTTTGCTCCAAGAATCTCAGCGGACTCCACGTCACTTGTCTCGCTTAACTGGGGCGAGGACAAGCTCGCCCCAACGAGATTGCGCTCGAACGACGCTGATATCGCTCCTCCAGTCCAGGCGCACTAGCGACACAGGCCTCCAGACCTTCGAGGTGGAAGTACTCATCGATCCGTGCAGCCCAGTTACTCGTGTCAACGCATCCTTGGCAACGGAATTCGGGCTTTACGTAACTCGCGTTGGTGCTGAAGATAGCCCATAGGCTGGAAGTTTAAGCTCCCGAAGCATTTAAGCTTTTGGAGCAGCCTCTCAGCAACATCGCGAGGAAAATTTCACCCATTAGACTAAAGCTTGAAAATGTATATGTTAGTTGAAACCAAGACTTGAATATAGAGCGACGCGCAGGCTTACATTTTTTCCCGAGTAACTCTGATTGTTTTTATACCCGTGCTCGAAGAGTAAAAGGGTATATTGTATTTGTGGTAAAAGTGGATGTGTGTAACATAGGGAAGGAATCATTTCCGAGCATATAAAGTATATATATTCTTGATCAGCATCAATAGCCGAGTCGATATACATAGCCTTGTCTGTCCGTCCGACTGTACGTCTGTTTGTCTGTCTGTCCGTCTTGTTTGTCGCCCATTGCTCAAAGGCTATAAAAGCTAAAGCAATCAAACTTTTTATCCAGTCTGATATGATATCTCACTACTAGAAAAAAGTTTCAAAATTTTCGCCCCGCCCAGTTCTGCCCCCAGAAAGGGCGCACATCTGTGGCGTCCACAATTTTGAAAATAACAGTAACTAAAAAATGCAGAATCATAGAGAAAGACCATATTTATTAGAGTCCCAAATCTGAATCAGATCGGATCATTAAAATAGCCACAATAGAGAAAACCATTTCGAGAAACATCATTCCCTCTCTTTCGCACTCACACACAAAAACGAGTCGATTTGGATTTTTTCGTACAAATGAGCGCCTCCATCTCAGAGACTATAAGAGCTAGAACAACCAAATTTTTTTCCAGACTCCTGTGATATCGCTTCAGTGCAAGTTTATTTCAAAATTTTGCCACGGCCACTCATCGCCCACTCAATCGTTTCTTTCACGACCCTGTTTCGCAAGAATCCCAAAAACATACATCATGCGTAATTTAATCAATAATGGGTATGCGGTTGTATACATGGATGACGTGATTATTAAAAGTAAGAGTATCGAAGAGGGCGTGCTGAAATGGAAAAGAGTTTTAGAAGTAGCAGAGGGAAATGGCCTAAGAATAAATTTGAGTAAGTAGATATGATATGTCGTTGAAAGAGGTTCTATCAAACCAGGCGATGAGAAAAATTATGCAGTTGCTGATTTTCCAATTCCAAGCGATAAGAAGTTAATAAAATGATTTCTAGGATAGACGTCATACTTTCGTAGGTTTGTGAAAGGATATGCGGTTATTGATAAACCACTGTCCGTTTTATTGCATTTAGAGGTGAATTTTGAATTTCAGGAGAAACATTTGACAGCATTTGAGAAGTTGAAGGGAGCGTTGATTAGTGGACCCGTGTTGAAGATTTATGGTCATTCGCTTTAAAAGGAGATTCATACTAATACGGAATACGAAATACGGATTTTCTGCATGAGTCATAAACCGAAGCCTTGTGAGGAGAAGTATCATTTTTATGAACTCGAAGTGCTTGCGGTTATTGGAGCTTTGGTAAAGTGGCGGGCGTATGTCTTAGGGAAGCACTTTTACCATGACCATGAAGAAGAAGGGGATTCCGCTCAGAGTGTCGGGCTTAAATCTGGTGTCAAGATGAGATACGTGGACGCGTTGAGCAGGGTGTCGTATTAAGTGTTAACCGATAGTTTGTTACATCGTTTGGGGAGGCGCAGCTGTTCGATTAATGGACGAAGATGGTCAAAAGAGTTGTCGAGTCCATATGGTATGAGGGTTACTACGTTTCGGCCCAAGTTCTGTTCAAGGTCCCAATGAAGAGTTGTTAGTGGTAATTTCGCTCATGGAAGAGGAAATCATTAAAATCAATCACCAACAAGGTCACAGAAAGGTTCCAATGCTTTCTAAAATGAGTCATGAAAGTCCAGGATGCTGATGCGGATTTCAGGGAATGTGCAGCTTAGCAAACTGATAAAGGATTGTCTGATTCCGAGCTAGATGATGAGCGTGAAAAGTTGATAAAGGAAGCAAGAGAGAATATTCAGAGTGTGCAAGCTGAGAACAAGATTGCTTTTGTTTCCAAAAAGATTGTTAAAAAATAAGTATAAGATCAATGATTTGGTAGCCATTAAACGCATCCAGTAAGGGACTGGTTTAAGATTGAAAACCAAGTGCCAAGGACCAAATAAAATAGTCAAAGTTAAAAACCATGGCTGATACGAAGTTGAAAGGGCAATAGACGGTGAAGGGCCGTTCAAAAAGGCAAAACTAAACCGTCAGCGTTCTTACGTATAAAGAAGGATACTGCAATAATATTACATACCTTTAGTGTAATTGCAGCTCTTCCTATTAATTCGTTATCATGTTTGCCAGAAGATGCGGTGACAGCTATTTCTTTTCATTAATTTACTAAGCCCCTTTACACCTTTCACATCGAGTATTTTGTTAACTTTTTCCTTGACCGTTTCCGCTGCATCAAAGTCCCTAAAAAAAAAAATATGTATGAAAATATGATTTTGATATTAGCGTAATTGATTAATTATTATAGTACGTTGGGATGAATGAGCTGCTAAATTTGAATGTGGGAGCTATCTACCTAGATCTCAAAGTTTACATTAAGAGTTAAGATGACCTATAAAGTAAAAGTTTATATAGATTTATATATGCGCATCAAATTGGTAACCATATTTCTATTTTTTGTTCGACTTTTGAGCATAGGCAAAAGGACAAAAATACTCCGAATACCCTGCTTAACGATTCTTCGAATGTGAAATGAATACTTTATGTACATCTGTATAAATGTGTATATAAGTTTACCCATTTGTTTATTTTATATTAAAAGTGTATTAGCATATAAAGGATATACAAAATATCAGTTCATCTGTAATAGAAAGGCATGCTTCTTCAAAAAGTTATTCCTGATTCGGATTCCTATAAAAATGTAAGACATTTGACACTTCGGAGACACAGAAAACAACCTCACAAAAACAAACTTGTTCTCCTCGTACACTACACGAGGCAGTGTGCGAGCAAGAGAATATATCAATAGCGTCTGAAGCGTTCTCGTTTTTCGCGTAGACTGTACGAGGCCGAGTGCGTGAGCAGGGTGAGAGCGCGAGAAAAAATCAGAAGCGGCGGCAACGATAAAGTATTTATCATTTGTGGTAAAAAAGGATGTACATAACGCAGAGAAGGAAACGTTTGAGACCCCATAAGGTATATATATTCTTGATCAACATTAATAGCTGTGACTGTCTGTCCGCCTTGTTTGTCGCCCAGTGCTCGGAGACAATCAGAGGTAGAGCAACCAAATTTAAAAATTTCGCCAAAAACAATTTTGAAGATAACAGAAAACGAAAAATGCAGAATCATTGCAGCCACATAGAATATCAGAAACCCGAATCTGAATCGGATCGGAACATTATTCTAGCCACAATTGAGAAAGCCATTTGCAGAGGTATCGTTCCCTTGTGCTCACTGTCACACACCTAGAGCAACCTAACTTTATCTCCAAACTCCTGTGATACCACTTCAATAGTACACTTCAAGTGTACTTCAAAATTTCGCCCGCTTTCACAAAAGTCTACAATTTTGAAAATAGAAAATAATTGAAAATGATATTGCCTAATCTGGTTCTGATCGGATCATTATTATTGCCAAAATGATGAACCAGATTTTCAGCAGTTAGCCTTCCTGACTTTTAGTCGTTGCTGATTCTCTATCTCGCTCACACACTCATCCTCATGCAGTGTACGCGTGTTGTTTTGACAAGTGTAGTAGATGTAAATGACAGATGCAAAAAAAAATTTAAAATGTATAAACTGATAAAATATTTAACAAATCCACATAAATTAGATGTGTACTGACTGAGAATATGGGTATACAAAGGTATACGTTCTAAAATTAGTTCGCGGTAACAGCGACTCAACACGTTCCTTCTCGTTATTTATACTTCTCAGCTAATTGTAGGCGGGCGTAATGAGGCTCTTAAATAGTCTTGGTATAGCGTCGCGGAATTTATACATATATAACAGTTTTGTTGTCGTCTAAAATTTTATATATACGTCTTTTGAAGATGTTAAGCTTCAGTTGACATTTGACATTTGGCTAGAGATCGAATTTTTCTCTTGCACCGAGTATCGATTTCAGTGCCTCTGCCGCTCCGCTTAACTTTTTCATACATTATCAGATTTCTGAGAAAGTTTGTTATTGTATTTCTATGAAGATTTATACTGGCGGCAATATAAGAAATGGTCTTTCCAGATTCGGCCAGATCTTCTCAAAAAAAAATGTGTTCCACGTGGCATTCTAGCGTTAAATCAAAATCACAACAATCATTATACCCATACTCAAAGAGTAAAAGGGTATATTTTATATGTGGTAAAAGTGGATTTTTTCCAATCTGATGTGATATCTCACTCCTACAAGTGTATTTTAAAATTTCAGCCCGCCCACTTCCGCTCCCCACAAAGGGCGCACATCTGTGGCGTCGACAATTTTAAAGATAACAAAAACGGTCATTCGTAGAGAATGACCATATCTAATAGATTGCCGAATCTGGTTCAGATTGGAGCATTATTGTAGCCACAATGATGAAATGAATTTTCAGCACCTAACCGCCCACCCTTCAGCTGTGTTGTTGTGAAGAGTGATGTAGATGACAGATGCAGGAAAAATGTAAAATGTAAAAAATGATAAAATATTTTAAATTTCCACATAAATCACCTGTGTACTGACTGAGTACGGGTATAAAAGTAGTGTCGCGTTAACAGCGACACAATACGTCCCTTCTGGATCTTTTTTTTTTTAACGTATAAAAAAACCATTTTACTTACTTTCAGCTTTGTATAGAATTTTTTCAAATCACACTTCTTAGCCTACTCACACGCAATAGAACAATAATTTGAGTATGAACATATACAAATTGCCAATGAAATCCACGAGCTACTACACGGAACACGAGCTGCTTTAAAACGGTACAAAGAATAAAACTTAAAGAAGCCCATTGGAGTTAGAGATTATCATAATGAATAAGAATATAAACTACAAAAATATATTTCGCAACCTTTATAGAAAATATGAGCAGATTAAAAAGTTCACATACACTTCTTTCTCTGAGGTAGTTAGCAAATAAAAAAAGGCGTGCCAAATATAGTTGTACCTTTACTTTTGCGTCTTTACAAATCTTGCTCGAATATCAATAATAATAATAATCAATTAATGGTCCTCAAAAATGTTCATATTACTATATTAAATTATAACTCTTAGTTGATTGGAAGTTCAAGAGCTATACCAAACTTAATTCAGTGTAACATCTCCCAAAATAATAGATTCATCGATTTTGCCCTTTTTCCAAAAAAAATATCTAAATGATGAATCAGACTGAATGTTAGTTTAGTCTCCATTATTTATATGTTGTATATGTTTATGTATGTTGATGTATACGTACCAAACTTCGACAATTATAACTTCTTCACGAGGATTTTCGGCTATTGGTCTGAAAAAAAAGACAAAAAAAAAGGTGAATATAAGGTGATCCCATCCATCTCCTTCGGATTTTACACTCGCACTGCTGAATGAGCTTTGACGCAATGTTTGATGAGAGAGAGAAGACAGAAATTGTTATACCCGTACTCGAAGAGTAAAAGGGTATATTGTATTTGTGGTAAAAGTGGATGTGTCTAACATCGAAAAGAATCGTTTCCGACCCCATACAGTATATATATTGTTAATCAGCATCAATAGCCGAGTCGATAAAGCCAAGTCAGTCCGGTCGTCTGTCTGTCTGTCCGTCAGTCCCTCCGTCCGTCCGTCCGTCCGTCCGTCCGACTTGTTTGTCGGCCACTTGTCCCACTTCTACAAATGTAATTCAAAATATCCCAAGGGGCCTTGGGATGGTTCATAAACTTCCACCGAACAATATCCCATGACGAAAGTGGGCATCACAATCGGCAGATCTGCCTCCGAGTAACCTCGATTTTGATGGAGCAGCCCTATAAACCTAACCTAACCTACTAAGACAAATCAAGCAACTATAATTAGAGCGACAAATTTTGCACGCTTTCGGCCGGTTTTCGCAGAACGTCCGAACTCACGCACAACCACTCTCTATGAGTAAATGAGTCATACTGAGCCGAAAAAGCCCCGAAAAGAGATCGTGTTGTGGGATGTATTATTTGTATTATTTCATCTTGGCTGGGTCAGTGGGGAGGGCACGCATACTAACATACGCTCTGCAGCGGTGAATATTCGTTTCGCTTTCGTTCGTCCCCGTTTCATACCGTAGTTGGTGTGGTCTTTTTTGGTTGGCGCGCTTGATCCAAGTGACGTATAAATGTTTTGGTGCCAGGAGAATATCCAACTAGGCAATTGTTACAATCGTGGCATGCCAATTAAATGGGGTGTGTAGTTGAATCCAAAATCAGATCAAAAGCCAATTTTTGCAGAGCTAAACGAGAAAGAACGTACGAAGTCGCTGTGAACGCGACTCTACTTTTATACCAGTACTCAGTCAGTACACATGTGATTTATGTGGAATCTTCAAATGTTGACACAGTTTTTACATTTCACATTTGTTTGATGTATCTGTCATCTACATCTACATCAGTTCTCACAACAAGACACGTACACTGCACGAGACAGAGCGTGCGAGTGTGAGAGAATCAGCAGCAGATATCAACCCTCAAAATAAATGTATATTTTGTTATGGTTGTAGCGGGGGATGGGGCAGCTCGCTGCCGAAAATTAATTTCATCATTGTGGCTATAATAATGATCCGATCTGAACCAAATTCGGGAATCTGGTAGATATGATCATTCCCTACCATACTGCATTTTTCTCTGTCTTCAAAATTGTGGATTTTCGTCTTTTGGGTGGGCGGTACACTTGTAATGAAGTGGTATCACAGGAGTTTGGATAGAAAGTTTGGTTGCTCTAGCTGTTATAGTCTCTAAGATCCTGGCGTTCATCTGTACGAATGGGCAAAGTCGACACGTGCAAGCGAGAGGGAACGATGTTTCTCGAAATGGTTTTCGTGGCTATACTAATGATCCGATTAGATTTGGGCCTCTGATAGATATGGGCTTTTTCAATGATTCTGCATTTTTAGTTTTCTGTTATCTTCCAAATTCTGGATGCCACAGATGTGCGCCCTTTGTGATGGCGGAGGCGGCGGGCCGAAATTTTGAAATAAATTTGTAGGAGTGAGATAGCCCATCATGTCCGTCCGTCTGTCCGTTTGTCTGTCTATCTGTCTGTCTTGTTTGTCGCCCAGTGGTCGGAGGCCAAAGCTAGAGCAACCAAAAAAAAACATAAAATCAAGACTTTATAAAAATTTCAAGAAGTTGGCTCTCCTCCTTCTCTCTCTCGCTATGTAATAGCTCGGTCAAATTTCACCATTCTAAACGCTCAATGCTATAAAATTACCTATTTCGATGCAGGATACGATTTTCTCAGGACCCTAAACAGTTTTACAGCTTCGTAAACAGCAAGCGTAAAACTTCCGCACATCCATCCTCGCTATTATTTCATAATTCGTCGGCCAACAATGATTAGGCCATTGCCGATCTTTTTGCACAATTTTTTCGAACAAACTATTCCCATGAAAGCTACTCTGGTCAGCCGTATCTATACAGTTTACCAAGATCGAACGGCATTTTCAGCCCTACGTTAAATGAAAGCGCTGGTCTTACCAGGTCCTGACGGAGTCCCCGGCTGTGTACTCAGGTACTGCGCCGACGCTCTGTGTGGACCCCTGCTTAAACTATTCACCCTATCCCTTAACTCCTCATGTTTCCCTCTGATCTGGAAGGAATCGTTTATTTTTCCTCTCCATAAGAAAGGTAGTAAGTCTGACGCAATGAATTACAGAGGTATTTAAAAGTTATCTGCTATTCCTAAAATGTTTGTTTTCTCTGCAAATCTGCTTATATCTCCAGCTCAGCACGATCAACAACTAGAAATTTACTAGAGTTTACCTCTTTTTTATTATTAAAGGCTTCCATGGTAACATGCAGACGGATGTCATTTACACCGATTTCATTCGACTCTGTAAACCATTCCCTTTTTAGCACAAAAAAACTTGACATTTTAGGGGTTTTCGCCCAATCTTTTTGAAATGGATTTCCAGCTACCTTTGCTCTAGATCTCAAAGAGTCCTCTTCAAAAACTCCTTGTCTTCACTTGTTCAGGTTACTTCTGGAGTACCACAGGGCAGCCATCTTGGCCCCCTACTTTTCACACTCTTCATTAATGACCTGCCTTCAGTATTAACAAACTCTCGAGTACTCATGTATGCGGATGACGTTAAACTCTGTGTCCAGTATAAGGACATTTCATTTCACTCTCGCTTGCAATCCGATCTCAATAACTTTCAGTCATGGTGTTGTGCAAATATGTTACACCTGAATGCCTCGAAATGTAAAGTAATGACATTTTATCGCTCCAGCCCCTTGTTGGCTCCTTACACCCCTCTGCGGTGGTTCTCTTGAGAGAATTACATTGGTTGATGTGGTGGTGTTAAACTAGACCACAAGTTAAAATTTTCTGAACATATTTCTACCATGGTAAATAAAGCCATGGGAGTGCTTGGGTTTATTAAGAGGTGGTCAAAGGAATTTGACGACCCCTATACAACGAAGACTGTCTATATTTCGCTTGTTCGTCCGATTTTAGAGTACGGCTCTTGTGTATGGTGCCCTCAGTACAAAGTACACCAAGACCGTATAGAATCAGTCCAGAAAAACTTTTAACTTTACTTTTCTCTGCGTGGCGTCAACTGGGATGAAGGTGTGAGACTGCCTTCTTACTCTCGTAGATTGCTCTTTATAGACCTTCCATCCTTACTTAATCGTAGAAAAATGCTTGGTGTGATTTTCATGCACAACTTGATCAGGGGTGACATCGACAGCCCTGACTTGTTGAGCCGCATAAACTTCACGATTCCTATTAGATCCTCTAGAAATGTTATTCCTTTGTACCTTCCACTGTGTAGATCGAATTATTCCTTGCATGAACCGTTTCGGATTTTATGCTCGGATTATAATTCGTTTTACCATATAATATCCACCACTAAATCACTTCCTCTACTTAAATCACTAATACTAACATACCTTGCCCGTAATTAGTAATATTCTTTTTGTAACTTTGCATGTTTAGCGTTGTGTTTAGCCCTAATTTTTCCTCGAATATTAGTCTAACACCTATCTTTCCTGCATGATCGCGATCGGTTTCGGTACACGTGTCGCGCGTCATGCGGCAGCGCCCCTCGGTCGGTTGGTCGGGAGGAGGGCTGCGTATCTGCCAGGGATCCGCGCGTAACAGGCTTCGGCTTTGTGTCGCATGGGCCACTTGATGGTGCAGTCATTGCACATCAACGTCCTAAAGATAAGACCATTGTAACTGTAATCACGGCAAAGTTAATGTCGCTTATCGACGCCTTGAAGACAGCCAGCGATACATGGCGTTTAATATCAGCTCGTGCCCGAGTTCCGAAGTTAGCTCCGACAAAATTCAGCGGCATTCGAAATTCAAAGGCTTCATCAGTTTATTTGAAACTCTTGTTCACAATGACGAAAGCATTTAAATTATCGAAAAGTTTAACCACTTGCTTCCTCGTCACTCCGAGAGTAATTATGAGAAAGCCATGTCTAGCTTAGAGATGGTCTACGATAATGAATAACTGATCTCATGAATCCCTATGCCCTATTTAGTCTTCCCGATTTCGAATGCAATGCTCATTGAACAAAGTCAAGTCATTGAACAAAGTGAAATTTACGGAAGAGTACCCCCCTCTAGATCACATGTTTCCTAAAGGTAATACAATACCTAAAGCCCCACACTATTTTATTCCACATCAGAGTGTGATGAGGTCACGGAGTAGGTCTATTAAGCTCCGTTACGCTTTCAATAAGTCTTGTAAAACGTCATCTCAAGCGGCATTAAACAACACGTTGATGGTCGGTCATATGATACGGGAGGAGCTAAATTCCTCGCTACTCTGCTTAATACTACACAGGTAAGCCTTGACCACCGATGTCAAGAAGATTATCGCCAAGTCTTGGTATATGAAGCGAATTATATATTTAAGCTCATAGTGTGGAGAAGAGACCCCTCTGAGTCCTTAAGACCAGCTCAACACCGTAAAATATGGCACTGGACCACCCCCATTTTGGGCGATTCGGTGTTTGAAGAGGTGGAGTGAGTCTGCAACGTTCTTATTCTCAAAAGCTGCTGCATTTATTGGGTTTACTTCTGGTTGTGTAGAAGAGCTAAACGTTATTAATTCTGATGTGGCTCAGGTCCATCAAACCGCAAGGTTTTAATTGACTAAGTGGATCTCGAAATCACCTTAGGTCACCGCATCCGGAAGCAGAGTTAAACCAATAACCATCTTGGACTCAGAGTCAACCATGGCATTTTTTGAATATCGTGGCTACCTACTGAAGACGACTTTAAGTTCCAAATTGACACGTTAGTCATAGGTCTCCGAGCGACAAAACGGAACATATTATCAGTGACTTTGTTAATATAGTCCTTTGATATTAAAATGAAAAATCCAACTGCAGGAGCTTGGCTTAATAAGTTAGATGGGGATGACTCGGTTTGGATTGAATCTGGAAAAAACATGGAACATTTTACAAGAATCCTTGGGTCAGTTGGAGAAAATTGCTATACCTCGTTCGAGCATACTGATCCCATGTCACCGATTCAAATACATGCCTTTGCCGATGCATCCATGAGAGCTTATGGCGCATGCGCCTATATCCGTAGTAAGACTGCAGAAGGTTTGAAAGTCTCGTCGTGGACTTACATCGCTACCCAAGGTGGCGATTGAACGAACGGTATGTTAGTCAGCTTCGGAAGTTACTTTTGATTGCATCCGATCCCACCATTCTTCGCTATCAACATTGGCTGCGAACCGACAAGCTGCGTGGCGGCATGTGCCAACAAAACAGACCCCAGCAGACATAGTTTCGAGAGACTGTAACGTTTAGGAAATCATGCAGGCCATCTAGTTAAGTGCACCAGCGTTTTTTAAGGTAGAAAACGGGAGCTGGCCTAGAAAACCCTCTTCGATCTTCCAAAGAAAGCTGAAGCTAGAAAAAAGGAAGTCACACCTCAAGCTGCTGAGAGTGTTCGTTTTCCGCTCTATTCTAAAATGCAAAGTCTTCATTGAAAGAATTGGTAGAGGCACGAGGTTAGCCACAGATATCAGCCATTAAATCCCTTAATCCATTAAATTATCACTGTTATTGACAAAATGTTTGCAGTTTATGCAGACTTATGTTATACAATGCCAAATTACCACTGTTATTGACAAAATGTTTTCAGTTTATGCAGATTTATGTTCGCTATCAACTTCAAACGAATTTTCATGTCGGCCCACGTGTTTGGATAGTAAACGCTCAGGAGGTTTGACGGGCGACAGTCCGCCCGTGTTTTCGCTGCTTTAAATGCAAGACTCGACTCCATACCCAAATATTGGGCAATTTACCGCCAGACTCTGTGCTCTCCGACCATTTGCCACATACTGCATACTGCGTTGCTTTTTGTGGCCAAGTCTATACGACTCTGAAAATTCGTGAAAGGCCACCTACGAGTATAAGTCCTACTACGCATCCAAAGCGATAAATTAAGAACTTGTTTCCGATTTGACGACTACCTCCTTCTAATTGGCTTTTCTAAGGTTCGCAGGTCGTCGAAGATGTCCGCTCCGCGTGAACTGCGAATATGCAAAAAGTTTCGTCTGAGCAAGTCGCAACTTCAGCGATCTGTGGAGGAGGATCAATGCAAAAGTGGATGCAATACGCGAGTTTGCGGCGGGAAGCGATTTCGCCTTCCTGCCACCTCGAGCCCCGCACATGGGCGGACTGTGGGCGGCAGGATTGAAGTCGGCCATAAACTTCCTGTTAAGGTCGGCCGGAAGAGCTCTCCCCAACACAGAGGAGCTCGAGACCGTGATGGTGGGGATCGAGGCAGTGCTGAACTAGTGCCCGCTGGCACCTCTAAGCCCAGACCCAAGTGACGCGCTGACTCCCAGGCACCTGCTGAGAGGCGTTCCGCTCATCGCACCCCCAGCACCCAAGAACCCGGACCAGGGGGGTCTGAGCTACTTAAAGCGATGGCGGCTTGCCTCGTTGTCCAGGAAAATTTTCTGGGTCGATGGTCCCGGGAGTAAAAAATGCATAGGTATGTTCTGAGCTTGTAAATTCGATGCAAGGAAGGGGACCACGTAATAGTCGCCAAGACCAACCTTTCGAATCAACATTGGCTAACCGGAAGGGTCGCCAAAAAGAGAAGCGGAGCGGAGTAGCGAGTGTCACGTGTCGCAGCATGTATTTAATATTTGTAATTTTTTGAAGTCTGGTATAAGATAGAATAAGCGAAGCGGGAGCGCATAAAGCTCTCTCTCTCGCCCTTGCCGAATTTGCCCCGCTTCTCCGCCCTAGGTAAATTATGATTAGGAGCGAATATAATGAAGTTAGAAATAAAGTCGAAAAATATTACTGAAATCGAGCGAATGTCCCGTTTTTGTTTCCCATTTTCGTTGTTAAAATATATTATTAATTTGTAGCCGCCAAACTCGGTTTTATTTTCCGAAATTTCAGCGCCGTTGAAGTACTTGATTTTATATTACGAAAACTATTAAAAAAAAAGTAAAACATAATTCAATTCTAGAACAAGAAGGAACGTTGTGAATCGCAGTCAGTAGCGGCTGCATCTCTGGAAGGGGGTGGGGTAGCAATTTAATAGATAAGGATAGATATATATGGATAGATATAGATATCCTCTACGATACTGGGACTCCACTTCCTTGTATCTTCAAAATTGTGAAAGCCACAGATTTTCGTACTTTGTGCGAGCGGAAGGAAATTTTGAAATACACTTGGAACAGTGTGATATAACATGAGTCTGAAAACAAAAGTTGGCTGTTTTAGTTTTTACAGTCTCTGAGAACTAGGCGCTCAACAAGACAGAGATAATTTTATCGACTTGGATATTGATGCTCATCAAGAATATATACACTTTGTGGGTCGGAAACGTTTCCTTTTCTGCGTTACACTTTCAATTTTAACAAAAATCTCGTACAATTTCTTTAAATCATAAGCATGAATTTATGCATCAAAATCACACATCATGTGCTCATGCTTAAGTTGTCCTGGTGAACGCCCCCATTAATTCTTCTTTGCATCAACTATTAAGTGTTATGTCCAATCTACATAAATAACATCGGCGGTGCCACAGATTGGCATTCAAACTCAGTCTGAGTTCTGAATGAGATATTGGTAACTTTGGTCTGACTTTAAATATAAAATAATGAATATCTCATTTCTTTGAAATTGATAATAAGGAACATTAAAAAATTTTATCGAAAGTCATGCAAGAAATTAACGACAAACACTAACCCAGATATTAGGTATATTACCTAGCCATAAAACTTGGATAGCAAAGTTCACAAATAACTCATACCAACAGGTTATTTCTCTGACAATAATTGCCAATCGTAATTAGCTGACCAATACACTTCTAAGCCAAAGAGTACGAGGGCGTTAGTCGAACGGAAAAGCTCGGAGGATAAGTATTTCGTAAAATTTGTTGAAGAAAAGCATTATAAGAATGTGCGCGACCTTTACTAAGACTAGAGCTCGACACCAAGAAGGCAAAAACAAATACATAATAATAATCTTGGTTAACGTCTGAGCGGACAATTTCACTTCTTTTCATCTTCAAGAAAAATTGATACAGGTCTGCTTTGCCCGTCCTACTATAAGAGACACTTGTTATACCCGTACTCGAAGAGTAAAAGGGTATATTGTATTTGTGGTAAAAGTGGATGTGTGTAATATAGAGAAGGAATAATTTCCGACCCTATAAAGTATATATATTCTTAATCAGCATCAATAGCCGAGTCGATATAGCCCTGTCTGTCCGTCCGTCTGTCCGTCTTGTTCGTCGCCCATTGCTCGAAGGCTAAAAAAGAGAGCAACCAAATTTTTTCCATACTGATGTTATATCTCACTCCTAGAAAAATGTTTTTAAAATTTCGCCCCGCCCACTTCCGCCCCAAAAAGGGCGCACATCTGTGGCGTCGACCATTTTAAAGATAACAGAAAACGAAAAAGGCAGAATCATAGAGAAATACCTTATCTATCAGGGGCCCAAATCTGAATTGGATCGGATCATTAATATAGCCACAATAGAGAGAAAAACATACGAAAAAACTTCGCTCCCTCTTTTTCGCACTCACATAAAAAACGAGTCGATATGGATTTTTGTATTTTGTGTAGCCTGGATCTCAGAGACTATAAAAAGCTAGAGCAACCAAACTTACTGCCAAGACTCCTGTGATACCAAACCTGAACAAGTGTATTTCAAAATTTCGCACCGCCCCCTTCCACCGCCACAAAAGACGAAAATCCACAATTTTGAAGATAGAAACGAGAAAGAACGTACGGAGTCGCTGTTGCCGCGACTCTACTTTTATACCCGTACTCAGTCAGCACACATGTGATTAATGTAGAATTTTCAAATTTTTATAAGTTTTTACATCTTACATTTGTTTTGCTACATCAGTCATCTACATCTACTTCATCTACATCACTTCTCACAACAACACACGTACACTCTACGAGGTAGCTTGTGTGAGCGTGAGTGTGTGTGTGAGAGAATCAGTAGCAGCCGCTACAGCGCTGCTGCCATCAACCCTAATAAAAATGTATATTTTGTTGCCGTGGGAAAGGGGGGGGAAGCTCGCAGCAGAAAATTCATTTGATCATTGTGGCTACAATAATGATCCGATCTGAACCAAATTCATGAATCTGGTAGATATGGTCATTCTCTACAAAACTGCATTTTTATTTTTTTTCTATCTTCAAAATTTTTCGTCTTTTGGGGGGTCGGAAGGGGGCGGGGCGAAATTTTGAAATACACTTGTTCAGGTTTGGTATCACAGGAGTCATGGCCAAAAGTTTGGTTGCTCTAGCTCTTATAGTCTCTGAGATCCAGGCGTTCATTTTTACGAAAAACCAAATCAACTCGATTTTGTGTGATTGCAAAAGAGAGGGAGCGAAGTTTTTTCGTATGTTTTTCTCTATTGTGGCTATATTAATGATCCGATGCGATTCAGAATTGGGCCCCTGATAGATATGGTCTTTCTCTATGATTCTGCATTTTTCGTTTTCTGTTATCGTTAAAATTGTGGACGCCACAGATGTGCGGGGCGAAATTTCGAAAGACTTTTCTAGGAGTGAGATATCACATCAGTGTGGAAACAAAATTTGGTTTCTCTAGCTCGTATAGCCTCCGGGCAAAGGGCGATAAACAAGACGGGCGGACGGACAGACGGACATTTACCACAAATACAATGTACCCTTTTACTCTTCGAGTACGGGTATAATAATAAAGAAAGGTAAGTTATAAAAGAAGATATTTTTAGATGGAGATAGAAAGGTTTAAAATTGGAATAGTAATCAAAATGAGGAGTCTAATGCTCATAGACTCATAGAAAACTCATGGAAAAGAAAATGTATTTGTATTAATAAAAAAAGTATAAGCTTACAATGAAAAGTGCTCCTCCCATATTGGATTTAGTGTAGCGGGCTTAACAGATGAGTTATAACGATGTGAGTTCTTTGATTCCAAGTACAATGTAACAAACGGATCAGACAAGCCGTTTGAATCCTTTGAAAGCAAATTCTCGGCCTTTATAATCTCGATGTTAAGTCTAACATTTGGCGGTTCTTTCCGTCTGGCGACATCGGAAATTGCCAAATGAGTTGAGTTCGGTATTTTAAAGGCGTCTTGTAAAAATCCAATAAGTCTTTCTATGCGGCCCTCGCTATTTTCGCATCCAATATTATTATAAATTTGAAATAAAATTTCTTCATACAAATCTTCAACCTGCAAGAAAAATTGTTTAATAAACGAATAAAATTGTTTATAGCTAAACGAATATAAATATTAGTGATTATATCATGCTATACATAAATAAAAAAGAAAAAGTAAGTTGAAGAAACATTAAAAAGAAAGAAAAACTTTAGGTTTGGTTCTTTTCATGGCAAAACAAATCGATTATTTTGTCGAGTAGTGTTGCATTTGGTTCTATCAGAAAAAGAGTTTGGTTCTTTTTAACATTGTGAGAATTAAATTTTATTTTTTTTTTAACTATAATAGAAAAGCCTAGCTTTTAGATTTGTGGTAAATGTGGATGCGTTTATAACTTTGAAAATTAACCCGAGCATCTGCCGTACCTGACGATGAGTTGACGGATGCGAAATTTCGTAAGGAGCACGAAGATTAAACAATAATAGAGAACATAATCAGGCAGGATGTGAAATATGTGATTTCCTTTTTGAAAGCGTAAAATTGGGGTCACCCCCATACTTAAAACGCAAAACTGTTTCGTTTTCAAAACGGGAAACTATTCCTCGGCGAAACTAAAAGTAAACGGCTATACAATAAAACAAATCTTAATTGCAAAAAAGGAAAAGCCTTTTTTTTATTAATTTTTTATTTTTAAGCCAACTTTTCAATATTCGATCTAGATACGATCTCCAATACTAAAAAGAGTTAGAGCACCCAAATTTTTTCAGTTTGATGTGATATCTCACTTTTTACAATTGTATTTCAAAATTTTGCAACGCCCCCTGAAAGGGTGCATATCTGTGGCGTCCATAATTTTGAAGATAACAGAAAACTAAATATGCAGAATCATGGAGAAAGCCCATATCTATCAGGGGCCCAAATTGGATTGGATCATTAGTATAGCCATAATGGAGAACACCATATCGCAAAACATCGTACCCTCTCGCTCGCACTCACACAATCACACAAAAACGAGTCGATTTGGTTTTTCGTAAAAATGAACGCCTGGATCTCAAAGACTATAAAAGCTAGAACAACCAAACTTTCTGTCTAAACTCCTGTGATACCAAACAAAGACAAGTGTATTTCAAAATTTCGCCACGCCCCCTTCCGCCTACCCAAAAGATGAAAATCCACAATTTTTAAAATATGAACAAACGAGAAATGCAGTATCGTAGAGAATGATCATATCTATCAGACCGGATCATTATTGTAGCCACAATGATGAAATTAATTTTCAGCAGCTAGTCGACCACCCTTCATCTGTGTTGTTGTGCGAAGTGATGTAGATGAAGATGACAGATGCAGAAAAAAATTTAAAATGTAAAAAATGATAAAATGTTTTAGAATTCCATATATGTATGTAAATCACATCTGTAATGGCTGAGTACGGGTAAAAAAGTAGTGTTGCTTTAACAGCGACACATCACGTCCCTTCTCGTTTATTAATAAGTCTGGCAGGGAGCTGGCACTTACGCGTGGGTATAACAGCATTAAATTTTGCGCTTAACAGTACAGGAGTAAATAAATCGGATTTTGCGGATTCGAAAGCACATAATAAGGAAAAGTATAACTTTTGGCTGAAAAGTAAAACGTAATGTGAAAACCGGATCCTGCCTGAAGAAGAAATATATAAGAGTCCTTTTTGGGAGAAGATGGTAAAATTCCAATTGCAAATTCATACTGGGCTCAGTGATATCTTTAAGCTAGCAGATGCCAGTACCGATCTGGGATAGCGAAAATGAAAAAACCATAAACAACTTTTCGGGTTTCCCATTACTGTATTTAAATATTGTAATGGCTTATGCTTACGCAGGGCAGCAGCCGCGGGCTTCTTTTCGTTCTCTCTATCGCTTGCATTAGGGAACGGGCAATTCGGTTCACCTGCTCTTTATTATTCTGGAGCTAATCATCAACGCTTTCGGTTTATTTGTATACCCCAACTAGACACGCGTACTGCCGCTACTTTATATAAATAATAAACTTGTATTACCAAATTAAATGTTCTCGACCCTTTATTTAATAACTAAAATTGCAATAGCTATTAAAAATGCTTAATAGCTTAACACAATTCTTCAAACTAAGCTATAACTATAGTGCAACGTCTAGAACAGAAAAAGGGATTTCTTAAATTTATGAAGATTGACAATGCAGGAGACTGGTAACTTTGGATTAAACGAAGGACAGTGGTTACTATGGTTAGGTTAGTCAGTCTTCACTCAGAGTTGTTCAGAACAACACAAAATCGTTTCCAGATGAAACCTCTAAACATTACAAACATATATTTGACTATCCTTTGTCAAAATTTACGGGCTAAATATTTAATAAAAAAAATCTCGTGTCACGGTGTTTATGCAACTCCTCTAATTTTTGTGGCTGGACCGATTTTTATGAAATTGTTGTACGTTAAGTAGGTATGAGAATAGGTTATTAAGTTTAATCTTTCTACCAACACCCACCATTTTTATACCCGTACTCGAAGGGCAAAAGTGTATTGGTAGTAAAAGTGGATGTGTGTAACACAGAGAAGGTATCCTTTTCGATATTATTGATCAGCATCAATAATCAAGTCGATACATCCATGTCTGTCTGTCCGTCCGTTCGTCCGTCTGACCATCTTGTTTGTCGTCCATTGCTCGGAGGGTTTAAGAGCTAGAGAAACCAAATTTTATTTCCAGACAGATATGTTATCTAACTCCTACAAGTGTATTTTTTTCTTTTCGCCCCGCCCCTTTCCTCCACCACAAAGGGCGCACATCTGTGGCGGCCACAATTTTGAAGATAACAGAAAACGAATAATGCAGAATCATATCTATGAGAAGCCCGAAACTGAATCGGATCGGATAATTTATATAGCCACAATAGAGAAAATCAGTTCGGGAAGCATCGTTCCCTCTCGTTCTCTCTCACACATCAATACGTCTGGTTTGATTGTTCCTCTTTTGGATCTGGATCTCTAGACGGCTTGATGAAGTTGTGATATTATTGCCTGATATGAAAATAAAATTACATCCACGAATACCTAAGAATAGATGATTATTTAAACATTATTTGATCAAATTTTGTTATTATATTCATATAATGAGTATTTAACAATCCTTCGGCCCTGAATGGGACATGTTTTCAAAAGTTTGATCTCCAGCTCTACAGCAGTCCTTCATAACGAGGAAGAGTCGGAGTCACCATGTCCCCCACTTCTTCTGGCACTACCCAGCCCTGGGAAACCAAACCGAAACCAAACCAGGGATATTGTCCAAATACATCCAAGTCATCGGAGGGAACTTCCCTTAATTCTCAACAAGTTGCTCACCACGGTTCAGGTCATAAGAAGGGGTGTACACCCATGCGGCATCACAACGGTCCTATTGGAGGACCAAGTCAGCTTGGGGACTTTTTTTTCTATCCAGCTACTGCCTTACCCTAACCCTTTGTATATATTCTTCTATTTGGGATTCGCGAATCTGGTTGATATGATCATTCTCATTCTCCCTTTCATATTTTGTGGGGGCGGAAGGGGGCGTGGCGAAATTTTGAAATACACTTGTACTGAAGTGGTATCACAGGAGCTTGGACAGAAAGTCTCTGAGATCCAGGCGCTTATCTGTAGAAATGGGCAAAGTCGACACGTTTGTGTGTGAGAGCGAGCGAGAGGGAACGATGTTTTTCGAAATGGTTTTCGCTATTGCGGCTATACTAATGATCCGATCCAATTCAGATGTGAGCCCCTGATAGAATGGGCTTTCTCCATGATTCTGCTCTTTTAGTTTTCTGTTATCTTCAAAATTGTGGACGCCACAGATATGCACCCTTTCAGGAGGCGTGGCCAAATTTTGAAATACAATTGTAGAAGTGAGATATCACATCAAACTGGAAAAAAAATTTGGTTGCTCTAGCTCTTTTAGTATCCGAGCAATGGGCGACAAAAAAGACGGACAGACGGACGGGCAGACATGGCTATATCGACTCGGCTATTGATGCTGATCAAGAATATATATACTTTATACGGTCGGAAATGATTCCTTCTCTATGTTACACACATCCACTTTTACCACAAATACAATATACCCTTTTACTCTTCGAGTACGGGTATAAATATTCAAACACACATGCACATTTTTTCCGAAATTACGCGTAACAAAAACGTAATAACTGACGCCAGGAGTGGGATGAAGAATGGATAAAATTGGAAATTTTAAACTTGAACAATTATCGAAAGAATGAACTGAGCGAGGCTTGCCGCAAAGCGGCAATGAAAAGGGAAGGTTTAAAAGGAAAAGGTACGGAATAAAAATAAATAAATAAACAATAAACCGCAAGGCCAAACGATGTCAGTAATCGTCTTAGATTTGGGAACAAGCTTTTGCATCTCCCGCTATAACTTTGTGAGATTGCCCAGAACTCTAAAATTAATTTTTGTGTATTTTTTATACCCGTACTCGAAGAGTAAAAGGATATATTGTATTTGTGGTAAAAGTGGATGTGTGTAACACACAGAAGGAGGCGTTTCCGACCCCATAAAGTATATATATTCTTGATCAGCATCATTAGCCGAGTCGATATAGCCATGTCTGTCCGTCCGTCTGTCCGTCTTGTTCGTCGCCCATTGCTCGAAGGCTAAAAAGAGATAGAGCAACCAAATTTTTTTTCCATACTGATGTTATATCTCACTCCTACAAAAGTGTTTCAAAATTTCGCCCCGCCCACTTTCGCCCCCACAAAGGGCACACATCTGTGGTGTTCACAATTTTGAAGATAGCAGAAAACGAAAAAATGCAGAATCATAGAGAAAGACCATATCTATCAGGGGCCCAAATCTGAATCGGATCGGATCATTAATATAGCCACAATAGAAGAAAATATACGAAAAACTTCGCTCCCTCTCTTTCGCACTCACACAAAATCGAGTCGATTTGGTTTTTTGTATTTTGTGTAGCCTGGATCTCAGAGACTATAAGAGCTAGAGCAACCAAACTTTTGGCCAAGACTCCTGTGATACCAAACCTGAACAAGTGTATTTCAAAATTTCGACCCGCCCCCCGAAAAGACGAAAATTCACAATCTTGAAGATAGAAAAATGCAGTATTGTAGGAAATGATCATATCTACCAGATTCCCGAATTTCGTTCAGATCGGATAATTATTGTAGCCACAATGATCAAATGAATTTTCAGAAGCAATTTCCCCCTTCTCCTAGCAACGTAAGTCATTTATTGGGGTTGATTGTCGCAGCAGATTCTCTCACACACACACACTCACGCTCAAACATGCTGTCTCGTGCAGTGTACGCGTGTTGTTGTGAGAACTGATGTAGATGATGTAGATGTAGATGTCGATGACAGATGTAGCAAAAATGTAAAATGTAAAACTGATAAAACATTTTAAAATTCCACATAAATCACTGAGTACGGGTATAAAAGTAGAGTCGCGTTCGAAGCGACTCCGTACGTTCTTTCTCGTTGTAGTTTATGTCGTGTGTTAATTAGCTGTAAGCAAAAGTTTTTTTCTTCTTATAATAAGTATTATAGTTTTAGTTGAAAAGGTTAAAGATAAGTAAATAAATAAATGAAAGTTTATATATTAGGGTCAACTGCATGTTTACTTACAGTCATTGAGTGGCAAACGGCTTTCGCATGAGAATCAAGTAAATGCTTGTGTACTCCACGCAAATGCTGACTTGATATGCTGCCATTTCTATTTAAAATGCACATTCGTTTTTCATGTGGGTCTTTTAATGATTGCGTTGATGAGATTTTTCTCATATGTATTTTTTCTTTGCAATCACGTGGAAACGATAAAGAACTCATTTTCGAACTGCGGGTGGTCTTTAGGTATACACATTAGAACTATCGTATTGTAACTATCACCGCGATTTAAAATAATTTAAAAATTTAAAATCACCACCTTCGTTCAGTTTTCATACAATATATACAAAAAAAGACTGCGTACCTAAGTACAAAAGCGTCCAATGGTCTCAACAGTGTTCGCCAGATTCGAAATATCTTGACGTTGACCATGAGAAGAAAAACAAATGAGAGCGCAGTCGACATTTCGACTATATGACACCCTGTAATTGGGTTTTGAACATATAATATGTTATATATATATAAACAAAAAATATGGGTTAAAGTATTTAATCAGAATAGAAAAATCCAATGTGGGAAAGATGCCAGATTTGTTTCTGTGGAAATTATCCAATCCCAACAGCTTTTGGTGAATTGGTTTAGTTTTCTTTAAATATTTTGATTTAAAGGTAACAACAGTTAATATAATATATTTATATCGAATCGGTATAAACAAAACAATGGAGATTATTTAAACATATGCTACTGAATTATCTAGGTATTCCTGGAAGGATGGATGAACAGAAACTTATACACCTAACACTATTGTTTAGAAGTTAAAGCACATAAGGAAACTAAATCAGAATAAAAACGCTGCCATGTTGCCTACAATACATTTGTATAGATACAATACACTCTTGCATTCTGCAAGTGCCGGGTATTCAACGTATACTCAATACGATTGTATATGTTTGTATGTGAAAACAAAAATATGCATACATACATATGAGTGTATGTGAAAACAATATCGAATCGAATGGGAAGAAATAGTTCAATTTGGAAGGTAAAGGAACAGGATAAGTTAATTATAACTTGTACAAAAATATATCTTTTAGGTGGCTTGCCTCCTAGTTTATATATTTTTAAAGAGCAATTGTACGCATCTTTGTTTATGATCATAATGTATTACGCTTCTTCGGGTAGGTATTTATTGTTTGCAGAACAAACTCAGAAAGCTACAATTAAAAAATGGTAATATACCTGGTAATCATATTTGTATACCCTTAAATACTCGTGCATATACACACATACATATATGTTTTTGAGATTGATGTTGGCAATGTAGAAAGGTAAGAACCAATATCGGTCCCGGAAAGTTTATAGTCTTACGAATGGTTATTTGATGGAACATAAATATGTATGTACATAAATATGTACGGCGTAACATGTAATATGTACCATATGTACCGCGTATGTTATAGGCTCGCCGCCTATATATTCTAGAGCTGAATTGATATACGCAGCCTTGTTAGTCTGTTTGTTTACAATCCAGTTTTTATACCCGTACTCGAAGAGTAAAAGGGTATATTGTATTTGTGGTATTTGCTGTCTGTCCGTCTGTCCGTCTTGTTTGTCGCCCATTGCTCGGAGACTATAAGAGCTAGAGCAACCAAATTTTTTTTCCAGACTGATTTTACTCCTAGAAAAATGTCTTAAAATTTCGCCCCGCCCACTTCTGCCCCAAAAAGGGAGCACATCTGTGGCGTCCACAATTTTAAAAATAACAGAAAACTAACGAGAAAGAACATACGGAGTCGCTGTGAACGCGACTCTAATTTTATACCCGTACTCAGTCAGTACACATGTGATTCATGTGGAATTTTCAAATGTTTCAGTTTTTGCATTTTACATTTCACATTTGTTTGCTGCATCTGTCATCTACATCAGTTCTCACAACAACACACGTACACTGCACGAGGCAGCTTGTGTGAACGTGAGTGTGAGAGAATTTGTAGCGACAATCATCCCCATAATTGACTTACGCTGGAATCGGGCGCGGGGTATTCCCGCTGCTGAAAATTCATTTGATCATTGTGGCTACAATAATGATCCGATCTGAACCAAATTCGGGAATTTGGTAGATATGGTCATTTTCTACCATACTGCGTTTTTAGTTTTTTTCTATCTTCAAAATTGTGGATATTCGTCTTTTGGGGGGGTGGGAGTGGGCGTGGCAAAATTTTGAAATAAACTTGCACTGAAGCGATATCACAGGAGTATGGACAAAATGTTTGGTTGCTCTAGCTATTATATTCTCTGAAATCGAGGCGCTCATTTCTACGTAAAACAAAATTGACTCGTTTTTGTGTGAGTGCGAAGAGAGGTAATGATGTTTCTCGAAATTGTTCTCTCTATTGTGGCTATACTAATGATCCGATCCGATTCAGATTTGGGCCTCTAATAGATATGGTCTTTCTCTATGATTCTGCATTTTTAGTTTTCTGAAATTTTCAAAATTGTCGACTCCACAGATTTGCGCCCTTTGAGGGGGCGGAAGTGGGCGGGGCTAAATTTTTAAACACTTTTCTAGGAGTGAGAGATCACATAAGTTTGGAAAAATTTGGATGCTCTAGCTCTTATAGCCTCCGATCAATGGGCGACAAACAAGACGGACAGACAGACAGACAGACAGACGGACAGACGGACGGACAGACAGGGCTATATCGACTCGGCTATTGATGCTGATTAAGAATATATATGTATACTTTATAGGGTCGGAAATTATTCCTTCTCTATGTTACATACATCCACTTTTCCCACAAATACAAAATACCCTTTTACTCTTCGAGTACGAGTATAAAAATGCAGAATCATAAAGAAAAAACCATATATAGCTCATTGTTTATTGTTTATTGTTTATTGTTTATTGTTTAGGGTTGAACAATGTACAGTTCAACGTAAGACTAAAAAAGATTAATATAACAAGAATAAAAGAAGAAAATCTAGACTATTATATTAAATTAAATTAAAATTAAATTACTTCAAAATATTCATTAGCTTAGATTTAACCATATAAGAGCTAGTATCGTAAGAAAAGAGATGAAAAAAAGTGTTGTAGTTACGGCAAATGCTACGGAAAGATTCATGGTCAGAATAATTAGGAAGACAGCGTTGAAGATGTAGTGGAAAAAAAATGCCTAGTCGGGCGGGAGGGGACTGTGATGTTGATAAGGCTACAGAGGGCAATGGAATCAACCTCACCAGCGAGAATTTTATGTAGAAAAAGAACTCCATGGCAGATCCTACGACTTTGAGAGAGCGGATATCGAGAAGTCGCAGCCTACTCTCATAAGAGGGAAGATGTCTTGACGGGTCCCAATTAAGACCACGAAGTGCGAATAGGAGAAATTGTTTTTGGACAGACTCAATCATATCCTGATATTTTTGGTAATGCGGGGACCAGACGCAGGAACCATATTCAAGGATAGGCCGAACAAGGGACACATAGAGAAGTTTGGTCGTATAAGGATCGGTGAATTCCTTTGACCATCTTTTTAATAAAGCCCAGGACACCTCTAGCTTTATTCGAGATTGCGGATATGTGGGAGTTAAAACACAAATTAGGAGAAAACATAATTCCCAAGTCAGTAACTTTGAAGAGGCGTTGCAAGGAACAGTTATTGATAGTGTAGTCATAAAGGTAAGGCTTGATACGATGGAAAGACATGACGTTACATTTAGAAATGTTAAGAGGAAGCAAGTTTATTAGGCACCAATTGTTGAGGGCGTCGAGATCGGATTGTAAAAATAAGGGGAAAAAGGGTCACAAAAGGAAAAGCACAACTTCACATCGTCTGCATACATAAGTACTCGGGATTGTGTTAAAGCTTGGGGAAGATCGTTAATGAATAAATTAAATAGCAGAGGGCCAAGATGGCTACCTTGAGGTACCCCAGACGTAACCGAAACAGGCATAGAGAGAGAGGAATTGAAACGGACGCGCTGAGAACGATTGGAAAGATAGGCACTAATCCAGAAAAGAAGTTTAGATGGAAACCCTAGGAGATAAAGCTTCTGGATAAGGAGATCATGATTTACTGAATCAAAAGCCTTGCTAAAGTCAGTGTAGACAACGTCAGTTTGAGACTGCTTTGCAAAACCAGCATGCACAAAGGTGGAGAATTCTAGAAGGTTTGATGAAATAGAACGACGTTTCACAAAACCGTGCTGCGATTCAGAGAATATAGACCTACAAAAGTGTTGGAGCTGAGAGGTTATAATTTTTCGAAGAGTTTTGGAATGGCAGATAAGTTTGAGATGGCACGATAATTAGAAACTTCGGATTTAGACCCCTTCTTGTGAATGGGAATAATGAAAGATTCTTTCCAGATGGTGGGAAAGTCGCCGCGCTCTAGAGAGAGGTTAAAAAAAGTTTAAGGAGGGCACACAAAGGGAATCAGCACAATGTTTTAGAACCGCACTGGGAACCCTATCAGGGCCCGTAGAAAAGGAAAGTTTGCACGATTTTAGGTTGATTAGGAGGAATTAAAGTCGATGAACGGGGATAGATACAATTAGAACTATTTAGGAGGAAGGGATATGGGTGTTTGGGATGAAATTTATCAGCAAGTATAGAGGATAGATTATTAGAAGGAATAGAGTAGCAAAGTTGAAAAACGAGGCAAAACAAATTTGCGATATCACGATCATTATCGGCCTTTCTACCATTAAAGGAAAATGAAGATGGAAATTGGGAAGAGTTACGCTTCGAGTTCACAAACCTAAAGAATTGCTTCGGATCTCGTTTGAAGTTGAGCTTACATTTAGACAGGTAGATATTATAACAGGTTTTGTTAAGTAAGGAAAAATTTGCTCTTTTGCGATTGAGTACTTAGAGAAGTCCAATTGCGAACCAGATCTTGTAAACTTTTTATAGAGACGAGATTTAATATTCCGAAGGTTTATCAAGCGTGGAGTGAACCAGACAGGGCCTTTGGGATTACACAAGGGGAAACTACAGGTACATATATATTAAAGATATTGAATATAGAATTGTAAATGCATTAGTTGCGGCTTCCACATCATGAAAGTCGTCAAGGAATGACCAGTCGATCAGAGAAAGCGCCAGGTTTAAGCAGTAAAAATCAGCTTTCCTGAAGCAAAAAGATAGACGGAGATTTAATGGGAGATTTGATAGAAACAGAGGAGGACAACTGCACAGAAATTTCAAGTGTGGGATGATAAGGGTCCTCAGGGAAAAGAGAGAGGTAATCCTCTGCAGACCACAGTGCTGGAGACGTCGGAAGTAAAGACAAGGTCAAGAAGCCTACCCAAATTATTAGATATAGCATTAACCTGACCCAACGAAGTATCGGACAAAGAATCAATAAAATCATGCTGAGTAGATGGGAAAAGCAGGTTGGAGTCAACAGAGGGAGACCAAGAGATATTAGGTAGGTTAAAGTCCCCCAAGAACAATAAGACAATCCGAATCTTTAAGTTGAGACGAGACAGTTTGAACAAGAGAAACATGACGCATATATGTAGAGAATTCCGAGGACGGCGGAATGTAGGAACAAGATATAAAGAGTTTACAAGAGGGAAAGCTGAGTTGAACTACTACAAATTCGATGTTATATCGCTCTTCAACCGAATAGAGTTGGGATGGTATGTCTGAACGTACCGCCACAAGGACGCCACCCCCGCGAGATGGACGATCAGTCCGATAAATATTAAATTTATCAATGAAGATCTCAGAATTATAAATAGAAGGGTTGAGCCAGGTTTCAGAGAAAGCGATCACATCAGTCTCGAAAGATGCACTGTCAGAATATAACTTGTTGAGCTTACTGCACAAGCCGCGTACATTCTGATACGTTATCTTTAGAGAAATCAGTTTTTTGGGGCCGAATTTAAGACTGCCTGAGATGGTGAAGGACAGACAGGAGTTCTTGCACCAGAGGATGTAGTTGGTAGGACACCCACACGGAGTTCAGGACTAGGGAACGATTGGTAAACACATGACAAATAGTATGTACCGGCCAGAAAGAGGGTCGAGCACACCATTGGCATGTATTTCAGGGACAAGGATTTTGAAAGAAGAAATATTTCGTTTTACTTTTAAAGTTAAATTTTGTAACCAACAGACCTGAGGATTCATCAATGTTTAACTTAGAGAAGATAAAATTCCTGACCTGATCTTCCGTAGCCGATGCCATAAGTCGGGAAACAAAAATTGATTTTAAAGGAGCGACAGCAGTTAAAATAGAAGAAGCGATGATAGGCTTATTTGGTAGCAAGGGCGTAACAGATAGTGAGCCAGTGACGTCAGTGAGTCCCGGATCCGAAACGAGGGCAGCATCAATAGAAACTGATGGAACAGGAAGGGTGGCAGGAAGGGGAGGTACACTCATTGGAAGCGCTCACAGCGGTGTTTGCATCAGTGATGGATGCAGTGAGTACCACTGCATTGTTGGTCGGTGTTAGAAATACTCGGCTCAGGAGCAGCACGAGCTGTTCTAACGATACGATTTTTTCGTTCTCTCTCGCTTGCATTAGGGCACGGACAACTAGGTCCGCCTTTAGTTAGTCTTTAACTGATCTTCTTCATTATCACAAGTTAGCGCATTATCTCGACATAAATAAATACGCGCATATATTTGTTCAAGTATAGCAGACCTTATAAAATACTTTCGAACGTTACCGGATACTATACCGCGTAATAAATAAACTACATATATTAAACCACTTTGATTAAACAAAGCATCGACTTTTTATTAAACTCAACAGCTAGTGAAAAAGCTTGCTAACTTAACATTTATTATTTACAACTAGCAAACCCGGCGAACTCCGTTTCGCCACCAGATGGCTTCGTTTTATGTAACATTTCGTTTGGTGTTTAAAATATGAAGAACAATTTTTGTTTGTCTTATATTTGAAAAGGAAAAATTGTATTTCATTTCACAACAGTAATGAATTCATTTCGATTACAAAAATTAAGTGTTATTTAGTTGAACTTCTCTAAGTAAATGAAAGTGAATCCAAAGTAAATACTGAATCGAAGCGTTATACTTGTTCGTAAATTATCCGTTTCATTGAAGTGCTCTTTGGTAAACCACATTTTTGTTTTTGGTCTGACGTTAACACAAACAAAGCGGATGGTTTCCCAACTCGTGAACACGCAACGTATAACTGCCCATGTGAAAACAATGATTTTCTAAATTTATCCCGCAAACACTAAGCGATTTGCCTTGCGACTTGTTAATTATCATTGCGAACGCAAGGCGAACTGGAAATTGCAATCGTTTGAAGTCAAAGTCGGAATCATTGGTATTCGAGGAATACATACATTTTCACCTGCGTACTTTCCGTTAATAATGGTTCCCTCAATCAAATTCGGCATTAGTCTTTTTACCGAAAGTCGAGTACCGTTGCAAAGTCGCGGTGGATTCAAATTACGCAATGTCATAATAACTGTACCAACTTTGAGTTGCAAGTTATGTGGTGGAAATCCTGGTAGCTCCAGAGAGTTCAAAAACTCCGTTGGATAATTTACTACATCATCGGGATTTGTTATGGAATCAACAGATTTGTATGTCGCCAAATCGCCAGCAATTTTTGATTGAATTGTGAAATTTAGTGCGTGTACATCATTATTCTTTGCGGCAAGAATTGCTCGTTGACTTAACCAAGCATAATTCTGATAATTCTCACTAATGTTTGGGAAAACATTTTCAATAAGAGCTAACTGAGAGTCTACAAATCGGCAAAAGTCGTTGGTAAGAGTAATAAATCCAGATGTCGCATCAACTGGGACTTTTCCATTTCAACAGCTAACAATTGTTTGGAAAAGTGTGCAGCACTTTGATCATTTTGAAGTTGAACTCTCATATTAGTGGTTAGCGATAATGTTTTTACGCTATTCCATAAAGGTGATGCCTTCAGGCAAGCATTCAATTCATCTGCAGGCGTTCCACGGGGAATTACTGGCAACGTCTGCCTGAAATCGCCTGCCAATAATATCATCAAGCCGCCAAAGATGTTGTTATTTCGCCGAAGATCCTTCAGTGTGAAGTTAAGTGCTTCAAGTGATTTCTTATGTGCCTTTGTGCACTCATCCCAAACAATGAGCTTGCATTGCATCAACAATTTTCTCATTGTACTGGATCGGGAAATATTGCATGTTGGAGTATCAATTTTGTTTTAAATTGAGTGGCAACTTAAGCGCAGAATGTGCAGTACGACCGCCATCTAGAAGAGTCGCCGCAATTCCAGATGATGCTAACGCCAAAGCTATGTCACATCTTGATCGAATAGTGGCCAAAATCAATGAAATGACAAATTTTTTCCCTGTTCCTCCAGGTGCGTCCATGAAGAATAGACCACCAGTATTATTGTCCACCGCTTGCATTAATGTTTCGTATACTTGCTTTTGCTGTTCATTCAGCAACGGCACATTATTTCGAACGCATTCCTGCAATGTATCAATATTGTATTGCAGCTCTCGATTTAATTCTTGGTTGAATGCATCGTGCATTGATCGATTTGGCGCAATCATTCCTACTTCAATCAGTAGCTTGTTTGCAATAGTCAAGTATTGATCCTCAATCAGAATCAATCCTTTATTGTAGATTTCATCGGTTATTTGTATTTCAGGATTATTCGTTTGAATGCGCAAGCGATGCAAGATATCTTCACATATGTCGACTTTGTATTTGTTCCATAACTGAATTGATTGTGAAGGAAAACATGTGGTGATGATAATTGCGAACAGCGTTCGTATTTGGTATGCATTTGATGAAACAACTGAATCCGAAAGTGTTAAATCCCAATGAGAATCGTTCTCCAGCAAACCCAATATATGTTTGGCATGGGTGGCCATTCACAGTTTTCAAATGCGCAAATGATTTTGGTCCACGTACATTTTACCAACAGCAGTCGCAAATAAAAACATTCATCATTTCTAGGATGAACAGTATACATGCGACCTAGTGCATCAGTGGAAAACACCTGTGGCCAATCTGGAACTGGGGTTCCTTGTTTGCGACGTTTGAATTTCATTGTTGATTGATTCCAAGTGTAATACTTGGGCATTTCAACGTACATCAGCGTCGCTGCGAATGGATCTGCTTCACACATTGCAAAGAAGCTAGTCAATGTTGTCGATGGTGGTCTCTCAGCTCGTTTTGCCGCATTACCCTCAGTGAAGTAAACTCTTTGGCCATTTTCCAAATGCACTGCTAAATGTACAACCGGTGTGATGGTGTAGTGTGTGGTGTATATGTAATTGTTACGTGTTGCAATTCATTGTGTTGGTGTGAGTGATTGGTTATGTGTGCTGTATCTTTTACCTTGCAAGTCGGCATGAAGCCGCCTTCTCGAATGATATTAGCTCCAAAGGAAGTCATGCGAAAGCAGTTATTGTATTCAAGGATGTGTTGAAGAAAATGGCTGGAATCGGGATCACTTCCATCGAACAATGGTTTCAGGGGCTGTGGTGGTGTAAGTAATGGATCCAGTTTGACTTTTCCACTTGCGCAGCACAATCCAGCCGTTTCTCTTTTGAACTTTAACGCATTGCAATATCGGCATATAGTCGTCATTGGTCCAATATCTAAATTTTCATCATCACTATAGTTCGCAGTGGGATCATATTCGAATGCCAAGCGATTGTATGATGCCAATGATCTTCGTGTCCTCACGCGTTGTCCCAATCGGGAATTTCCTCTTCTTATATTTAGTCTTTCTTCGCTTAAGTGCTGTAAATACACTTGTTGCTGGCTTGCATGTCTTGTGCGGCGGCCGATGTTCGGACGTCGTCCTGTAGGCATTTTGGACTGTGGACTCTGTCCACTTTAACCTCAAATGCACGATCCACATAATTTACACAGTTCAACTTACCACCTTAAAGACAAATGCCTGCTGTTCACAATACACGTGATTGATTTGATGGTTTCCAATTGAAATATGAGGAAACGTGAACACAATCCCGGTTTTTCACATGAAATTAACTGAGCCGAGAACAATGAGTAGCTGTCAAACAATGTATCACGCACCGGCGCCTACTTAAAATATTGGTTTGTAGTACATGCTATGTATCAGAGATGGCGCTGTATGTAGTATATAGTAGATAATACAAATGCATTTTCCCGCTTTTCTTTTTGAAATTTTTCGTGAATTTTCTTTTGCTATAAAACCTCACGGAGCCCGAGACCTTTCCAACGAATGCAAAACCGTGGAAGTCGGTTCGTGCGTTCTGGAGTTATTACGTCAATAAGAAAACCCGACTTATTTTTATATATTAGATTACAACAATTATTATTACAATTTAACTAACCAACACCCCTAACTATTATTGCTCGTCTCTTCGCCGTAGTCGAAGTCTTAGCAGTCTAATAGGTATATCTTTATACCTTGCTGGGACACAAGAATCAAAAAGTTTGTCAAGTACTTTGGACACAGTTTGTGTGCCTTTCATAACGTCTATTAAGCTTCGTAAACTCGGCTTTACGAAAGCAGCGGACATATTCAGATAGCCTACACGATCGATCCAATACAGAAGGTCCAATATCGATCGATACTTCGACTGTAGGGCACATGTTAACAACGCTATGGTTGGATCCGAGACAAAGCACAGATCGAGCAATCGGCTTAAGGAATTTTTCACATGGTTGACTTGAGACAGGGGCAGGTCATGCAAGCCGTCAATAAAGTCATGTCGGGACATTGGGACAATCGTATTATGCTGATCGTATATAGAGCTATGCGAATAAGGTGAAATATACGAGCAAGTTATAAAAATAGATAAGCCTGAAAGAATCTGTTGAGGGCAGCAGCGCTGTTAGCTCGCGCGCTCTCTCGTGTCGTTCGCTCTCGCGCTCTTGAGCGCGGTTGACTCGGCTCTTCACCATGGGCTCTAGCCGTAGGCCTAGCTTGACCTGACACTCGCTCTACACAGACGATCACAACAGCAAAAACTTAAACCAGCCCCACTTGTGAACCCCTTTTTACCCGAAATAAATTCAAACCGCATTAAATTGACGCGATCGCTCTTTTTACTGGGAATATTGCCGGGACATCCACCCTCCTACAAACAGAATCAGTTTTACGCACAGGAACTCTAGGAATTGCTGAATGAGGAGCAACAAGGACCCCTCCTCCATGTCGAAACAAACGGTAATTTCTAAAGATTGTGTACCGACCTGCTAAAACTTAGGAACTAAGGATGTCCGGCCTTAACCAGGTCTCAGTAAACACAATAACGTGGTACGAGAGTGTGAGACTCTCCAGAAAAAGTGTGCTGAGCTTACTACGTAAGCCTATAGCATTCTAGTAAGTAACAAAAAGGGAGGAAGTAGAACAGGAAGATGATGATGGATCAAATGGCTGATTAATGGGGAGGGGTTTTGGGGGCCTATTCTTCTTCTTAGCCTTGTACTCTTTCACAACCAAGTGCTCGGGCCAAAAATTGGCAGTGCCGAAATTAGTTTGGGAAACGCTTATCTTAAAAAAAGCTATCTCTTTGGCATAAGAGAAATTAAATTTCTCCAACTTTAAGCCATCGTCTTATATTTTGCTTTAGATAACAAATTTGTGGTCAGGGGCAAGCCGGGAGACAAAACCTTTCCGCTTTAGTGGGACACCCACCAGTGGTTTTGGCACCACAGGTCAAGTACGTGTGATGGAAATATTCGGTGGTCGAGACGTACATCACGGTACATCATGGTGAGTTAAAAATAGTGGGATAGCTATGACATTTCTGCCTGCATGCTCTCCTAGATAATGTTGTGGGCTCTCGAATCTGTATCACCAGCTGCGATCGTTGCCTAGGAACGAAATCAACTGCTGCACTGACAATCATAATACTTCTTAAATCCCATAATCGAAATTTTCGAGAGCGGGATGGAAAGAACAGTTATTTAGGTTTGGTTTATAGGAAGAGATTTATAGACGGCTAGATAGCTAAGACAAAAGAGCGGCTAAACGACGCAAAAATTAATTAAATAAGTTGTGCTTTAACGTAATTATTAGGCATGCACCCGCGTTTAAGGATAGTAATTAAGTAAAAGAATAATTAAGTAAATTAATAAGAAAACGAGAGGTACTACTTTTTATACCGTACTCGGTCAGTCTATATGTGAGCTTATGGTTTATGTGGAAGTTCAACATATATTTATTCAGTTTTTACATTTTTCATTTTGTTGCTAAATCTGTCAACGCATCTACATACATCACTTCTCGCAACAACACGACATTATCGGCAATGAGCCAAAAGTTGAACAATGCAAGCAGAAAGCAGAGTCTGTGAGCGAGAGAGAGAGAACCAGTATACTGCACTAGTGGATCCACCTTACAAGGGTAGGGGGCAAGCAACTGAAAATTAATTTCATCATTGTGGTTATAATAATGATCTAATAATCTGAACCGTTTTCTTCTATTGCGGAAGGGGGAAAGGGAAAATTTTAAAATACACTTTTATTGAAATTATATTAAAGGAGCTTGGATAGATATTTTGAATCCTCTTGCTTTGATAGTACTAGGCGACAGAAAAGAAGAACAACCAAAGAAGACACATTGGAGTGAGAGAGAGCGAGAGGGAACTATGCCTCTCCAAAAGGTTTTCTTCATTGCGGCTATAATAATGATACGATACGATTGGGGCCTCTGATAGATATGGGCTTTCTCTATGATTCTGCATTTTCCATTTTTTATACCCGTACTCGAAGAGTAAAAAGTTATATTGTATTTGTGCTAATTGCTGTCTGTCCGTCTGTCCGTCTTGTTTGTCGCCCATTGCTCGAAAGCTATAAGAGCTAGAGTAACCAAACTTTTTATCCAGTCTGATGTGGTATCTCACTCCTAGAAAAGTGTTTCAAAATTTCGCCCCGCCCACTTCCGCCCCCACAAAGGGCGCACATCTGTGGCGGCCACAATTTTGAAAATAACAAGAAACTAAAAATGCAGAATCATAGAGAGAGCCCATATCTATCAGTGGCCCAAATCTGAATCGGATCGGATCATTAATATAGCCACAATAGAGGCAAATATACGCAAAAACTTCGCTCCCTCCCTTTCGCACTCACACAAAATCGAGTCGTTTTGGTTTTCGTATAAATGAGCGCCTCGATCTCAGAGACTATAAGAGCTAGAACAACCAAATTTTTGCCTAGACTCCTGTGATATCGCTTCAGTGCAAGTTTATTTCAAAATTTTGCCACGCCCACTCCCGCCCCCAAAATACGAAAATCCACAATTTTGAAGATAGAAAAAAAATAAAAATGCAGTTTTGTAGAGAATGACCATATCTACCAGATTCCCGGTTCAGATCGGATTATTATTGTAGCCACAATGATCAAATGAATTTTCTGCTGCGAGCTTCCCCTTCCCCTTGCGGCGTAAAGTCATTTATGGGGATGATTTTCGCTAATGATTCTTTTCGCACGCACACTTACGCTCAAACATGCTGCCTCGTGCAGTGTACGTGTGTTGTTGTGAGAAGTGATGTAGATGAAGCAGATGTAGATGACTGATGTAGCAAACAAATGTATGATGTAAAACTTATAAAAAATTTGAAAATTCCACATTAATCACATGTGTGCTGACTGAGTACGGGTATAAAAGTAGAGTCGCGGCAACAGCGACTCCGTACGTTCTTTCTCGTTTGTATCTTCAAATGGGAAAATGGGCATCGCGAAATTTGCAAATACACTTGTAGCAGTGAGATTTCACATATCTGAGTGAGATATATCTATCTACTGACTCTACTTTTAGACCCATACTCAGTCAGTACACATACAATATGTGATTTATGTCGAATTAATTTTTTTTTTTAAGATTTTACAGTTCACAATTTTTGCTGACTACGTGTACAACAATACGAGTGCACTGCACTAAATCTGGAAGTCATATGTAAATTTTCTGAATAAAGCCATCCAACCAAACGCGATCGAGAGCTTGGGCGACATCCAGAGAGCAGTTATCTCGTCTTTTAAATGCATTTCGTATCTCTGAAGTTAGTATACCCGTACTCGAAGAGTGAAGGGGTATATACCCGTACTCGAAGAGTTAAGGGGTATATTGCATTTTTGTTAAAAGTACCTGTGTGTAACGCAGAGAAGGAAACGTTTATAACCACATAAAGTGTATATATTATTGACCAGCATCAATAGCCGAGTCGATATAGCCATGTCTGTCTGTCCGCCCGTTCGTGTCTCCATCTTGTTTGTTGCCTAGTTCTCAGAGACTATAAGAGCTAGAGCAACCAAATTTCGTTTCAAACTTATGTTATATCACACTGCTACAAGTGTATTTCGAATTTCCCCCCGCCCGATTCCACTGACGTAAATCTAGATCAGATCGGATCAATACCGTAACAAGAATGATGAGTTTAATTTTCAGTAAATCGTTTGGTCATTCCCTTCGCGGAAGAGGACGTGACGAATTTTTGAAACACTTGTTTGGAGTTAATATCACAGGAGTTTGGACAGAAAGTTTGGTTGCACTAGTTTCAATAGTGTCTGAGATCAATGCGCTAATATACTCTCTGAGAACTAGGCGACAAACAAGACGGACGGACAGACTGACAGACAGACATGGGCTCGGCTATTGGTGCAGATCAAGAACACATATATTTTATGGTGTCGGAAATGTTTCCTTCCGTAAGTTACACATATCCACTTTTACCACAAATACATTAAACAAAATAGTTTTGAAAGCTGAGGTACGGTACTACTTTTTCAATGTTCGTACATTTATACATTATGCAATAGTATCGAGAGAAAGAAGACACGATGGGTACATGCGCTCACCAGTATAACTTGATCAGCGCATAGAAGGAACCAAACGGCCTTTTCTGATAGTTTTGGGGCTTAAATATTTGTTGATTGCATTAATGATTTTTTTATGGCAGAACTTTGTTTGAATAGTATAAATAACTATTTTTAATTATTTTTTAGGTAACTATTTTGTACACAGTACTCAAAGAGTTAATTATACCCGTACTCGAAGAGTAATAGGGTATATTGTATTAATGGTAAAAGTGGCTGTGTGTAACATAGAGAAGGAATAATTTCCGACCCTATAAAGTGTATATATTCTTGATCAGCATCAATAGCCGAGTCGATATAGCCCTGTCTGTCCGTCCGTCTGTCCGTCCGTCCGTCTTGTTTGTCGCCCATTGCTCGAAGGCTATAAGAGCTAGAGCAACCAAACTTCCTTAGCAGTCTGATGTGATATCTCACTCCTAGAAAAGTTTTTCAAAATTTCGCCCCGCCCACTTCCGCCCCCAGAAAGGGCGCACATCTGTGGCGTCCACAATTTTGAAAATAACAAAAACTAAAAATGCAGAATCATAGAGACAGCCCATATCTATCAGGGGCCCAAATCTGAATCGGATCGGATCATTAATATAGCAACAATAGAGGCAAATATAAGAAAAAACTTCGCTCCCTCTCTTTCGCACTCACACAAAATCGAGTCGATTTGGTTTTCGTAAAATGAACGCCTGGATCTCAGAGACTATAAGAGCTAGAGCAACCAAATTTTTTTTGCCCAGACTCCTGTGATACCGAACCTGAACAAGTGTATTTCAAAATTTCGCCCCGCCCCCTTCCGCCCCCACAAAAGACGAAAATCCACAATTTTAAAGATAGAGAAAAACATATCTACCAGATTCCCGAATTTGGTCCAGATCGGATCATTATTGTAGCCACAATGATCAAATGAATTTACAGCAGCAACTCCCCCCCCACTCCTCATGCAGCGTAAGTCAATTATTGGGGTTGATTGTCGTTGCAAATTCTCTCACACGCACACGCACACTCACGCTCAAACATGCTGCCTCGTGCCACTAACCAAAGACATCATAGATAGGACACCCAGTACAACGAATTTGTCGCAGCTGAATTTGAATTCGGAACCCAGAACCCCTTTGAACATGTTCGCAATCCAACATTTCTGTCACACGGACATAAAAATGTATGTCTGTATTGTCTTCAACTGGTTCGACTTCTGATTTGGGGTTTGGTGTTGTGGTTCGTAGCGACTTAGACGTGCGTGTGTACTGAGTACTCACAAACTGTGCGTGTTTTGGTTATAGGATTTGGTCGTCGCATTTCGCGTTGAAATTTTTTATATTTCTTTCCACATACCCTGACCTTAGAATTTTTGGCATAGTGACGCGTTTTGAAGAAGCTTGTCACAGAATATATTTTCTGGTATCCTTTGTATGTTAATTTGTTTTATATAGGATAAAATAAATGATACACCGATATGCACATGTAAATACTCATAATGGATATCATGTTTGACCTTACATTCGACGAGATGCCCATTAGAGTATTGAAGGTGCGACGTGCAAGTTTTTTTTTGTTCTCTGCGTTCGCTAAGAAAGCAAAGAACTGGGCAAATTATCGTTTTTTAAGTTTCATGCGCAAGTATGACCTGACCTGCCGTAACATAAATGAAGACGGGCAGAGTGGATGGGGAAGGTAGCGGACACTTGGGCATGGAAAATAAATAAAATATAAAAACTAAAGGTTTTAATTGTTTGACTTATTTGAAACTGCACATTTACACATGTACATATGTATACTTATCTACTTATCCCTATTTTAGACACATTTATTTCAATTAAAATATGTACATACATAAATACATATATAAATATTCTGCATATTTACGTAAGTATGTGGAAAGAAAAATATAAAAATTTCAACGCGAAATGCGACGACCAAATCCTATAACCAATACACGCACAGTTTGTGAGTACTCAGTACACACGCACGTCTAAGTCGCTACGAACCACAACACCAAACCCCAAATCAGAAGTCGAACCAGTTGAAGACAATACAGACATACATTTTTATGTCCGTGTGACAGAAATGTTGGATTGCGAACATGTTCAAAGGGGTTCTGGGTTCCGAATTCAAATTCAGCTGCGACAAATTCGTTGTACTGGGTGTCCTATCTATGATGTCTTTGGTTAGTGCTCGTGCGGTGTACGTGTGTTGTTGTGAGAAATGATGTAGATGTAGATGACAGATGCAGCAAACAAATGTTAAATGTAAAATGTAAAAAACTGATACAACATTTGAAAATTCCACATAAATCACATGTGTACTGACTGAGTACGGGTATAAAAGTAGAGTCGCGCCTATAGCGACTCCGTACGTTCTTTCTCGTTTTAAAATTTAAATTTAACATATTTTAAAATTTCACATAAATCACTGGTACACAAATGTACTGTGTACGGGTATAAAAGTAGTGTCGCGTTAACAGCGACACAACACGTCGCTTCTCGTTATATCCGTACTCGAAGAGTAATAGGGTATATTGTATTTTTGGATGCGTGTAACATAGAGGTGGAAGCGTTTCCGATCCCATAAAGTAAATATTTTATTGAACAGCATCAATAGCCGAGTCGATATACCCATGTCTGTCTGTCCGTCTTGTTTGTCGTCTAGTACTTACAGACTATAAAAGATAGAGCAACCAAAGTTTGTTTCCAGACTCATGTGATATCACACAACTACAAGTGTATTTTAAAATTTTGCCCCGACCCCATTAAGGACGAAAACTGTGGGCACTCCCATACGAAAAACGCAAAACTTGTTCGTTTACAAAACGGCCGAAACAAAAACTAAATGGCTTTTTATGAAATAAAAAAATCATAATTTTTTTAAAGTAAAAAAAAGATGACTTATTGATGCATTGACATGAGTTTTACACCATTACCAGGGCAATCTAGCTTGTTCCTTTGTTCAATTTTTTTTAATCCAACCTAAAAATTGGATCTGAAAAATTGTTAAAAGCAACAACCCTTTGCGTTTTCGTGCGAACAGCTGTGTCAAACATTAACGCGTGAGCAAACAATTTTGGGCTTAACATTACAGTAGTAAATAAACCACACTTTTGCGAATGGCTGAGCGCCTTAAAAGGAATATTATGACTTTTTTGTCTGAAAACGTAAAACGCAAGAGTAAGTTAAGGCTGTAGCCTTTCTGATATACTTACATTCATAACAGTACCAGAGCCAAAAACTGCATTACTTATATCATTTTTATCACATTGAATATCACTTTCCGCCACCAATTTATCAATACAGGGATATTCGGCATTATAAGGTCCATCTATAATCATTTCCGTTTCCTCTGTTTGTATATCCGCTTTTGAAGTCAACAATGCTGTTTTTAAAATGTTTTCATTTATTTGAGATTTCTGCCGTAAAAGCGAACCGAAATTTTCGAAAAATCCACCGTCACCATCCTGTAACCTATAAAATAGAAATTAAAATATTTGTATCAAAAGCGAAACATTTTTTTTATGATTTCTATAATTTGAAATAAAAAATGCTCCATCTATCATCTACATCTACATACCTTCTCACAAGAACATGCGTACACTGCACGAGGCAGAGCAGTGTGAACAGTGTCTGAGCGGGAGAGAGAATCAATATCAGTATCAGTATTGTGGATATATTAATGATCCGATCCTATTCAGATTTCTATTCTTATTTTTCTATGATTCTGTATTTTTCGTTTTCTGTTATCTTAAAAATTGTGGACGCCACATATGTGCGCCCTTTGTGGTGGCGGAAGTGGGCGGGGTAAAATTATGAAATAAACTTGAAGAAGTGAGATATCACATCAGTCAGTCCCTATCGCTCTCTCTCACACTCCAATGCGTCTTTTCTGACGCCTAGTACTCAGAGACTATAAAAGCTAGAGCAACCAAACTATCTATCAAAACTCCTGTCCCTTCAATAAAAAGTATTTAAAAATTTCCCCCCGCCGCCTTCCGCCACAACAAAAGACAAAAGTCCACAATTTGGAAAATAGAAAAAATCGAAAAAAGATAAGTCCACAATTTTTAAGAGAGAAGAAAACGAAAAGGCGGTATCGTAGAGAATGACCTTATCTATCAGACTGAAGCATCTGGTTCAAATCGGATCATTATTATTGCCACAATGAAGAAATCAATTTTCAGCTGCTAGCCCCCTCCCCTTCTTTGGTGCAGTCGGTACTGATTCTCTCTCTCGGGCACACAATCTGCCTCGTGCAGTGTACGCGGAGAACGGAACGACGTTTTGTTGTGGGAACTGATGTAGATGTAGATGTCATACGAGATTTACATTTAAATGTAAAATGTAAGAACTGATAAAATATTTTATATGTACTTATTGATTTAATTAGTGTCGTGGTACTCCACGACGTGCGACTCCACGTTACCACTCTTTTTTCCTAAACAACTGGCCAACAACCGGGACCTAAAGAATAAAACACTTTACCTGTGAAAGTGCCCATAGTGTATGTGTAACAGTGAGAAGACATCAGCCATGTCAACTTAGCTTGCTTTGATACGATTATATTTAAGCTCTATAGCTTACACAATATAAATATTGTGTGCAGTCTAGTAATATTTATGTTCTTTTCTATCTTTTCTTAGCAATCTTAAAATGGAATTCCATGCCTAACAGCATGTAACGGAATACCACTATTGTTATCTCTTGAAATTACCATAAATAAATATGTTTCTGCCAATATACGAATTCAAGTAGAAATGAGTACACGTAAACTCTACTCCCCGGTTGGGGTACATACATATATGTATGTATTTATTAAGTACTAACATTCTACTAGTCTTCGAATACATATGTATGTATTTACATACATATGTGTAATTCACTATCTTTATTTTTATTAAGTTTACTTTTAAGATACAGATTTATGTACGTATGTACATATGTGAGTTTGACACATACTAACGTCATGTGTTTCTAATGGCCATAGAAATATAAGTATTAGTAGCAATAGTAAATTTACATACATATGTAAATATGTGTGTACAAATATACATTTGTATATATAACTTACTGATGTTCATGCTCTGTGGGTGGATTCATTTTGAGCTCGTGTAATTTGACGAAAAAGCCTTTCCACATTTGTTCCTCATCCATTGTATTGTTTTTTAGTCACAGGAAACAACTAAATGACGAGTATTGCACGAAAGTTGAACAAGCACTGGGAAGAAACTGTGATGATTCAAAGCTGAGCTGCTCTCAAATATAGTATGTATGTATTTTTATTTTTTGTTTAAATTCACAAGTTCCACTATGAACTTACTAATACATCAAAACATGTGCATACGTACATACATATGTGCATATGTCCGTATATGCACGAGTATACCAGGCCAGAAGCGGATCCCATAATGCAGACGGAAAAAATATACATACTATAACTGTACATATGTATGTATGTACATATAGAAGATTCATTAAAATGAATAAATAAATAATAAATAAATGCATATTTTATTTAGTCATTTTTTCAATGAGGTCCTTTGGCCAAGACCTTATCCGTATTTTTTAATCTTGCACGGCCAAAAGTATTTTGACAAAGCGCGAAGCAATGTACTTTGGCGTGTATCTTTTTACTCGTATAAGTAACGATAACTATTTAACTTTCCAGAGAGAGCTACTTAAATAGATTTAAGAGAGAAAAAGATCAAACTGATAAGTTAATCCATTTCTTTGCTATGACGAAAATAAGATTAAGCGTTTAGAATTTTCCAAATTATTTGTTCACAAGCCTTAATTTTTTTGGGAACAAATATTATGGACTTATGAAAGTACTTTTGAGTATGATGGGCCGAAAACTAAAATAAATATACTGCCTAATAACCAAAAATTCTCGACAAAAAGTAAGACCACTATACGAGCGGATACCACATGGTGGAGGCTCTGTGATGCTTTAGGGATGTGTGGTGATACCAATCAATGGTTCAATGAACCAAGGAAACTATTTACGCATCCTGATTGATCACGCATTTATTTGCGGCGACAGGCTCATTGAAAAAGACTTTATCCTGCAACAGGATAATGCTTCATGCCGCAAGGACAAAATGATTACCAATTTTTTTTTTAAGATTTCGATGAAAATACATTAGATTGGCCACCCCAAAGTCCCGATCTCAACATAATAGAGAATGTGTGGGCTTAGGTAAAACGTGAGAGAAGTCCAAGTCTAACTAGAACGCGTCAGGACACGATTGCTGAGGTCGAACTACTTTGGAAGGATATTTCCTTAGAAACGCTTCAAAATTTGGTTAAATTAATTCCTGGCCGTTTTCAGAAGGTAATATATGCCAAAGGAGGGTATATTTTTAATAAACTTTTCTATTAATTTTAAGAATTTTTCAAAAGTTGTACATTTTTCAACAAGTTAAGTTTTGTCAAAATACTTTTGTCCTCCAACATTTATGAAGAATTATTTTTATTTTCTTAGCTTTAAAATATAATTCAATAATTTCATTGTTTTTATGAACATAATAACCTACCTTAAAAAATATATTACTTTCATATTTTTTTGGATAAATACTTTACAGTTGATCACACAAAATATCGGATTTTTTTAATGTCAAAATACTTTTGGCCACCATTGTATGTATACTCATGTATAATCATTGGAATCAAATATGTTCGTATTTATGACTGGTTTTTTATAGATCCAGTCGATCCATCTTTGACTACGACGACAAATTCGAAACTCGAAAATTATTTATTATAACGAACTCACGTGGTCTAAATCTACTTTAAGATAACGCAGAGTATCGTACCGGCTTTATAGTCTTTATACCTGTTCTCGAAGAGTAAAAGGGTAAAAGTATATTGTATTTGTGGTAAAAGTGGATGTTTGTAACATAGAAAAGGAATCATTTCCGACCCCATAAAGTATATATATTCTTGATCAGCATCAATAGCCGAAGTCGATATAAACCTGTCTGTCCGTCCGTCTGTCTGTCCGTCTGTCCGTCCGTCTTGTTTGTCGCCCATTGCTCGAAAGCTATAAGAGATAGAACAACCAAATTTTTTTCCAAACTGATGTGATCTCTCATCCTCGAAAAGTTTTTACAAATTTCGCCCCGCCCACTTCCGCCCAAACAAAGGGCGCACATCTGTGGCGCCCACAAATTTAAAAACGAGAAAGAACGTACGGAGTCGCTGTAGGCGCGACTCTACTTTTATACCCGTACTCAGTCAGTACACATGTGATTTATGTGGAATCTTCAAATGTTTTATCAGTTTTACATTTTACATTTTACATTTGTTTGATGCATCTGTCATCTACATCTACATCAGTTCTCACAACAACACACGTACACTAAACGAGACAGAGCGTGCGAGTGTGAGTGTGAGTGTGAGAGAATCAGCAGCAGCAACCCTAAAAATAAATGTATATTTTGTTTTGGTTGTAGAGGGGGGCGAGGCAGCTCGCTGCTGAAAATTCATTTCATCATTGTGGCTATAATAATGATCCGATCTGGACCAAATTCGGGAATCTGGTAAATATGATTCCCTACCATACTGCATTTTTCGTTTTTATCTTCAAAATTGTGGATTTTCGACTTTTGTGGGGGCGGAAGGGGGCGGGGCGAAATTTTGAAATACACTTGTTCAGGTTCGGTATCACAGGAGTCTGGGCAAAAAATTTGGTTGCTCTAGCTCTTATAGTTCTGATATCCAGGCGTTCATTTTTACGAAAAACCAAATGGACTCGATTTTTGTGAGTGCGATAGAGAGGGAGCGAAGTTTTTTGTATATTTGCTTCTATTGTGGCTATATTAATGATCCGATCCGATTCAGATTTGGGCCCCTGATAGATATGGGTTGTCTCTATGATTCTTAAGAGCTTCTGCTCTTTATTAATGACAATATCGAACAGAAGAAGGAATAAAAATTATATAGAGAATTATAAAACAAATATGCAGAGTTTGCCGCTGTGCACACATCGATGACACAGCATTTGGCCGGTGGGGGAGAAGAGTGTGTGATTTTATGAGTGCGGTCGCGATTTTGTCTCGCTCCGTGGAAACACCGAAGTTACACAGGAATTCAGCCTGGAAAAAAAAGGCAAACAAATTTAGTAAGAGCCACGGTAGTGCTGCGGTACCTACCTGCAAGACACGCCACGCTCACAGGTCGAGAAGCGGATATTTTGGCCCCACTTCTAACTTGGTGAGGTACTGACGCGGACCTACGGTCGAGGAGGGGGGAAGGAACCGCAGGTAAGCGCCTGATTTCATTGCCTCTTCTGTTTATTTGGCGCCACTTGCCTGTTCCTGTGTTTCGGGCTAAATTTTGCCAAGCACTTTGCAAGTGGTGTTGAAAAACTTTCAACGGAACAGCTGACAAGGCGCTGCCAGATCAGTTACACCAAATAAGTGCGCTGAATCGATCGCAGCAGTTTTAGCAGCGCTGCCAGACTGGCGGAAAAAAAGGTAAGATCAGTGATGAGCAACCATCCTGAACCGGAACCAGCCAACCTCCTCTCACAGGAGGAGCAGGCTGCGTTCACTAAGAGCAGTAGAATAGCGAGGTCCCCAATAGTTGTGGCGGTCCAGGCTACGGCCGCGAAAACAGTCCAAAAGGAGGGATCACGATCTGCATTTCGGGAGCTTGGCGAGGAGGTCAATCCACCAGCCGATGAGGGACTCAATGGAGAGCATAAGGGCCCATACGAGCTAGTGGCCATTCAAGTCCATGACATAAAAAGCCAAGCAGCTAATTAGGTCGCACCAGGCATCGCACACTTCGCTAATCTTCTCCGCGCCGCTGGATGCGAAGAGAAGGCAGGGTCCGAGCGCACCGACGCCAAAGCTAACGAGAAAGAACGTATGTAGTCGCTGTGAACGCGACTCTACTTTTTATACCAGTACTACTCAGTCAATACACATGTGATTTGTGTTGAATTTTCAAATGTTTTATCAGTTTTACATTTCACATTTTTTTTTTTGCTAGATTTTCATCTACATCTACATCATCATCTTTATCACAACAACACACGTACACTGCACGAGGCAGTGTGTGAGCGAGAGGGAGAATCTGTAGCGACAATAAACCCCATAAATGACTTACGCTGAAATCGGGCGTGGGGAAACGCTGAAAGGGCGCGGGTTATTCCCGCTGCTGAAAATTCATTTGATCATTGTGGCTACAATAATGATCCGATCTGAACCAAATTCGGAAGTGATGTAGATAATGTAGATGTAGATGACTGATGTAGCAATAAAATGTAAAATGTAAAACTGATAATACATTTGAAAATTCCACATAAATCACATGTGTACTGACTGAGTACGGGCATAAAAGTAGAGTCGCTTTCACAGCGAATCCGTACGTTCTTTCTCGTTATTTTTTTGTTATATTCAAAATTGTGGTCGCCACAGATGGGCGACATTTTGAAACACTTTTCTAGGAGTGAGATATCACATCAGTCGGGAAATAAAATTTGGTTGCTCTAGCTCTTATAGCCTTCGAGCAATGGGCGACAAACAAGACGGACAGTCAGACTGACTGACAGATAGACAGACGGACAAACATGGCTATATCGACTCGGCTGTTGATGCTGATCAAGAATATATATACTTTATGGGGTCGGAAACGCCTCCTTCTGTGTGTTACACACATCCACTTTTACCACAAATACAATATACCCTTTTACTCTTCGAGTACGGGTGTCAAAAAAGGAGGAAACATCTAGGCAATGAAAGCCCTCGTGCTGCGGTGGAGAAGGACGTCGCCGAGACAGCAGGCACAGGATCGCAGGTGTCAACTTAACGCGCTCAGAGGCGAGAGCTGGACGGTGGTGGCCAAGAGAGGTCACCAGAAAGCAGCTAGCCCTCGGTAGAAGGAAAATCCCGCGCGTTGAGAAGACCAGGCCAAACGCTCTCCTTATCCAAAGCAAGGGTGAGACGACCCACTCGGAGGTTCTTAGAAGTATGAAGACGGACGAGAAGCTTAAGGCGCTAGGACAGAATACAAATAGGGTGAGAAGAACCCAGAAGGGTGAACTCCTACTAGAGCTATCCAAATCCGGTCATGGGAAACAGCCGAGTTTAAAAACTGTCTGCGAAGTGCTGGGGGAGAGCGCCGAAGTCCGCTCATTATCGCATCGGGTCTTCATCGAGTGTAAAGAACTCGAGGAGGACACCACAGCAGAGGACATCTGCACGGCGCTAGCGGATCAGCTTCAACTGTTAAACGTAACACCAGCAGACGTCTGGCTTAGGAGAGCGTATGGACAGACGCAAATAGCTAGCACCAGACTAGCGGCAGCAGCGGCACAAAAGGCCCTGAGTAAAGGAGCCCTAAGGGTTGGATCGGTAAACACCAGAATCCGCGTCAAGGCCGAAATCACACGGTGCTTTAGATGTCTGGAGTTTGGGCACCAAGCCAGGAACTGCAGGTGCGAGACGGACCGCTCAAACCTATGCAGGCGATGTGGGCTTCCCACCTTCAGAAGCGCGCTTGCAAACCAGGCGAGATGAAGGTAACACAGCTAAATTTAAACCACTGTGAGGCCGCGCAGGATCTTCTCATGCAGTCTGTGCGTGAGAGGCGGGCTGCTACGCGAGCCCTACAAGCAAATACGCGGATCCGGGTGGGTAGCTAGCTTAAACCGCAAAGAAACCATCTGGTCGCGCACCCACGTGATCAAGGATGCCTTGCCTGTGGAAGCTTTTTCGGACACATTCAGCCAACGAGATGGGATACAGGGCTCGGCGGAGGTAAGAACAATCGAGCTAACTCGGTGGCGTGCAGGGGCGTGTGACGCATCCATGGAGTGACCAGATTGAGAGGCTGCGGAAAGTGTGCCTTCACGCCAGAAGACGTTCCCAACGGGCCAGGGGAGCACAGATTTCCAAGCAAGGTTATGCGAGTTTCGTATTTGGTCCAGATCGGATCATTATTATAGCCACAATGATCAAATGAATTTTCAGCAGCGGGAATACCCCGCGCCCGATTCCAGCGTAAGTCATTTATGGGGTTGATTGTCGCTACAGATTCTCTCTCTCGCTCACACGCTGCTCATACATTCTGCCTTGTGCAGTGTACGTGTGTAGTTGTGAGAAGTGATGTAGATGTAAATTATAACAAGTTTGTCTCCGAGGTGAGAGCGGGGTCACCCACTCGCTGTTGCTGGTTACATAGAAAGTTGATAATTATATTGAGGGGAACTGCCCTTTTAACTATCAAGCCTTGGTAATTGATAGAGAATAAATTGTAACGACGGGGTTTTTTTTCTTAAGAGCTTCTGCTCTTTATTAATGTCAATGTCGAACAGAAGAAGGAATAAAAAATTATAGAGAATTATAAAACAAATATGCAGAGTTTGCCGCTGTGCACACATCGATGACACAGCATTTGGCCGGTGGGGGGGAGAAGAGTGTGTGATTTTATGAGTGCGGTCGCGATTTTGTCTCGCTCCGTGGAAACACCGAAGTTACACAGGAATTCAGCCTGAAAAAAAGGCAAACAAATTTAGTAAGAGCCACGGTAGTGCTGCGGTACCTACCTGCAAGACACGCCACGCTCACAGGTCGAGAAGCGGATATTTTGGCCCCACTTCTAACTTGGTGAGGTACTGACGCGGACCTACGGTCGAGGAGGGGAAGGAACCGCAGGTAAGCGCCTGATTTCATTGCCTCTTTTTTCTGTTTATTTGGCGCCACTTGCCTGTTCCTGTGTTTCGGGCTAAATTTTGCCAAGCACTTTGCAAGTGGTGTTGAAAAACTTTCAACGGAACAGCTGACAAGGCGCTGCCAGATCAGTTACACCAAATAAGTGCGCTGAATCGATCGCAGCAGTTTTAGCAGCGCTGCCAGACTGGCGGAAAAAGGTAAGATCAGTGATGAGCAACCATCCTGAACCGGAACCAGCCAACCTCCTCTCACAGGAGGAGCAGGCTGCGTTCACTAAGAGCAGTAGAATGGCGAGGTCCCCAATAGTTGTGGCGGTCCAGGCTACGGCCGCGAAAACAGTCCAAAAGGAGGGATCACGATCTGCATTTCGGGAGCTTGGCGAGGAGGTCAATCCACCAGCCGATAAGGGACTCAATGGAGAGCATAAGGGCCCATACGAGCTAGTGGCCATTCAAGTCCATGACAATAAAGCCAAGCAGCTAATTAGGTCGCACCAGGCATCGCACACTTCGCTAATCTTTCCGCGCCGCTGGATGCGAAAAGAAGGCAGGGTCCGAGCGCACCGACGCCAAAGCTAACGAGAAAGAACGTATGTAGTCGCTGTGAACGCGACTCTACTTTTATACCAGTACTACTCAGTCAATACCCATGTGATTTGTGTTGAATTTTCAAATTTTTTATCAGTTTTTACATTTCACTTTTTTTTTTTTGCTAGATTTTCATCTACATCTACATCATCATCTTTATCACAACAACACACGTACACTGCACGAGGCAGTGTGTGAGCGAGAGGGAGAATCTGTAGCGACAATAAACCCCATAAATGACTTACGCTGAAATCGGGCGTGGGAAAACGCTAAAAGGGCGCGGGGTATTCCCGCTGCTGAAAATTCATTTGATCATTGTGGCTACAATAATGATCCGATCTGAACCAAATTCGGAAGTGATGTAGATAATGTAGATGTAGATGACTGATGTAGCAATAAAATGTAAAATGTAAAAACTGATAATACATTTGAAAATTCCACATAAATCACATGTGTACTGACTGAGTACGGGCATAAAAGTAGAGTCGCTTTCACAGCGAATCCGTACGTTCTTTCTCGTTATTTTTTTGTTATATTCAAAATTGTGGTCGCCACAGATGGGCGACATTTTGAAACACTTTTCTAGGAGTGAGATATCACATCAGTCGGGAAATAAAATTTGGTTGCTCTAGCTCTTATAGCCTTCGAGCAATGGGCGACAAACAAGACGGACAGTCAGACTGACTGACAGATAGACAGACGGACAAACATGGCTATATCGACTCGGCTGTTGATGCTGATCAAGAATATATATACTTTATGGGGTCGGAAACGCCTCCTTCTGTGTGTTACACACATCCACTTTTACCACAAATACAATATACCCTTTTACTCTTCGAGTACGGGTGTCAAAAGGAGGAAACATCTAGGCAATGAAAGCCCTCGTGCTGCGGTGGAGAAGGACGTCGCCGAGACAGCAGGCACAGGATCGCAGGTGTCAACTTAACGCGCTCAGAGGCGAGAGCTGGACGGTGGTGGCCAAGAGAGGTCACCAGAAAGCAGCTAGCCCTCGGTAGAAGGAAAATCCCGCGCGTTGAGAAGACCAAGGCAAACGCTCTCCTTATTCAAAGCAAGGGTGAGACGACCTACTCGGAGGTTCTTAGAAGTATGAAGACGGACGAGAAGCTTAAGGCGCTAGGACAGAATACAAATAGGGTGAGAAGAACCCAGAAGGGTGAACTCCTACTAGAGCTATCCAAATCCGGTCAGGAAACAGCCGAGTTTAAAAACTGTCTGCGAAGTGCTGGGGGAGAGCGCCGAAGTCCGCTCATTATCGCATCGGGTCTTCATCGAGTGTAAAGAACTCGAGGAGGACACCACAGCAGAGGACATCTGCACGGCGCTAGCGGATCAGCTTCAACTGTTAAACGTAACACCAGCAGACGTCTGGTTTGGGGAGAGCGTATGGACAGACGCAAATAGCTAGCACCAGACTAGCGGCAGCAGCGGCACAAAAGGCCCTGAGTAAAGGAGCCCTAAGGGTTGGATCGGTAAACACCAGAATCCGCGTCAAGGCCGAAATCACACGGTGCTTTAGATGTCTGGAGTTTGGGCACCAAGCCAGGAACTGCAGGTGCGAGACGGACCGCTCAAACCTATGCAGGCGATGTGGGCTTCCCACCTTCAGAAGCGCGCTTACAAACCAGGCGAGATGAAGGTAGCACAGCTAAATTTAAACCACTGTGAGGCCGCGCAAGATCTCCTCATGCAGTCTGTGCGTGAGAGAGGGCGGGGTGGCTACGCGAGCCCTCACAAGCAAATACGCGGATCCGGGTGGGTAGCTAGCTTAAACCGCAAAGAAACCATCTGGTCGCGCACCCACGTGATCAAAAGGATGGTTTGCCTGTGGAAGCTTTTTCGGACACATTCAGCCAACGAGATGGGATACAGGGCTCGGCGGAGGTAAGAACAATCGAGCTAACTCGGTGGCGTGCAGGGGCGTGTGACGCATCCATGGAGTGACCAGATTGAGAGGCTGCGGAAAGTGTGCCTTCACGCCAGAAGACGTTCCCAACGGGCCAGGGGAGCACAGATTTCCAAGCAAGGTTATGCGAGTTTCGTATTTGGTCCAGATCGGATCATTATTATAGCCACAATGATCAAATGAATTTTCAGCAGCGGGAATACCCCGCGCCCGATTCCAGCGTAAGTCATTTATGGGGTTGATTGTCGCTACAGATTCTCTCTCTCGCTCACACGCTGCTCATACATTCTGCCTTGTGCAGTGTACGTGTGTAGTTGTGAGAAGTGATGTAGATGTAAATTATAACAAGTTTGTCTCCGAGGTGAGAGCGGGGTCACCCACTCGCTGTTGCTGGTTACATAGAAAGTTGATAATTATATTGAGGGGGAACTGCCCCTTTTAACTATCAAGCCTTGGTAATTGATAGAGAATAAATTGTAACGACGGGAGTTTTTCTTAAGAGCTTCTGCTCTTTATTAATGTCAATATCGAACAGAAGAAGGAATAAAAAATTATAGAGAATTATAAAACAAATATGCAGAGTTTGCCGCTGTGCACACATCGATGACACAGCATTTGGCCGGTGGGGGAGAAGAGTGTGTGATTTTATGAGTGCGGTCGCGATTTTGTCTCGCTCCGTGGAAACACCGAAGTTACACAGGAATTCAGCCTGGAAAAAAGGCAAACAAATTTAGTAAGAGCCACGGTAGTGCTGCGGTACCTACCTGCAAGACACGCCACGCTCACAGGTCGAGAAGCGGATATTTTGGCCCCACTTCTAACTTGGTGAGGTACTGACGCGGACCTACGGTCGAGGAGGGGGGAAGGAACCGCAGGTAAGCGCCTGATTTCATTGCCTCTTTTTTCTGTTTATTTGGCGCCACTTGCCTGTTCCTGTGTTTCGGGCTAAATTTTGCCAAGCCTTTTTGCAAGTGGTGTTGAAAAACTTTCAACGGAACAGCTGACAAGGCGCTGCCAGATCAGTTACACCAAATAAGTGCGCTGAATCGATCGCAGCAGTTTTAGCAGCGCTGCCAGACTGGCGGAAAAAGGTAAGATCAGTGATGAGCAACCATCCTGAACCGGAACCAGCCAACCTCCTCTCACAGGAGGAGCAGGCTGCGTTCACTAAGAGCAGTAGAATGGCGAGGTCCCCAATAGTTGTGGCGGTCCAGGCTACGGCCGCGAAAAACAGTCCAAAAGGAGGGATCACGATCTGCATTTCGGGAGCTTGGCGAGGAGGTCAATCCACCAGCCGATGAGGGACTCAATGGAGAGCATAAGGGCCCATACGAGCTAGTGGCCATTCAAGTCCATGACAATAAAGCCAAGCAGCTAATTAGGTCGCACCAGGCATCGCACACTTCGCTAATCTTCTCCGCGCCGCTGGATGCGAAAGAAGGCAGGGTCCGAGCGCACCGACGCCAAAGCTAACGAGAAAGAACGTATGTAGTCGCTGTGAACGCGACTCTACTTTTTTATACCAGTACTACTCAGTCAATACCCATGTGATTTGTGTTGAATTTTCAAATGTTTTATCAGTTTTTACATTTTACATTTTTTTGCTAGATTTTCATCTACATCTACATCATCATCTTTATCACAACAACACACGTACACTGCACGAGGCAGTGTGTGAGCGAGAGGGAGAATCTGTAGCGACAATAAACCCCATAAATGACTTACGCTGAAATCGGGCGTGGGGAAACGCTGAAAGGGCGCGGGGTATTCCCGCTGCTGAAAATTCATTTGATCATTGTGGCTACAATAATGATCCGATCTGAACCAAATTCGGAAGTGATGTAGATAATGTAGATGTAGATGACTGATGTAGCAATAAAATGTAAAATGTAAAACTGATAATACATTTGAAAATTCCACATAAATCACATGTGTACTGACTGAGTACGGGCATAAAAGTAGAGTCGCTTTCACAGCGAATCCGTACGTTCTTTCTCGTTATTTTTTTGTTATATTCAAAATTGTGGTCGCCACAGATGGGCGACATTTTGAAACACTTTTCTAGGAGTGAGATATCACATCAGTCGGGAAATAAAATTTGGTTGCTCTAGCTCTTATAGCCTTCGAGCAATGGGCGACAAACAAGACGGACAGTCAGACTGACTGACAGATAGACAGACGGACAAACATGGCTATATCGACTCGGCTGTTGATGCTGATCAAGAATATATATACTTTATGGGGTCGGAAACGCCTCCTTATGTGTGTTGCACACATCCACTTTTACCACAAATACAATATACCCTTTTACTCTTCGAGTACGGGTGTCAAAAGGAGGAAACATCTAGGCAATGAAAGCCCTCGTGCTGCGGTGGAGAAGGACGTCGCCGAGACAGCAGGCACAGGATCGCAGGTGTCAACTTAACGCGCTCAGAGGCGAGAGCTGGACGGTGGTGGCCAAGAGAGGTCACCAGAAAGCAGCTAGCCCTCGGTAGAAGGAAAATCCCGCGCGTTGAGAAGACCAGGCCAAACGCTCTCCTTATCCAAAGCAAGGGTGAGACGACCTACTCGGAGGTTCTTAGAAGTATGGTTACGGACGAGAAGCTTAAGGCGCTAGGACAGAGGTAAGACGGAGGTAAGAACAATCGAGCTAACTCGGTGGCGTGCAGGGGCGTGTGACGCATCCATGGAGTGACCAGATTGAGAGGCTGCGGAAAGTGTGCCTTCACGCCAGAAGACGTTCCCAACGGGCCAGGGGGAGCACAGATTTCCAAGCAAGGTTATGCGAGTTTCGTATTTGGTCCAGATCGGATCATTATTATAGCCACAATGATCAAATGAATTTTCAGCAGCGGGAATACCCCGCGCCCGATTCCAGCGTAAGCCCATTTATGGGGTTGATTGTCGCTACAGATTCTCTCTCTCGCTCACACGCTGCTCATACATTCTGCCTTGTGCAGTGTACGTGTGTAGTTGTGAGAAGTGATGTAGATGTAAATTATAAAAAAGTGTGTCTCCGAGGTGAGAGCGGGGTCACCCACTCGCTGTTGCTGGTTACATAGAAAGTTGATAATTATATTAAGGGGGAACTGCCCCTTTTAACTATCAAGCCTTTGTAATTGATAGAGAATAAATTGTAACGACGGGAGTTTTTCTTAAGAGCTTCTGCTCTTTATTAATGTCAATATCGAACAGAAGAAGGAATAAAAAAAATTATAGAGAATTATAAAACAAATATGCAGAGTTTGCCGCTGTGCACACATCGATGACACAGCATTTGGCCGGTGGGGGAGAAGAGTGTGTGATTTTATGAGTGCGGTCGCGATTTTGTCTCGCTCCGTGGAAACACCGAAGTTACACAGGAATTCAGCCTGAAAAAAAAGGCAAACAAATTTAGTAAGAGCCACGGTAGTGCTGCGGTACCTACCTGCAAGACACGCCACGCTCACAGGTCGAGAAGCGCGATATTTTGGCCCCACTTCTAACTTGGTGAGGTACTGACGCGGACCTACGGTCGTAAGGAGGGGAAGGAACCGCAGGTAAGCGCCTGATTTCATTGCCTCTTCTGTTTATTTGGCGCCACTTGCCTGTTCCTGTGTTTCGGGCTAAATTTTGCCAAGCACTTTGCAAGTGGTGTTGAAAAACTTTCAACGGAACAGCTGACAAGGCGCTGCCAGATCAGTTACACCAAATAAGTGCGCTGAATCGATCGCAGCAGTTTTAGCAGCGCTGCCAGACTGGCGGAAAAAGGTAAGATCAGTGATGAGCAACCATCCTGAACCGGAACCAGCCAACCTCCTCTCACAGGAGGAGCAGGCTGCGTTCACTAAGAGCAGTAGAATGGCGAGGTCCCCAATAGTTGTGGCGGTCCAGGCTACGGCCGCGAAAACAGTCCAAAAGGAGGGATCACGATCTGCATTTCGGGAGCTTGGCGAGGAGGTCAATCCACCAGCCGATGAGGGACTCAAAATGGAGAGCATAAGGGCCCATACGAGCTAGTGGCCATTCAAGTCCATGACAATAAAGCCAAGCAGCTAATTAGGTCGCACCAGGCATCGCACACTTCGCTAATCTTCTCCGCGCCGCTGGATGCGAAGAGAAGGCAGGGTCCGAGCGCACCGACGCCAAAGCTAACGAGAAAGAACGTATGTAGTCGCTGTGAACGCGACTCTACTTTTTTATACCAGTACTACTCAGTCAATACCCATGTGATTTGTGTTGAATTTTCAAATGTTTTATCAGTTTTTACATTTCACATTTTTTTTTTTTTTTTTTTCATCTACATCTACATCATCATCTTTATCACAACAACACACGTACACTGCACGAGGCAGTGTGTGAGCCCAAAGCGGGAGAATCTGTAGCGACAATAAACCCCATAAATGACTTACGCTGAAATCGGGCGTGGGGAAACGCTGAAAGGGCGCGGGGTATTCCCGCTGCTGAAAATTCATTTGATCATTGTTTGTGGCTACAATAATGATCCGATCTGAACCAAATTCGGAAGTGATGTAGATAATTTAGATGTAGATGACTGATGTAGCAATAAAATGTAAAATGTAAAAACTGATAATACATTTGAAAATTCCACATAAATCACATGTGTACTGACTGAGTACGGGCATAAAAGTAGAGTCGCTTTCACAGCGAATCCGTACGTTCTTTCTCGTTATTTTTTTGTTATATTCAAAATTGTGGTCGCCACAGATGGGCGACATTTTGAAACACTTTTCTAGGAGTGAGATATCACATCAGTCGGGAAATAAAATTTGGTTGCTTAGCTCTTATAGCCTTCGAGCAATGGGCGACAAACAAGACGGACAGTCAGACTGACTGACAGATAGACAGACGGACAGACATGGCTATATCGACTCGGCTGTTGATGCTGATCAAGAATATATATACTTTATGGGGTCGGAAACGCCTCCTTCTGTGTGTTACACACATCCACTTTTACCACAAATACAATATACCCTTTTACTCTTCGAGTACGGGTGTCAAAAGGAGGAAACATCTAGGCAATGAAAGCCCTCGTGCTGCGGTGGAGAAGGACGTCGCCGAGACAGCAGGCACAGGATCGCAGGTGTCAACTTAACGCGCTCAGAGGCGAGAGCTGGACGGTGGTGGCCAAGAGAGGTCACCAGAAAGCAGCTAGCCCTCGGTAGAAGGAAAATCCCGCGCGTTGAGAAGACCAGGCCAAACGCTCTCCTTATCCAAAGCAAGGGTGAGACGACCTACTCGGAGGTTCTTAGAAGTATGGTTACGGACGAGAAGCTTAAGGCGCTAGGACAGAGGTAAGACGGAGGTAAGAACAATCGAGCTAACTCGGTGGCGTGCAGGGGCGTGTGACGCATCCATGGAGTGACCAGATTGAGAGGCTGCGGAAAGTGTGCCTTCACGCCAGAAGACGTTCCCAACGGGCCAGGGGAGCACAGATTTCCAAGCAAGGTTATGCGAGTTTCGTATTTGGTCCAGATCGGATCATTATTATAGCCACAATGATCAAATGAATTTTCAGCAGCGGGAATACCCCGCGCCCGATTCCAGCGTAAGTCATTTATGGGGTTGATTGTCGCTACAGATTCTCTCTCTCGCTCACACGCTGCTCATACATTCTGCCTTGTGCAGTGTACGTGTGTAGTTGTGAGAAGTGATGTAGATGTAAATTATAAAAAGTGTGTCTCCGAGGTGAGAGCGGGGTCACCCACTCGCTGTTGCTGGTTACATAGAAAGTTGATAATTATATTGAGGGGGAACTGCCCCTTTTAACTATCAAGCCTTTGTAATTGATAGAGAATAAATTGTAACGACGGGAGTTTTTTCTTAAGAGCTTCTGCTCTTTATTAATGTCAATATCGAACAGAAGAAGGAATAAAAAAAAATTATAGAGAATTATAAAACAAATATGCAGAGTTTGCCGCTGTGCACACATCGATGACACAGCATTTGGCCGGTGGGGGGAGAAGAGTGTGTGATTTTATGAGTGCGGTCGCGATTTTGTCTCGCTCCGTGGAAACACCGAAGTTACACAGGAATTCAGCCTGGAAAAAAGGCAAACAAATTTAGTAAGAGCCACGGTAGTGCTGCGGTACCTACCTGCAAGACACGCCACGCTCACAGGTCGAGAAGCGGATATTTTGGCCCCACTTCTAACTTGGTGAGGTACTGACGCGGACCTACGGTCGAGGAGGGGGGAAGGAACCGCAGGTAAGCGCCTGATTTCATTGCCTCTTTTTCTGTTTATTTGGCGCCACTTGCCTGTTCCTGTGTTTCGGGCTAAATTTTGCCAAGCACTTTGCAAGTGGTGTTGAAAAACTTTCAACGGAACAGCTGACAAGGCGCTGCCAGATCAGTTACACCAAATAAGTGCGCTGAATCGATCGCAGCAGTTTTAGCAGCGCTGCCAGACTGGCGGAAAAAGGTAAGATCAGTGATGAGCAACCATCCTGAACCGGAACCAGCCAACCTCCTCTCTCACAGGAGGAGCAGGCTGCGTTCACTAAGAGCAGTAGAATGGCGAGGTCCCCAATAGTTGTGGCGGTCCAGGCTACGGCCGCGAAAACAGTCCAAAAGGAGGGATCACGATCTGCATTTCGGGAGCTTGGCGAGGAGGTCAATCCACCAGCCGATGAGGGACTCAATGGAGAGCATAAGGGCCCATACGAGCTAGTGGCCATTCAAGTCCATGACAATAAAGCCAAGCAGCTAATTAGGTCGCACCAGGCATCGCACACTTCGCTAATCTTCTCCGCGCCGCTGGATGCGAAAGAAGGCAGGGTCCGAGCGCACCGACGCCAAAGCTAACGAGAAAGAACGTATGTAGTCGCTGTGAACGCGACTCTACTTTTATACCAGTACTACTCAGTCAATACCCATGTGATTTGTGTTGAATTTTCAAATGTTTTATCAGTTTTTACATTTCACATTTTTTTTTGCTAGATTTTCATCTACATCTACATCATCATCTTTATCACAACAACACACGTACACTGCACGAGGCAGTGTGTGAGCGAGAGGGAGAATCTGTAGCGACAATAAACCCCATAAATGACTTACGCTGAAATCGGGCGTGGGGAAACGCTGAAAGGGCGCGGGGTATTCCCGCTGCTGAAAATTCATTTGATCATTGTGGCTACAATAATGATCCGATCTGAACCAAATTCGGAAGTGATGTAGATAATGTAGATGTAGATGACTGATGTAGCAATAAAATGTAAAATGTAAAACTGATAATACATTTGAAAATTCCACATAAATCACATGTGTACTGACTGAGTACGGGCATAAAAGTAGAGTCGCTTTCACAGCGAATCCGTACGTTCTTTCTCGTTATTTTTTTGTTATATTCAAAATTGTGGTCGCCACAGATGGGCGACATTTTGAAACACTTTTCTAGGAGTGAGATATCACATCAGTCGGGAAATAAAATTTGGTTGCTCTAGCTCTTATAGCCTTCGAGCAATGGGCGACAAAAACAAGACGGACAGTCAGATCTGACTGACAGATAGACATACGGACAGACATGGCTATATCGACTCGGCTGTTGATGCTGATCAAGAATATATATACTTTATGGGGTCGGAAACGCCTCCTTCTGATTTTTTACACACATCCACTTTTACCACAAATACAATATACCCTTTTACTCTTCGAGTACGGGTGTCAAAAAGGAGGAAACATCTAGGCAATGAAAGCCCCTCGCTGCGGTGGAGAAGGACGTCGCCGAGACAGCAGGCACAGGATCGCAGGTGTCAACTTAACGCGCTCAGAGGCGAGAGCTGGACGGTGGTGGCCAAGAGAGGTCACCAGAAAGCAGCTAGCCCTCGGTAGAAGGAAAATCCCGCGCGTTGAGAAGACCAGGCCAAACGCTCTCCTTATACAAAGCAAGGGTGAGACGACCTACTCGGAGGTTCTTAGAAGTATGGTTACGGACGAGAAGCTTAAGGGCGCTAGGACAGAGGTAAGACGGAGGTAAGAACAATCGAGCTAACTCGGTGGCGTGCAGGGGCGTGTGACGCATCCAAATCCATGGAGTGACCAGATTGAGAGGCTGCGGAAAGTGTGCCTTCACGCCAGAAGACGTTCCCAACGGGCCAGGGGAGCACAGATTTCCAAGCAAGGTTATGCGAGTTTCGTATTTGGTCCAGATCGGATCATTATTATAGCCACAATGATCAAATGAATTTTCAGCAGCGGGAATACCCGGCCCGATTGCAGCGTTCCAGCGTAAGTCACCAGCAGGGGTTGATTGTCGCTACAGATTCTGGATTCGCTCACACACTGCTCATACATTCTGCCTTGTGCAGTGTACGTGTGTAGTTGTGAGAATTGATGTAGATGTAAATTATAAAAAGTGTGTCTCCGTAAGGTGAGAGAGGGTCACCCACTCGCTGTTGCTGGTTACATAGAAAGTTGATTTAGTGTCAGGGGAAGTGTTTAACTAAATCAAGCCTTTGTAATTGATAGAGAATAAATTGATAACGTAAAGGAGTTTTTTCTTAAGAGCTTCTGCTCATTTATTAATGTCAATATCGAACACAGAAGAAGGATAAAAAATTATAGAGAATTATAAAACAAATATGCAGAGTTTATATGTGCACACATCGATGACACAGCATTTGGCCGGTGGGGGGGAGAAGAGTGTGTGATTTTATGAGTGCGGTCGCGATTTTGTCTCGCTCCGTGGAAAAACACCGAAGTTAACAGGAATTCAGCCTGGAAAAAAGGCAAACAAATTTAGTAATCAATTCTGGTAGTGCTGCGGTAATGTCAATATCGAACACGCCACGCTCACATAAAAAATTAGCGGATATTTTGGCCCCACTTCTAATATGGTGAGGTTTGACGCGGACCTACGGTCGAGGAGGGGGAAGGAACCGCAGGTAAGCGCCTGATTTCATTGCCTCTTTTGTGTTTATTTTTGCCTGTTGCGGTCGGGCTAAATTTTGCCTCACTTTGCAAGTGGTGTTGACCGAACTTTCAACGGAACACTCGAAGGCGCAGCCAGAAAGTTACAAACAAATTAAGTGCGCTAAGAGCCACGATAGTGCGGCAGCATTTTAGCAGCAAGACACGACTGGCGGAAAAAAGGTAAGCGGATATTTTGATGAGCAACCATCCCTGAACCGGAACCAGCCAACCGGACCACGGGAGGAGCAGGCTGCGTTCAAGGAACAGTAGAATAGCGAGGTCCCCAATAGTTGTGGCGGTCCAGGCTATTTGGCAGTCGAACAAGCCTGATCACGATCTGCATTTCGGGAGCTTGGCGAGGAGGTCAATCCACCAGCCGATGAGGGACTCAATGGAGAGCAACGGAACAGCTGAGTTTGGCCATTCAAGTCCATGACAATAAAGCCAAGCAGCTAATTAGGTCGCGCTGAATCGACGCAGCAGTTTTAATCAGCCGCCCGCTGGATGCGAAGAGAAGAGGCTGGGTAAGCATCCAAAGATAACGAGAAACCATTATGAGTCGCTGTGAACGCGACTCCAACCTTTTTACTCAGTTTATGCAGGCTGCGATTCAAAAAATGTTGAAGAGATTTTACATTTTTCATTGCGAGTTCCACGTAGATTTTGGCGGTCCATTTTTTTGCTAGATTTTCGCAGAAACATCATCATCTTTATCACAACAACACGTACATGCACAATTCGGGAGCTTGGCGAGGGAGAAGTACGCGACAATGAAATAAAAATCCACCAGCCGATAAAGGGCGCGGGGTATTCCCTGCTGCTGAAAATTCATTTGATCATTGTGGCTACAATAATGATCCGATCTGAACCAAATTCATGAAGTGATGTAGATAATTAGATGTAGATGACTGATGTACCATAAATCGTAAAATGAAAAACTGATAATACATTTGAAAATTCCACATAAATCACATGTGTACTGACTGAGTATTAACGAAAAAGTAGAGTCGCTTTCACAGCGAATCCGACGTTCTTTTTCGTTATTTTTGTTATATTCAAATGTGTGGTGTGTTGAACAGATTTGGGCGACCGTTTTTGATTTCACTTTTTTTTGCTGAGATTTCATCAGTCAAAACAAAATTTGGTTGCTCAACAAATAGCCTTCGAGCAATGGGCGACAGGCAAGACGGACAGTCAGACTGACTGACAGATAGACAGACGGACAAACATGGCTATATCGACTCGGCTGTTGATGCTGCAAGAAATATATATACTTTATGGGGTCGGAAACGCCTGAAATGTTACACACATCCACTTTTACCACAAATACAATAAACCCTTTTACTCTTTGAGTACGGGTGTGTGGTTACAGAAAAACATCTAGGCTGAATGAAAATTCGTGCTGCGGTGGAGAAGGACGTCGCCGAGACAGCAGGCACAGGATCGCAGGTGTCAACTTAACGCGCTCAGAGGCGAGAAGCTGGACATTGGCCAAAGAGGTCACATAGAAAGCAGCAGCCCTCGGTAGAAGGAAAAATCCCGCGGCAGTTGAGAAGACCAAGCAAACGTCCTTATTCAAGCAAGGGTGAGACGTACTCGGAGGTTCTTACTGAATGAAGACGGACTTTCTTAGTTATAGGACGGAAGATTGCATGGTGCTGGGAAGAACCACAGAGGGTGAACTCCTACTAGAACTATTCAAATTAATGAATCAAACAGCCGAGTTTAAAAAATGTCGCATCAGTGGGGAAGCGCCGAAAAATTTCATTATGCATCGGGTCTTCATCTTAAAGAACTTTGGAGGCACCAGGGCGACAGACAAACGGCGCGAATGCCCCAGAATTGACTGATAAACGTAACACCAGCAGACATCTGGCTTATCGACTGCCAGTCGTATGGTTGACGCAAATAGCAAGCACCAGAATAGCGGCAGCAGCGGCACAAAAAGGCCCAATTAAAGGAGATTTTGATCTACTTTGGATCGGTAAACACCAGAATGCCGCGTCAAGGCCGAAATCACACGGTGCTTTAGATGTCTGGAGTTTCTAAGGTGCAAAGCCCAGGAACTGCAGGTGCGAGACGGACCGCTCAAACCTATGCAGGCGATGTGGGCGGTGAGAAACGCTTGCAAACAAAGAGAGATGAAGGTAACACAATTTTAAACCACAGTGAGGCCGCGCAGGATCTTTAACCATGCAGCAGTGCGCCCTCGGTAAATGGAAACAGACAGCAGCAATTCAAGCAAATAACGAAAGGGTGGGTAGCAAAGAAGCTTAAACCGCAAAGAAACCATCTGGTCGCGCACCCACGTGATCAAGGATGCTTTTGCCTGTGGAAGCGCACGGACACATTCAAACGAGATGGGATACAGGGCTCGGCAGAGGTAAGAACAATCGAGCTAACTCGGTGGCGTGCAGGGGCGTGTGACGCATCCATGGAGTGACCAGATTGAGAGGCTGCGGAAAGTGTGCCTTCACGCCAGAAGACGTTCCCAACGGGCCAGGGGAGCACAGATTTCAAACAAATTTTATGCGAGTTTCGTATTTGGTCCAGATCGGATCATTATTATAGCCACAATGATCAAATGAATTTTCAGCAGCGACGATAAGAATATACCCCGCGCCCGATTCCAGCGTAAGTCATTTATGGGGTTGATTGTCGCTACAGATTCTCTCTCTCGCTCACACGCTGCTCATACATTCTGCCTTGTGCAGTGTACGTGTGTAGTTGTGAGAAGTGATTCAAGATGTAAATTAAACAAGTTTGTCTCCGAGGTGAGAGCAGGGGTCACCCACTCGCTGTTGCTGGGGCATATAAAGTTGATAATTATATTGAGGGGGGAACTGCCCCTTTAACTATCAAGCCTTAGTAATTGATAGAGAATAAATTGTAACGACGGGAGTTTTCTTAAGAGCTTCTGCTCTTTATTAATGTCAATGTCGAACAGAAGAAGGAATAAAAATTATAGAGAATCCATAAAACAAAATATGCATCATTTGCCGCTGTGCACACATCGATGACAGTCCATTTGGCCGGTGGGGGGAGAAGAGTGTGACAATTTTATGAGTGCGGTCGCGATTTTGTCGTATTTGGTTTCGCTCCGTGGAAACACCGGGATCACATGGAATTTCAGCCTGGAAAAAGATCAAATACCCCGCGTAAGAGCCACGAATCCGCAGCGATTCCAGTCCATGCAAGACATGCCATGGGGTTGATTGTCGCTACATTTTGTCCCCCTCGCTAACACTGCGATACATACATGACGCCTTGTGCAGTGTACGGTGTAGGAGTGTGAGAAGTGATGTAGATGTAATTATAACAAGTCATTGTCTCCGAGGTGAGGAAGGGGTCACTGTTCCTCGGTGTTGCTGGTTACATTCTTTGTTGATAATTATATTGAGGGGAACTTTCATTTTTAACTATCAAGCCTTGGTAATTGATAGAGAATAAATTGTAACGACGGGAGCGGAATCTTAAGAGCAGCTGCTCTTTATTAATGTCAATGTCGAACAGAAGAAGGAATAAAAATTATAGAGAATTATAAAACAAATATGCAGAGTTTGCCGCTGTGCACACATCGATGACACAGCATTTGGCCGGTGGGGGAGAAGAGTGTGTGATTTTATGAGTGCGGTCGCGATTTTGTCTCGCTCCGTGGAAACACCGAAGTTACACAGGAATTCAGCCTGGAAAAAGGCAAACAAATTTAGTAAGAGCCACGGTAGTGCTGCGGTACCTACCTGCAAGACACGCCACGCTCACAGGTCGAGAAGCGGATATTTTGGCCCCACTTCTAACTTGGTGAGGTACTGACGCGGACCTACGGTCGAGGAGGGGGAAGGAACCGCAGGTAAGCGCCTGATTTCATTGCCCTCTTTTTCTGTTTATTTGGCCGCCACTTGCCTGTTCCTGTGTTTCGGGCTAAATTTTGCCAAGCAGATTTTGCAAGTGGTGTTGAAAAACTTTCAACGGAACAGCTGACAAGGCGCTGCCAGATCAGTTACACCAAATAAGTGCGCTGAATCGATCGCAGCAGTTTTAGCAGCGCTGCCAAACTGGCGGAAAAAGGTAAGATCAGTGATGAGCAACCATCCTGAACCGGAACCAGCCAACCTCCTCTCACAGGAGGAGCAGGCGTTCACACTAAGAGCAGTAGAATGGCGAGGTCCCCAATAGTTGTGGCGGTCCAGGCTACGGCCGCGAAAACAGTCCAAAAGGAGGGATCACGATCTGCATTTCGGAGCTTGGCGAGAAAGGTCAATCCACCAGCCGATGAGGGACTCAATGGGGAGCATAAGGGCCCATACGAGCTAGTGGCCATTCAAGTCCATGACAATAAAGCCAAGCAGCTAATTAGGTCGCACCAGGCATCGCACACTTCGCTAAAATCTTTTCCGCGCCGCTGGATGCGAAGAGAAGGCAGGGTCCGAGCGCACCGACGCCAAAGCTAACGAGAAAGAACGTATGTAGTCGCTGTGAACGACACTCTACTTTTATACCAGTACTACTCAGTCAATACACATGTGATTTGTGTTGAATTTTCAAAATGTTTTATCAGTTTTTACATTTCACATTTTTTTGCTAAATTTTCATCTACATCTACATCATCATCTTTATCACAACAACACACGTATGTACTGCACGAGGCGGTGTGTGAGCGAGAGGAGAATCTGCCCCGCAATAAAACCCCAAAATGACTTACAGGAAATCGGGGGGGAAACGCTGAAAGGGCGCGGGTATTCCCGCTGCTGAAAATTCATTTGATCATTGTGGCTACAATAATGATCCGATCTGAACCAAATTCGAAGTGATGTAGATAATAGATGTAGATGACTGATGTAGCAATAAAATGTAAAATGTAAAACTGATAATACATTTGAAAATTCCACATAAATCACATGTGTACTGACTGAGTACGGGCATAAAAGTAGAGTCGCGTTCGAAGCGACTCCGTACGTTCTTTCTCGTTTTTTTGTTATATTCAAAATTGTGGTCACCACAGATGGGCGACATTTTGAAACACTTTTCTAGGAGTGAGATATCACATCAGTCGGGAAATAAAATTTGGTTGCTCTAGCTCTTATAGCCTTCGAGCAATGGGCGACAAACAAGACGGACAGTCAGACTGACTGACAGATAGACAGACGGACAGACATGGCTATATCGACTCGGCTGTTGATGCTGATCAAGAATATATATACTTTATGGGGTCGGAAACTCCCAGAATCTGTGGCTATGTACAACACACATCCACTTTTACCACAAATACAATATCTGGCGTTTTTTACTCTTCGAGTACGGGTGTTAAAAAGGAGGAAACATCTAGGCAATGATTGGGCTTCCCCTCGTGCTGCGGTGGAGAAGGACGTCGCCGAGACAGCAGGCACAGGATCGCAGGTGTCAACTTAACGCGCTCAGAGGCGAGAGCTGGACGGTGGTGGCCAAGAGAGGTCACCAGAAAGCAAATATGAGCCCTCGGTAGAAGGAAAATCCCGCGCGTTGAGAAGACAAGGCCAAACGCTCTCCTTATCCAAAGCAAGGGTGAGACGACCTACTCGGAGGTTTTAGAAGTATGGTTACGGACGAGAAGCTTAAGGCGCTGGGACAGAGGGTAAGACGGAGGTAAGAACAATCGAGCTAACTCGGTGGCGTGCAGGGGCGTGTGACGCATCCATGGAGTGACCAGATTGAGAGGCTGCGGAAAGTGTGCCTTCACGCCAGAAGACGTTCCCAACGGGCCAGGGGAGCACAGATTTCCAAGCAAGGTTATGCGAGTTTCGTATTTGGTCCAGATCGGATCATTATTATAGCCACAATGATCAAATGAATTTTCAGCAGCGGGAATACCCCGCGCCCGATTCCAGCGTAAGTCATTTATGGGGTTGATTGTCGCTACAGATTCTCTCTCTCGCTCACACGCTGCTCATACATTCTGCCTTGTGCAGTGTACGTGTGTAGTTGTGAGAAGTGATGTAGATGTAAATTATAACAAGTGTGTCTCCGAGGTGAGAGCGGGGTCACCCACTCGCTGTTGCTGGTTACATAGAAAAGTTGATAATTATATTGAGGGGAACTGCCCCTTTTAACTATCAAGCCTTGGTAATTGATAGAGAATAAATTGTAACGACGGGAGTTTTTTTTTAAGAGCTTCTGCTCTTTATTAATGTCAATATCGAACAGAAGAAGGAATAAAAAATTATAGAGAATTATAAAACAAATATGCAGAGTTTGCCGCTGTGCACACATCGATGACACAGCATTTGGCCGGGGGGGGAGAAGAGTGTGTGATTTTATGAGTGCGGTCGCGATTTTGTCTCGCTCCGTGGAAACACCGAAGTTACACAGGAATTCAGCCTGGCAAAAAAAAAAAGGCAAACAAATTTAGTAAGAGCCACGGTAGTGCTGCGGTACCTACCTGCAAGACACGCCACGCTCACAGGTCGAGAAGCGGATATTTTGGCCCCACTTCTAACTTGGTGAGGTACTGACGCGGACCTACGGTCGAGGAGGGGGGAAGGAACCGCAGGTAAGCGCCTGATTTCATTGCCTCTTTTTCTGTTTATTTGGCGCCACTTGCCTGTTCCTGTGTTTCGGGCTAAATTTTGCCAAGCACTTTGCAAGTGGTGTTGAAAAACTTTCAACGGAACAGCTGACAAGGCGCTGCCAGATCAGTTACACCAAATAAGTGCGCTGAATCGATCGCAGCAGTTTTAGCAGCGCTGCCAGACTGGCGGAAAAAAGGTAAGATCAGTGATGAGCAACCATCCTGAACCGGAACCAGCCAACCTCCTCTCACAGGAGGAGCAGGCTGCGTT